>JARHVA010002425.1:20000-65000 GCA_037957365.1 Torreya grandis
GGATGTGTTAGATATGTTTGGATGTTTATTTTTAGGCTTCATTTGGATTTAATTTTATCAAATATGGAGGCAATGATAATGGATGGTCGTAGTTGAGTTGACCTCAAATACCCCATGTGACTAAGCATTGTCTACATAGTTTGCATAGACCTCATGGGAATGTAGTTATCCCTAAAAGGGAGCATTGGAATAAAATTATATGATAGATATGATGATAAATCATGCCCCAAGGGTGCCCTAAGGAGACATATGAGATTTAACTTTGAATTTATTAAATATGGATGAGATGATTGGATTATTAGTATAAATGTTAGATTAGCTATGACGTGATTTTTATACATGATTAAAAGAAGGATAGATGATTGGATTTATTTTTGATTATATTTGGATATTTTTTTGGATTGGGTATTTAATTTGGATAATGATTGGATTTATGGTTGATTGAGATATATGATTGGATTTGGGATAGATTGAATGGATTAAAAAATGATTTGATTGGGTAGATTTGATTTGGTTACAGTTTAAGATTAGGTGTTTGATTTGGATGGGGGTCTTGATGTATTTGGATTGTAATATGTTTTAAGGATTTATAACAAGGATTTGTTCTGTCATGATATTGAGCCACATGTTTATGAAAAACATTTTTACATAGAACTAGGTAGTATGCACCATGATATATATGTTACCATGATGAGTTATTGCCATAATGCATGTTGGACTGACACAAAGGATAAAAATATTATAAAATATATATACAATTATCATGTAGTGTAATTCACCATTGGTATGAAGAACCAAGATGACATTTACTTCATATTATTACAAAAACACAGATAAGATAAAAAAATATGAACAATAATGACTTGATAATAATGATATTTACAAAGATACATAGTTAACTAAAAATAGATAAAGATACAACATTTGATAAAACACAAACACTAAAGTCCTAAAAAATACAATGAAAAAATAAAGATATATGCTTGAAAATCATAGGAACATAGATTACACAAACAACACACACAAATTGAATAGATAAGTATGTACATATAGATGATAAAATGTGATGTAATAACTTATATGCGATAAGCTTTTTATCAGTTATCTTGTTAAAAATCCTTAAGTGGGTAGATGCACAAAGTTGGGGGGACAAAAAGTGACACAATGAAAAATACAAAACATTTTGTATAAGGGGTGTACACACTTTTTTGAAAAAAACCCAATTCAAAATACATTAAGGGTTGGTCCCAACCCTAAAGGGCATATGCCCTTGGTAGTTCAAAGGGAATAAGCCCTTTATAAATGGAATACACCCTTTGAAAATGGTGGTACACCCTTTAGAATACAAAGGACATATGCCCTTTGCAAAGGGCATGAATCCTTTGCATAGGGTATACACCATTTATAAAGGGCATGCATCTTTTTCAGAGGGAATGCATACTTTACAAAGGGTGTATGACCTATGCAAAATATGCATTCCCTTTTCAAAGGGAATTCACCCTACATCCTTTATATTTTAAAGGGCGTATGCCCTTTATAAAGGGTTTGCATCCTTTGCATAGGATGTATGCCCATTGAAAAGGGCATGCATCTTTTGCAAAGTGCATGCATCCTTTGCAAAGGGTGTGCATCCTTTGCAAAGGGTGTGCATCCTTTTCATAGGGTGTACACCCTTTACAAAGGGTCTGCATCCTTTTCAAATGGAGTATTCCCTTTGCAAGCCATGTTTTTTTTTTCAATCAATCTTTTGAAAGCCATGTAATTTTTTTCTATTTTACAATTAGAGGTATTGGTTATGCAAGCATATAGTTAGTAAAATAATTGTTAAGTATAAATTTACATTTAATTTATTTTATTTTACTAAATATAAAAAATTAGGGCCACTCAACATCTTCTAAAATTGATTACAAACCTTTAGGAATTACCATTTAGAAGATAGTTTTTTAAATTCCATTCTAGCCAATACTTAGTTTTTAGAATTTCAGGATCAGAAAATAGAATGAGAAATGAGGTTAAAAATCATGTTACATATGTAATAGATCTAGATACCATTGAGGATTACATGTCTATTTTACCTACTTAAGTATTCCCTATCTACTTTATCTACTTGAGTATGCTCTAACTGATTAAATAATTGAGTCATGGTTTGATCTCAAAGAGTATTCCCTACCTAAATACACAAACCACATCTTGATATTTAATATTCCCTAATGGTGTAAAATTAAGTGTTCCACTTAATCAACCTAATCCACTTCAAGGTCCTTTAGAAAATTTCTTCCAATTAGGTCTCTTCCTAACCATAGATTATCTCTTAGTCTATCACAAAAGGTCTTCTGAGTATTGGTATTGAAATACTAATGACATTATTATTTATTATTATCTCTTGACTTCTTAGCCTTTGTATTGAGATCAAAATACACTTTCAATGACTTGAAATAGGGTACTTATTCCAAATATAGTAATCTCCTTCAAACAAAACCCTTCTTTGACTCCTAAATCACTCAATTATACATACTCACTTATTTGAACAATACTATGAGGGTTTCACCAATTATTTGACTCAAGGTTCTTCATGCATGAAGAAATTCAACTCAAAACTCATATGACAATAACTCTACCCTTTATAGACCTATTAGGCCAAATTATCCCTCTTAAGGACTTGATACAAATAGGTCTATAATTAGCTTATTTTTGGGGCTCATTTAATTCAAAAACTTAATGAAAATATAAGACAATGATACAAGACTCATAGGTGTCTTTACACAATCTCAAGATACTAATTAGATCACCAAAGTATCCAAAAATTTGACTAAGTCCTAAGCACTACTATAATATTGTGTATAGTCATGTTTGGTCTTGAAAAGGTGTTATTAATCTAATATCATCAAAGGATTTTATAAATCTTTATTAAGATGTTTGGAAACTATCTCTAAGGATAAGAAACTAATTTCCTTTATTGCTTTCTTAAGAATTAGAATTCAATAGAAACTTTACTTGTTAGGTCTGAATGGTCTAATCTTCTTACTTGGAAGGATATTAACTTGGCTTAACTGTCAAATAATTTGAATCACTTTACTTGTAAGTATTCTATAGTGTTTACATAATAACATTGGACCTTCATAAGAGGTTTATACTCAATCAACAAAGTTGAAGATGTATTATACTTGGAGTTTGCTATCTTTGCCTTGAAATCTTCTTAACAACCTTATTCTCAACATAGAAAATGAACTTTAATTAATGGGTCTATCAATATGCATAAATGAATAGCCTACAAAATGTAACCTATATATATATATTAATGATACAATCATCCATACATTACATCTACCACATACATGGTACTACATGTAGGTATTTGATCACTCATACATGACATCTTCATGTGGTCATGACATGGTCACTCATATTGGACATAAATGCAGCTAATAACCCTAGTGTACTCCATTTCCACCTAGACCATTAACCCCTAACCCTAAACACTAAACCTTAAACCCTAAACATTGAAACCTAAATCCTAAAACCCAAACCCTAAGCCATAAACCCTGAACCATGAACACTAAATAATATACCTAAACCCTATAACCTAAGCCCTAAACCCTAAACCATTAACCCTAAATTATTAACCCTAAACATATAAACTTAAAACATTAAACCCTATACTTTATACCCTAAACCCTAAAACCTAAATGTAAGCCCTTAACCCTAAACCCCAAACCATAAACCTAAAATCCTAAATCCTAAACCCTAAAACCTAAATTTAATCCTTTAATCCTAAACCCAAAGCCTAAAAACATAAACCATAAGTCATAAACCTTAAAAATTAACTCCTAAGTTAAAAATTCTAAACCCAAATCTAAAACATAAAATCTTAAACACTAAACCTAAATCCCTAAACCCTAAACCTAAAACCCCAAACCCTGAACCATAAACATTAAACCCTAAGTACTAAACCCTAATCCCTAATCACCAAACACTAAATCCCAAACCCTAAATACTAAACACTAAGTTCCAAACCCCAAACCCTCAACCAAACCCCCAAGACTGAAACCCTAAAACTTACACCCTAAACCCTAAGTGTGAAATTATAAACCTAAAACCCTAACCCCAAACACCAAGCCCAAAACCCTAAAATATAAAATATTGATCCCTTGATCCATAAACCTTAAATCCAAAAACTTTAAGCATAAAAATAATAAGGCCTATAACCTAATCCCTAAGCCATAACACTGAAACTTGAACCCTAAACGCTAGTCCTTATACACTAAACCCTAAGCTGTGAATATTGAACCATCAATCATAAACCTTAAACCCTAAATTTATAAATCCTAAACCTCTAGCCATTAACCATAATATTTAGTTATCACCTATATATAGAAAGGGCCATATCTTGAAAGGATAGGGTTCATTCTGACATGTATCTATAGAAAGGAGTGACTAGGGACATTCATGTAAAAGGCTTGAATATGGATTCAAGATGATTTTTTGAATAATTTGTGGGTTTTTTAATCAATGCATCTATCAATATGTATAAATGTCTATCCTATAGCATTCAACCTATAGCATACATATAATAAAAATATAGTCATTCATACATTACATCTACCCCATACCTAGTACCACATGTAGTTATTTTTTCATTAATACATGACATATTCCTATATTCTCATTATAGTCACTAATACCAGACACAAATTTATTTAACCAACCTAGTAAAATCTATTTACACCTAAACCATTAACCCCAAAACCTAAACCCCAAACCCAAGCACCATAAACCTTGAATGTTGAACCCTAAGCCTAAACCCTAAACACCATAAACCTTGAACACTTAACCCTAATACATTATTCCTAAACCCAAAATAGTAATACCTAAACCCTAAAACCTAGACCTTAAACATTTAACCTTTAAACTTTAAACCCTAGACTTTATACCTTAGACCCTAATCTCTAAAACCTAAACTTTAATACCTTATCCCTAAAACATAAACCATAAGCCTAAAATCCTAAATCCCAAACACTAAACCATAAAACCTAATATTCAATTTCCCACTCCCCTATTGGGAACACCTATATGTGTGTATGTAGGAGGTTTGTATGTGAATGTATGATATTTGATTATGTACATGGTAGATTGGTTCCATAACTAATACTATACCTCCACCATTGATGCTATGAATCTCTTTCATGTCTCTAAACTTGATGAAGTTCTCAAACTAGTTCAAACACTTATATTAAAAACCCTACAAGACACAAAAAAACACACCACACACTTGTGCTTCATGAGAACTTATGGAACACACACACAAACAAAACCATCTAACTCAAAGATGAGATCATTGCACTATGAAGGAGGGGTTGAAAATAGGATCCAACATGCATTAGATATGTCCCTAATCATAAATATTCCTTTATATGTGTGTTATCATTATCTACAGTCATAATCACCATTATTTATACCTATTTTCACATTTGGCACTAAGATGATCATTAGTTTCTCAATCCAATCCATACAAGGAAGGGTATGACACTTGTACCTACAAGACATAAAAAATTACCAATAAAATCCATTATGTAGCATGTATGTATAGATAGGGTACAATTTAATTTGATAGGAAGGAGACCTAGAAATTCCTCTACAAGTCCAAGATCATTTCCTAGTCAAAATAGGCCTCTAAGATGCCTTTTCTTCCACTTCTTCCCAATAAAGTAATTAACAAGGGTTTTATAGGGTTTTAGGTAGTTTTACCCCTTAAGGATAGTTCATAAAATTGTGACATCTAAACCTTGAATAAATTCCAATAGATCCTTACTTAGGACCTTTTCCAACTTATCTAAGCTCCTCAGACTCCCATGCTAGGTATTCGTACTGATGTGAGCTTCCAAACTTGTCCTTTTGAGCTCTTCAAGGCATTCTATGCACCCTATTATTTTCTTGAGCCAATAAATGATATCTTTGTGGCCTTATCTATAAAATAAAGGTTCTCACACACCTTATATATCCCCATGGATGTCTTCCAATTCTCTGCAAGGTTTACTTGGTGTTATAAATGAGGCTACATCTACTTAGAGCTTTTAGGCCTAGTTAAGGCTTAGTGGGCCTAGTCTACACATAGCCACTCATCAACACCTATGAGTATTTTTTATGATTGTGATGACTCCCATGTTTTTTATCATGTTTGAAACATCCTCCTACATCTCTTTTCAAGGTTTTGATAGTCTCTAACTCCTTTCCTTACCCTTTTCATATTGAGCCTGCAGGATTTTTCCTCTTGGGAGTGCCCTCTATCTGAGACAAAATAGAGGTCACTTGCCCTATTTTCCTAGATAAAATGATGATATGAGAGGCTTGGGAAAGTTATGTTAATCCTTTATACAAATTTTTAGGGCTGGTTCACACTCCTAACACTTCCAAACTTCATAAAATCCAAGGCAGACTTCTTGAGCACTCATTGTGTGCAGGGTTTATGTGTCAACTATAGGTTAAGGCTTGAGTTTAGTTTTCACCCCTATTTTATTGTCTTAAGTATCTAATTAGGTTGGTATAACCATGGTTAATGTGTTATAATAAATTCTAGGATCCATTCTTTCTTTCCAACACCTCAAAGTGTACTCTATACTGACCTAGCCTTAACTTGCAGTCAATTATGACTGTGTGCCTACTCAGAAAAGGTATGCCTATAGGTGGAAATTATATCTTAGACCATTATATTGAATTTTCCACATATTATAAATATAATAACCCTATTTCACTCCATTTTCACCAAAATAAGTAACCCCAAACCCTTAAATCTAAACACTAAACCTTAAACCCTAAACATTGAAACATAAACCCTAAACCCAAAACCCTAAGCTATAAACCTTGAACCATGAAAACTAAATAATATACCTAAATCCTAGACCCTAAGCCATATATTTAAATTATAGGGATCATTTTAACCTATATAGAGAAAGGAATGAATTCCTAATAATTTGTGGATTTTTTAATCAATGGGTCTATCAATATGCATAAAAGTCTAGCCTATAGTATTCAACCTCTAGCATACATATAATAATGATATAGTCATTCAAATGTTACATCTAACCCATATTTAGTACTACATGTAGGTATGTTGTCACTCATACATGACATATTCCTATATTCATATGCAATCACTCATACTAGACACAAATGTAGTTAATCACCCTAGTACACTCCATTTACACCTAAACCATTAACCCTAAAACCCAAAACCCAAACCCTAAACACCATAAACCTTGAATTTTGAACCCTAAACACCATAAACCCTAAACACTTAACCCTAATACATTATCCCTAAACCCAAAAAAATAATACCTAAACCCCAAAACCTAGACCCTAAACATAGAACCTTAAAACCTTAAACCCTAGACTTTATATCTAAGACCCTAAGCCCTAAAACCTAAACTTTAAGACCTTAACCCTAAATCCCAAACTGTAAGTTTAAAATATTAAATCCTAAATACTAAACCATAAAACCTTAACCTTATATGTCCTTAATATTAAACATTTAACTCTAAACACAGAATTCAAAATCATGAACCTTAAACCCTAAATACTGAACCTTAAACCCAAAACCTTGACCCCTAAAATTTTAACACAAACCCTAATCCTAAAACCTTAAGCACTAAACCACAAACCTTGAAAGTTAAACTCTAAACCATAAACATAGAACCACAAATCCTCAAACCCAAAACCATAGACCCTAAATCCTAAAATTGGAAAACCCTAAACTTTAAAACGTAAATGCCAAAACCTAAACAATCAACTCCAAACACTAAACTATAAACTTTGAAACATAAATCCTTAACCTGAAACCTTAAAAATGAAACCTAAATGACAAACACTAAAAATACATTGTGGACACCACACTATAGAGGAATGATGCAAGCATTGGTAGCTCAGCTCAATCCCCTCTCCACTTTCCTATCATAATTCTTACATAAGTGCAAAGATTCAATGTAAGGAAAAAACATGTCATAACAAAGTCAGTAGGACAAATGATAATAATTTATAATCATGACCCACATAATTTTTTGATAATAACTCAAAATATGAGTAGATCCAAAATGATCTGGCCCTTTCACTCAATGATTTGGAAATAATTGTCTCTAGAAGAAGGATTTCACCTCATACGAAGCAAGCACAAAGAGGTATTTTTTATCTATTATCTTTTTTCATCATCCCTTATTGTTCAAAATGAATTTTTCCATGCAATTAAAAATAGGATATTATCTTATTTTCACCATGTAAATAATCTCCCTAGAGTAATCCATCATGACCTTATCTAATCTAGTAGACATGAACGAGAATAATTATCCTAGTACACTCCAATCTGAATAAAAGGAATTAAAACACCATTCAAGATTCATCTAAAAAAGATATTATTCAGTCTAAAACAAATTTATATTGACTACTGGATTAGAACACACTCTACTAGTTGAGGGAATGACTAGGGATGATGATAGAGTGATTAGGTATGATGAGTGACAATGAGGGAATTTTTAGGGACATTGAGGGATGAGGACAAATGTTGGTTTCCCTAAGGTAATGGTACATGCCATGAGGTTAGATTTGATAAGTGATCGATTAAATGGATAGTTGCAATGACCTATTGGATAAGGATGTAGATTTTGCTTGGGACTTAGAATAAAACCACTTGGATATTTTTGAATTTTATAGATTTTATGATTTTTTTGGTTTTTTGGGATTTTTTTATTTTTAGGGATATTTTTGGAGTATGTATGTACAAAAGGGGGTTACTAGCAAAGGAAAAATATGGACCTAGAAACCATGAGAGGGAATGATGGAAAATGGAATGGTGAATGGATTTGGATGATGTTGAAAGGGGGTGATGGCCAATGATGAATAGATTAGGGATCCACAAAGACCATGTCACATGGGATCGAAATGTCTAGTAGTCAGAGTTACACTCAAAATATATGCTAAGATGTTTCTAGAATAAGTCTTGATACTTCTTCCACTTCCTTATCAAGGTCATATGGGGAAGAAAATGCAGACATGATAGGATGAAAAAGGGGATAGTACAGGATGTTTTTGGATGGATAAGGATGGTTTTGGGATGAGGATTTTGATATAGATAGGACTTGCCCAAAGTTTCAAGGTACTTACAAATAATGGATGATTATGTATGACATTAAAAACTAGTTTTCATCATGTTATTTTCCCAAGGTGCCAAAAAACTGGGTTTCACCATTGGATGAATGATTTTTATATTATTATTTATTTATTTTATTTCATATCAATATATTAGAGGTGTATGAGATGTGTGATGCTAACACATTTGATATTTAGTTGATACTATTGTAGAAAAGTCCTTATCAAGGGGGCACAAAGTTGTTTTAATTGGTTTTAAACTCCTTACTACTAGGTGCAAGCATGGGATATTCTTGTAGCACTCAAAATTTATCACTCAACTATGTTGACATTAATTCATGTAATTCATAAGCCTTTTGCACTCACCCAAAGCACAATAGAGAAAGAACTAGGGCCCACATTGGGCTAATTGTGCCATGGTGCAAGATTTCACTTATAGAACTTGGTCATTCCAACATAGGCTCTTGGTAGATTAATTGGCGCAAGCATTTCTTGGGCTAATCTTGATGGTTTATAGGTGTAAGCCCATTTTGGGAAAAAGTTATAGTCATAATAGTACAAGCCTTTATTACACTAAGTTTAGAATCATATAGGTGTTAGATGAGTTTAGGGGTTGCTTTTGGTTTAATTTCTAATACTAGACTCATGCTTCTTAGAATAGTTAGGAACATGTGGCATAGGCTTTCTCTACACTTAGGCTATTCATATAAGATACACTAACCTCATCAGTTAACATAAGGATTCCATTAATGACCTAGACCAAAAGTTTGTAGATAACATGCTTAACATAGCTATATTCAAATTATATCATTATAACCATTGTACATTTCACTACTAATTCAAATGATGTATAAATCAGACAAAACACCATTTAGAACAACCACAATTTCTATTAATCAAAGTTTAATAAAACAGAGTCCATAACATATATAAAATAGAGAATATACTTTGCTTGAGCTAATTAACTACCTAGAGGTTCACAGGCAATCTTTAGCATACACATATGGATCCTTAATGGCATCCATTCTATTTATAATACTAATGGCAACCATCATAGGCATAACCATTTATTCAAAGCTTCACTATGTCCAATTCATGTCTCCTTTGCTTGTTGGTTTGAGTTCTTTTTATAGCACATAGGATAATCTCTTTGTCAAAGTGGAGAGAGCATGTCAAGTGTTGAGTTGGATATTTTATTGATTATTCTACTTGCTCTATCACCTTACACCCTTTGTGTTGCAATCACCACATATTACCACTCCTAGAAGATGCCCTAAATGTTTGAGTGTGGGTTAATTTGCTACCAGCTAGCACAAGATGTGTGTTGATTCCTCTAGCTAATGTCAAGATGCCAAAATAGTAATCATACAAAATGATCACCTTACACCAATGTGTTTATCATGCTGGTGTAGATCCATATTTAATAAAATAGGGGCCCAACATTACCCCATACAAAATTTCTAGTCCATCCTCAGGCTAGTCTATCAAAGCTTTTGGAATGCAAAATTTGGGTGCACTCTCCTTGAGCTCAATGCTAAAATATTCAAATCCCTTGATAGCGAGCTTGATCTCTTTAGTGGTATTGTATATTTCCATGGAGGAGGAACTAAGCATAAGCACATCTATCTTTTCCAATTCCTTCATAAATACCTCTAGACTTGCCTTAGCTTTTGTTACTCCTCCATCCAAGATTGTTACTTATTCATAATATTTAGATTTCAAGGTGTGAATGAGTGATTTTAGGTTTTATTCTTTGTCCTTTATCTATGTACTCATTTCATTAACCTTCCCATTATATGTGTGTACTCTTCCCTACTCACATAGTACACTTGTATCATTATCTCCTCCTTCTCCCCCTTTTCTTGCTTGAGATGTGCATCTATGATTGATGCTTGGTTAGATAAGCTCAATAATAGGTTGATGTCTTCATCTATGCCTTCTTGAAGATTTGAGAAGAGGTTCTATACCTTTTTTACCTTGGCAAAAAGCTCTTTTTATAACATAGCATAGGGATCTTCCTCTTCTTCTTCTTGTACCAATTCTAGTTTCATCTTTGGGAACATCTTCTCCACTAGCACTTAGATCTTATCAACCTCTAAGAGGTTGGATGTATCTATGATAACCAAGAGGTAAGGTTTGATTGTATCTATATGATCACATAGATAATTTAGCTTGAATTTCATGGCTTGTACTTCATCTTTGGCATCCTTAAAAAATTTCTTCCATTACTTTGCTCTGTTATCATTGATGATATTTTTTTACAAGAATTACATGGCCATATGGATAAGTGAATTCTCATACTAAAGTGGGTTTATAGTGTGAGGGGGTTATGATGAGGAAGTCATGCCCTTATTCAAGTTCATCTGCACCCAATATGGCCTTCTAAGGCACCTCAAAGTGAGGCTCATCCATGTAACTATCAAACACAAATGCAAGGTATTTGCTTGTCCTATTTGTGGTAGTTTTGGGGGGTATGAAGTCAAAAATATAGTAATATTCATCCATCCACCCCTTCTACACTTTTTATCTGATGCTCAACTCTGTGCCTTTTTCTTTGAGGATGGCCAAGTCCATTTACTCTTCTTCCTGCTCACTGACACCATCACTATCTTCGGTGCTTTACTCTAAGGACTTATCTTCTTTTTCTATAAGGAATTCTTCCTCAAAATTTTCCCCTTTGTTTGCTTCTTCTTTTTGAGGTTTTTTAATTCTTACCTTTAGGTGTATTCCTTTGATGCCAGCTTCACCTTGTTCCTATTCCTACTAGGGTTCCTTAGTACTCTCTTTTTTCTTTTTTAAGGTTCCAGTATTGCCTTCCTTTTTTTAGGTACCTCTTCACTACTTGGGTGCACTTATTATGCAACTTCATCTACTTTTTTGGTGGGGTGATAGATGCCTTCTTTCTCTTCTCAATGGATGGTTATGTGCTTTTGGGAACTTTTTGTTCCTTTCTTTCTCTCTTGGCATTCTCTTCCTTAACCTCAACCTTCTCAATGTTTGTCTGAC
This sequence comes from Torreya grandis, assembly GCA_037957365.1. Lineage (NCBI taxonomy): Eukaryota > Viridiplantae > Streptophyta > Pinopsida > Cupressales > Taxaceae > Torreya > Torreya grandis. The sequence goes on from JARHVA010002425.1 coordinate 32,139, forward strand.
TCATGCCTATTTACTTCATAACCTTCCTCTTCCTCTCTAGCACCAGAACCATCTCAATTCCTTCTTGCTAAGGCCCATCTTCTTCCATAGCCTTCTCTTCTCCTTATTTATTCATGGAAGCTGTGTGGAGGGTTCTCTAGATGAGGTGCTCACTAACTTCTCAACTTTTTCAAGCATGATGGTAGTGTCATTTTGGAGGGTCTTCTGTACATCTATGGTGTTGGGATCCTCTTATTTTTTGACCTACATGATGTAGTTCTTTATTCCTTCTTCTTCCTCTATCTCTTCCTCCTTTCCTTGTGCAAGGACCTATTCTACCTCCATTTTTTCCAGAGTTATAATAAGGATCATAATGTGCCCCTTAAACTTCTTATTTTTCTATTTCTTATAGGGGAAGCAGTTTCTAGCATGAAGTTAATGCACTTCTTAGGAGCTAGAGGTGTTACTTGTTTGCTAGAGGCAATCCTTAACTTTATGCTCTCCTCAATCTCCTCAAGTGTTTCTCCCCACTTCTTCTGGGGAGACTTATATGGTGATTTTGACATTAGATTTCCTTTGTCATCAATCTAGAGGGGGTGATCATCATCTTTTCCAAGGTTAGCATCCTTCTTCCATGGCTTCATCTCATAATATAGTATGAAGATGCACCCATTTATAACTTCCCTTTAGATGGGATGGAGGTTCATTTGGTCAGAGTCATCCTCCTAGTCCTTTGTGGATTTTTTTCCTAGGCACACATACTGGTGCCTCAACCTACTCCTTTCTTTGTCCATGACCTTCACTAGGATATCTAGTTACTACGTACTTGGAATACTACTTAGTTCTTTCCTAAAATATTTTACAAAAAATGTGTAAGGTAGTTTGAGCCAGTCGAATAGGTTGTCATCTATGAACACCAAGTGCACTACACATAAATTTTGCATGATGGTGAACATTATCATTCTAAAGATATGATAGGGGAGACCTTTTAGGATGCACCATTTAATCTCTAATGCATTTATGTATTGAGTACACCACCCTAAAACCCTAGTCTTATATTTTTGGGAGAAGAAGGGTGGGTAGGTGAAGTCTTGGTACTTTAGCACTAGGGAGTCATTGTATACTGGGAAGACCCAAATATTGTCTTCATCACCATCAGGTATGCCAATCTCCTTTATTACTATCAATATCAACATAGACCCCCATCTGAAGGTTTCTCTACCATCTCCTTAACAATGAATTTTATAATGTTGAACTTGGCCCCTTACACCATGTGATGGGTGATGTATAAGTAGGTCTTGTTGATGTCTATCCACCTTTTATCAAGGCAAATCTTAGAACTCATGAGGAAAACCATGCTACTCATGCTAGGGTCTTTTATGTCCTTAATTGGGATGTAAACCCTACCTTATAGTAACCTAATAGTTTTGCAATCCTCTCTACCTCTATTTTATCCTCCATCATTAGGTGAATGTTGTGCCTAAGCTTGGGAGCTTAGTGATTTTACTGATGAGGTGCGTTGATAGCTACATGAACCTCCCTATGAAGTAGAAGTGATCCCCATAGATGTGAAAGAGGAGGAATTGTACTAATTCCTCTAGCTTGTCAAAACTTTTCAACTTATATATGTGGGTTATGCTAGTGGTCATAAGCCTATCTCAAATGGAGATGTCAAATAACACCATGTCCACCTCCATATTTTCTATTATGTCAACCACCGAGTCTTGGTTGAGCTCTTGCACATTTCTCGAAATGTGATGGTTATATTTTTTCAACCTACAAGTGTGCACAAAAGATACCCAAGTTTCCCTCATTATGACCTTAGGTGGAAACTACATTTCTCTATATGATATCTTGGTGATTGCCTTAGGGTTAATCTTAGTGATGTAAATTCCTTCAATCGACTATACCTTCTCCTTCATAGCAACTATCTCTTCTACCATCCATGTCTTCTTGGCATCTTCTTGCACCTATGATGGACCAGAACTCAATCATTTATTACCCATTGAGAATTGGCTACTATTGAACTACATTCTATTTATTTTCTTGAAGCTCTTAATCTTGTCATGTGTTTCTTCATAGTTATGGGGTATGTGACTGCAACTTTAGCTCTTTAGCTTTATTCACCATTAATGGTAACCTCAGCTTCACTTAGGATTTCTTCTATCCTATTCTCTCACAATTATTGCTCCACATGCCTCTATTTCAATCTAAAATGTAATGCAATCTCTCTCTCTTTTCAATTATTCTTGTTTAGTGGTTGTGGGTGCTCAAGTTTTTACTTGGTATCATTTTCTTGTTTGTCTCTAGTTCGATTAGCTCTAGTTCTATGCTCAAATTCTCTCAAGGTTTGTAACGTATTCCCTTTGGCCTTTCACTCACTTATACCTTATTTGCATATACCTTATTAATTTTAGGTGAGTAATGGCATGGTGGCATATGGATTTCTTGAAATCCACTAAACCCATAAAATTTATGAAAATCCACCACCACATTCATATTTATTAGGATATTTGTGCCTCCATCATCACCGCATTAACTTATATTAATAGTGTATTTGATGAAGTAACCAGTGATTCAAATGGTCACTTCTTTCCCACTATTGGGTGGATGCCATTTTGTCTTGATGATCTTCCTCCTATGCTTTGTTCACCTTGGTGTGAACTTTACCCTTCTTATGGTAACCTAGGTGCATCACTTCACATGCACATGATTCATCCTCCTCGATTCCATCTCTTCTTCTAGTTTCACTTCCTCTCAAGCATGATTCCATTTCTTGGTCTATTTTTCTATACTTTCATCTCTTGCCTTGGCCTACCCTACCCCATACAAATTCTTGCATTGGTTCTCTATCACTTATTTTTCTTGTTTTGATATTTTGCACATGAGAATCTTATGCACCTCTTTCTTATCTCTTACACACTTAAAATCTTATGTACCTCTCTTCTTTCACTTGTGCACTAGCATCTTTTGCACCTCCCTTTGTCACTTGGTACTCCCATTCTTCTATATGGCAAACTCTAGATGTTGAAAAACATAGGTGTCTAGCCTCAAGCACTTAGAAAACAATCATGATTGACTCACCCAACTGGATTTATGCATGTATATACCAAAAGAGTTATCCTATGGGCCTAAAATCACCTTGCTTATATACTCAACATAAACAACACAAATCATAAATAAATGTTTGGCTTGCACTAAACTTTATTCTAGTCAGCACAACACAATTAACTTGTGATTAGGAAGTCAGTGTTTGATAGCATAAGTGCCATCCTATTACCTAAGGCTTCAATCATTTGCCATTGAAATTCTTAATTTCACCTATTAATATGTGCAACTTGCATGCACCAGTCTCCAATATGTTATGGATGATGTAAGGTCCCATATATCTAATTTATAGCTTGCATGGGTGCTTAAGGTACTTAGAGTCATATAGCAAAACTAATTTTCCTAATTAAGTTAGTACCTTGCACTTGGTATGTTTATCATGCCATAGCTTATGGCATGCCTTCTCTACTTGTTAACTCCATCTTGCTTGGGTGTGTGTCTCATCTAGGCACTCCAAGTCTTCCAATAATGCATTAAAGGACTCGTGGTCATCTGATCAACCAATATGTAATGAGGGTACTAAAACTCCATCAATAAAATGGCCTCTACACCAAACACCAATTAGAATGGTGTAGCCTTATTCAACCACTTGTAAGTAGTGTAGTAGGCCCATAATACTATTGATACCCAATCATCTTGATCTTTTCAACTAATGTCATATATCTTTATTAAGCATGTTCTTAATATCTTATTGAATGCCTTAACAATTCCATTTGCTTAGGGATGATAAGGTGTTATCTTATGGTATGCCACCATGTATTCGGTCAATAAGATGCACATAGTTTCATTGAGAAAGTGTGCGCCATGGTCACTAGTTAGGCTAAAAAGGCACCCATAATGATAAATGATGTTTTCCCAGATGAACCTTGATGTAATGGTGGCTATGAAATATTTGGTTGGCATGGCCTAAATGAACTTGGTGAAGTAATATGTGGTTGTTAGAATGAATCTTGCACTTATTCACCTTACAATGGGAGTAATCAACCCAATAAAGTCAATGGCCCATTTTTCAAATGGCACCTGGCAAGAATAAGAATGAGTAGCATCTCATCTTGGCAGTTTGGTTTTCATGTGTGCTGGTAGATGTCACATGCCTTAGCATAAACTTTCATGTCCTGGGATAAACTTAGCCACTACAAGCCTAATTGTAGCACGTTACACATCATAACATCTCCAACATAATTGCTTCTTGTAATCCCTTCATACACTTCTTAAAATATTGAGTCTCATTCATACTCTAGGACATAATGGTGCATGACATCATCATGGCTCAATTTGTATAGTTCCCTAATAATGAGCTAAAATGGGATGGCATGAACTACAAGCTACTACTCTTTGGTTGTCATAGTCTAGGACATAGACCCATATGTCAAAAATGTGATGATCTATGCTAAGTATTTAGGGATGCACTGGACCCTATAAAATTATGTGTGAAGTATATCATCCTCAATAGGTACTAACACATCACCAGAGTTAATATGAGATAAATGGTCTAGGAATGATTACTATTTTCCAGGCTTTACTACAACTGAGAACTAGAATTTTTGAAATAGAACTATCCATCTACAAATGTACCCATGGAGAACAGGCTTATTTAAAAGGTACTTAAGTGACTTGTGATTAATGAAGAAGATGAATAGGGTTGACAACAAGTATTGCCTAAATTTCTACAAGGCATAGACCATGGCAAGCACCTCATGCTCAATTATTGTATAGTTCTACTCTGTTTGGGTTAATTTCTTGATTATGAAGGAAATGGGATGATCCATCTTGCCTTTGACTGGTTATGCCAAAATGACACCAATTGAAAAATCATATGCATCAACATGGACATGGAATGGAGTCATCCAATCAGTAAATTGTAATATCAGTGTGCTAGCTAATTTGAGCTTTAGAGTTTCAAAGGCATCTTGTTTCATTGTACCTCAATATAATGGGCCATCCTTACACAAGAGCTCCTCTAGTGGTGCTACAATATTTTCATATCTCCTTATGAACTTTCTATAAGAGTCACAATGGCCAAGAAAGGCACGAATTTATTTCTATGTTGATGGGGTCTAAAGCTGTAGGATAATTATAATCTTCATGGGATCGATGAGAAAACCATATTTACAGATGACATGCCTAATCAAGGTGCCAAATAGTGTCATGAAGATGCACTTATTAAGGTTAAAATATATCTACATCTATTTTCACCTCTAAAACATGAGGCACAAGTTATCATAATGGTCCTTCATTAGCCCATACATAGTCTAGTCATCTAAATATACTTAGAAGAACTTGTGAATGAAGTCCTTAAATTGAGTGATCACCACTCTAGAAAATATGGTTGGTATATTCTTGAGTCTAAATGGCATCACATTGTATGTGAAATAACCCCATTCTATCATAAAGTTTGTTTTAGGTTTATCCTCCTCCTCAATCTAGACTTGATGGTATCCTAAGAACCCATCATTGAAAGTGTATATTTTGTAGCCTATGACACCATTTGAGATTTCATTAGTGAACAAAGTTGGGAAGGGGTTAGTGATGCAGGTGGCATTCAAAAATATATAATCAATGTAAATTTGGATGTGTTCATCCTTCTTAATACTAATAACCATGGGGGATTACCCATTTAGATTCTTGTACAGGGTAGATGACACCTATGACTAGCATACCATCAATCTCCTTTTTGACCTTGGCACAGAGATTGAGGTTCATCTTATAGGGGAACTTCTTGATAGTTCTTACACCATCGACTAGATTTATATTCATTTTCCCAAGGGATGGGTGGGTTCCCTTCATATCTCATTAATTATAAGGGAATAAGTCTTAGAACCCCATTAGGAAATCCATAATTTGTGTCAGCTCTATCTCAGACCAATATGCACCTAGAGTAGTAATATTTGGTTCCCCATTTGAGTTGATTTCAACCTTGGCTATTTTGAGAGACACATAATAGGGCTCATTCTTCTCTTGATGTGAATCCTTAACTAGCCTACTAGCCTCAGTTATCTCTATACAAAGGTGAGTAGATCTTCTTCCTTTAGGGTGTTATCCTCAACTTGGCAAACAAGTTTCCTTTTGCCTGTTAGGTTTGTCAAATTACATGCCTTTCATGCTTCATCATACCCATCACTTGAGTCACTATTGAGCACTTTATCTTTAAATAAAGTTGGATTTCCAACCCATTTTCATCAAACATGTTTTTTAGGCAATCTTCTAGGATTGTAGTGTCCTCAAACACTACCCTTTGAATTTCTTGCAGTGGCTTGATCAATACCAAGTTTTATGAAAAAAGAGAAGGTGTACACAAACCTCTCCTTAAGTGCATCCAAATTGGATATCTCATTGCGTGTCTCATTTAAAACATACCATGCTCATTCCCACATCTTCAAGGTTCTATAGAAGGCATGCACCCATATATTCCTTGGGGTGTTCTCACCACAAATAATCCATGTTTATTCATACAAGATCACATGCACTACAAGGTAAAAGTCACTAAAGTATGTTGATATGTGTAAGTCCTCATTACACTTCCTAAATCTAGTGTATATGGATGCTTTCACATATTTCTAGGTTGGCAAGTTAGGCCTTTGCACTGCCCACCAACAAATGGCAGTGCTCCATAATGTATACATTAGTGTACCCATTCTATCTACTTCTTTGGGAATGCATGATTCAAAGTCATGGGCATACTCTTCTAATGGATTTTTCCCCTCATATCTTGGGAGCACTAAAATTTTACCTTTACTTAGGAAAAACACTCTCTTTCCCTTCTTTTTGGTGCATGGGACCCACCTTTTAGAAGCACAATCAATTTAGACCTAGCCTATATTTACTAGTTTTGGTGCCTTTACATGCACTAAGTAACACCTTCAACCAGTGGTCTCATATGATTCTTTGACCCATCAGTCATAAGTAACACCAGTGGTGTCTAAGGATAATTATCTATCTTCCCAATAAATCACTCCTTGGTCATTGGGGTTTACAGTCTCAATGACTTGTGCCATGATGTTGTATATGTGGTTTATTGCATCCTTGAGTTCCACACTCTCAACATAAGAGTGTCCTTGGTCACTTGAGAGGGGGATAACACCTCTTAAAGCACACTTTTGCATTATTTTCATAGCACCAAGGCCTTTTAAGAAGTTCTAGGTAATTGTCTTGTTCTGCCAACTCAATTACTTCAAAGTCGACATGGAATTTGGCACCCATGATGTCTATAACTACACTCTTAATAATTATGATGGGTTATGTCCTAATCTTGTTGGCCATGAAAAGTACATAAGGGAAAGGCCTTAAGGCTAGTCTACCCATCTTATCCCATACATTCTCAATCAAGATATTGAACTCAGTATCAATGTCTATGAGGGCCTCACATACAAACCATCCATCATTGGTATCATTCAGAAGGATTTCTTGATCATACTCTACATTCTATCTATGCCTAACTTCTCATTCCCTTACTATGCATGGTGCAGTGACTTCAACTATATTCTACCCCTCATGCTCCAAAATCAAGTTCTTTAATAGGGGAAACATCCCTTCTATCTATAGGAGTCACAAGATCTTTGTTAATTCTTGTATATCCACCTCCTAGATATCCTTCTTCTTTAAAGAGGCATCAACCTATGATTCTAGGTCTCACACTAGATGGAGTTCCCCTTGGAGGTTTTGAATGATGCTCATGCCCTATTGTAAAACATATTTTTGGCATGTAGGGTCTGGATAAGATGCAAATTTGGGTTCAAGCCATGATATGTGCTTAGGTCAACTTATTTCCCCATATTCTAAGTGTAATTTAGGTGTTAGCATAATTGGTAGTTAATTTGTAAATCCATTATGATTAGTTTCTTTCACTTTGACTATATTTGTATGGGTCGATTGTGCCTTTAGAGTCCACTTCTCTACTTTTGTCTCATGCCTAATCATCCCTACACCCTTGTCTACACCAAGCCTAGTTTGGGTCAATGTTTTTTTATAAGTCAAAGCATTTAACATATTGGATGTTTAGGGCAGTCATGTTGATAGTGATTTGTCGAGCCATACTTTTAACATGAGTGGGGTGGGAACCTTCCACCACTGTGTCCTCCACCTCACCCTCTAATACCTCATTACATTCTATAACCTAAATTTTGTTAGCCATATCCTTCATGTCCTTGGTATGCCTACCCTCCAACTACTATAGTGAACTGCATTGCACCTCTCTCCATGTTTTTATGCATCTTAATAATCACTCGATAATGAATTGTTGTATAGGTGTAGGCATCACATAATTAATAATAAATGGTTGTGTTAACTTGGATGGTTTATTGTAATAGTGGGAAGTTATGAACATCATGCACCTCTTTATAGACTTCATAACTTAGAATTAATGTGTACACATTCCTTCGAGGGTAGTTATTATTGTTATGGCCTTCTACTTCGTAGTAGGTGCACCAAAATCTACTTCAAGTGTTTTTCAATGAGCTAGTGGTAAGCTTTTAGAGTTGGGAGGCCATAAACACAATATGTACCTCCATGAATGGTATGATCCCAATATCATCACTTTTGAATACCTCAGCTTTAAGTGTGGATTCAAACACTTTGCAAGGGTCTGTAAATGCCTTCATATAAAGTGCTCTTTTGAATGCCATGAGAAACCCTCCCATAAACCACTACACATTTTAAGAGGGGTGAATTTCATAATTAATCTTAGAAAGGAGAGTTTTAAACCTTGCATCATAGAGGTGCACACTATTTGAGAGTCCTTGTGTAATCTTCTTCAGCATGATGATGCTCTACTATTCAAAATCTAGAATGTCTAATTCCTTAAAGAATGCTTCCTTTAGGGTGTCGTAATCAACCATAACTCTTAGGTAGATTTCCTATACCAAGTATGGGTATGATCTAGTAAAGTGGTCATAAAATTGGTTGCCTTGTACTCTAATTAGGTTATGCCTTGAGTGTGCCATTATAGTTCACACTTTAGCACATTCTTTGTGGCATTCTCCACACCATGTTATTCTAGCAAGTGCATGGAAATTTCATAGTATATTTCTTGTGGGGAGGTAGTTGGCATCTAGTGCACTTGACCCCCTAGATTTTATCTTTGCATTAGTCCTCCAATGCCTCTATCCACTGGGTTAGGCACTGGCCCTATTGTTATTATTGGAACCAATGATGTTGATGGTGTTGTACTACTAATTTGTGGTGTTGAACCACTTCTTGTAGGCTATTGCCCAGTCTACATAATTGACATTAGCTAAGTTTTTATGTTTGTACTCACATTTGGTTTTGGTGAGATAACACCCAATGGTCTAGAAGTAGTCTTGTTCAACTCTTAGTAGGGAATAACTTGTTTAATCATGAAATTATACTCCAAGTTTACAAAATGTCCAAAATCTATATTGACAATAGGGTCATTTATCACTCTTGTTATTTATTCAAGTTGGGGATCCAACCATGAACTTGTGTTATAGGCTCAAAGGGTGTAGTCACATCTGGCACATATTTAGTCACCAAATTTTATAGGTACCCAATCCATTCTATACCCATCAACTATTGAAATCATTCTATTACTTCATTATTTCTCTCCTCATGATGTTGTATTACAATAGATACTTCCCCATGCCCTTCCCACTCAATACAGGTTCTCTCAGCACTTTCAAGTTCTAAATCTTCCATCAATTTGTGTTGTCTCTTACTATAATTCTATCTCCTTAGCTCTCAGGTGTCAATCTACTTGTCACCTTCCATTGCGCTTCATCTACACATCCCCTTCTCCCCTTACACTACTCATATGTAAAAGAAATTTAGCCTTAAATTCCCAAATTTTCAAAGCCATAATCCACCAATAGCTTTGTGATCTGTACACTGAACTATTTCACAAATTTTCCTCTAGGTTCGCATAAAAGTTGATACTCTAATTCCTTATGACACAAGTATGTGGAAACTACAAACTCAAGCATATAACTATTCAACACTCCTTAACACCATTTGTCTATTGCTCTAGTCCAAGTGGCATCTAGGGTCTCAAGCCTCTCTAAGCACTCTTTTATCTACTCATAGTGCTACCCATAAATTCACTTTCTATGGGTTGCATATGCATCCAACCATCAATACACATGCTTGGTATTTCATAGAAAAAAACCTCATATAGATCATCATAAAGGTTATCCTAAACCCACTTTCATGGATTTTGTACTCTACAATATGGATGCTTTAGTGCAAAGATTAGTTCTACCTATTGCAACTAGTGCTTGATGTTTTTAAAGGAAAATCAAAGCATCATTCTATTTCACCATTGTAACAACAAATTTTAACATGCATCCTGGTAATGGAACCAAAATGTTGTTGAAAAGTCCTTGTCAAGGGAGCACAAGGTTGTTTTAGTCAATTTTGAACTCTTTACAATCAGGCGTAAACGTGGGATATTCCTATAGAGCTCAACATTTATCACTTGACTACATTGTCACAAATTCACATAAGGCACAAGCCTTATGTGATCACCCCAAGTGTAATAGAGAAAGAATTGGGGCCCGCATTGGACTAGTTATGCCATGGCATAAGATTTCACTTATAGGGCTTGGTCATTCCGACATAGGCTCTTGGTAGATTCATTGGTACAATCCTTTCCTTGGCTAAGCCTGATGGTCTATAAGCACAAGCCCATTTGGGGAACAAATTTGGTTATAAGGTCACAAGCCTTTATTATACTAAGTCTAATGTTATATAGGCACTAGATAGGTTTAAGGGCTGATTTTAGTTTAATGGTTCATACTAGACTCATGCTTCTTAGCAAATGTAGGAACATGTGGCATAGGATTTATCTACACTTAGGCTATTCCTATAAGATATGCTAACATCATTAGTTAACATAGGGATGCCATTAATGACCTAGACCAGAAGCTTGCAAACAATATGCTTAACATAGCTATATTTAAATTATATCATTATAACCATCATGCATTTCACTAGAAATTCAAATGATGTATAAATCATATAAAACACTATTTACAACAACTACCATTACCATTAATCAAAGCTTAACAAAATAGAGTCCATAACATATATAAGATAGAGCATATGATTTTCTTGAGCTACTTAACTACCCAAAAGCTCACATGTGATCTTGGGCATACACATATGGAGCCTTAATGGCATCCATTCTATTTTTACTACTAATGATGGCCATCATATACATAACCATTGCTTTAGAGTTTTGTTACATCCAAATAACATCTTTGTTGCTTGCTGATTTGAGCTCCTTTTATAACACATAGGAGCATCTCTTTTATAGGTGGAGAGTGCAAATCGAGTGCCAAGATAGAGCCTTTCTTGGTCATTTCACCAACTCCATCACCTTGTGCCCTTCATGCTACATTCACCATGTTTTGCCACTCTTAGAAGATGCCCGAAAGATCTAGGTGCTAGGTAACCACTTGCTAGATGGCATAAGATGTTCATTGATTCCTCCAGCTAGTATCAAGATGAAAAAATAGCACTCATACCAAATAATTTCCTCATGTTGGCGTATCTATCACACTGGCATAGATCCATACTTAGAAAAATAGGGGCCCAATAGATACCTATTCTAGATAACATTGTCACTAGGATCATGTTGTTGATGCTAGCTCCATTAATATTATAGTGATCTTTGTTGATTGTTGACTCAGATTCTTATACACATCTCAACTAAGTGTCTTCATAGCCCCTAAAAAATCTAATGCCTCTCAAGAGGATAAATCATGATAAGGATTAGATTAAGGATCTGATTTGATGGTAGTGTATAAGATTTGGATAGATGATAAAGTCATGTAGGAATGCATAACTATCATGAGACTGGAAATTGGGACTCACAATCACACGCACCATTCATGATTTCAAATGCTTTGATTTTTATTTACATGACATTATTTTGGATATTATGGGATCAAATACCTCAAGATTATTTTGTCCTATGATATGAATGATTTTAGGATTGTCAATCATTCTAATATTTATTTTTATGATGTCTTGATCAAATGACATAAAGCTTATTTATTTATTAACTATTGGCACCTCAAAGAGGTTTTCACAACCAAATTCTTATTGAATTGTTGGATATCCTTGATTTTGATTTGCCTAATTTTGATTACCCAATAGTTCCTCAAGGAGGTTTTCACTAAGGGACATTGATTTTTATGTTATTAATGATTTTGATTTGGACTATCCATTAGCACCTAAAAGAGGATTTCACTAGGGGATGTTAAGTTTTGATTTGGTTGTTAAATTGGTTTCCATTGAATTTGCTTTTATGTTAGATCAAATCTAGTTTTATGATCTTCTATTTGGACATCATCTGGGATCCTCGTTAATTTTTCAACTAATATGTTACTATAGAGGATGTTTGATAGTGTGTGATTATGTTGGTCCTAATTTATGGTTGGATGATATTGATTATAGAGAGATAGGAAATGATTGGTGATGTAAAAAGGATGGGAGATATTGACAAAAGGACTGGTGATGTCCATGAAAGGATTTATGGTAGCATGATCCTCATAGAGCTATTAAGAGGAATTATTTTGATGTTAGTGAAAACTTCCTCAATAATCATGAAATGATCAATGAGGTTGTTTTATTCATCTATAAGAGTGTGTAACCAATGACATGTGCTCTTAATTCATATTTTTATGTTGATTTGGTTAGCGATGCTGATTTATATGCAAATGACACTAATGTGAGTGATGATAATGCACTGATGCTAATGATATTGATGTTGTATTTGATTCTAATGTAGACATGGTTTTAGATGTTCTTTTTTCTATTGATAAGTGATGTTTGGATTAGGGGCATAAGGAGGGACTATTAGATTGTGTTGTCAACAAGTACCTTATTCACTTTTCACTTGATGATATAGGATTTGGGATAAAGGGACTCCTAGAAATGGGGGATTTTATGTGATGGATAAAATATTAATTTATTATTAATTTTGGGTTCACTGTCTTGATCTTGATTCATAAATGGATAAGTTTGATTGTGATATAGAAAATAATCTTGGTATATCCCCTCCTATTCACTCTCACATGTAGATTCATCTAATTCATTCTCGATATCTTTGCGATCAATCAAATATTGAATGTAATTTTTTAATGTGAGTCATCTATTAGAAGAATTCCCTTAGAATTTTTGGTATTGATAGTATTTGCCTTCACTATACTATGAGGGATTATGTTTGGTATGATCAAAATTCTTGGTACATGGGTAATTGATAATATTTTCTATGAATATTTTTTTAAATATTACTTCCATGGATTCCCTAAGAGGCTCATATTATATTTTCATAGCTTTGTTCATATGTGAAAGCATTTGATTCTGGTTCAGATGATTATCCTTGGTGTAACGATGGTAGGACATATCTGGGTGATTGTGTTTGATGTGGCTTAAGGGATAAACTAGTATTGGATAGGGTTTCCAAGATAGCTTTTCCTTTACTGGTATGATAGGGGATGTCTTGATAAAGGCTATAAATGTAGGATGGAAAGTTTGATTGTGACTGGCTAGTTCAAGGGCTAGGAGTAAGATGATTTTGATGTAGAAGGATTAGACTATCTCTCCTCATGATGAAACTTAGTTTTACATGATCAAAGTCATCAAGAAGTTGATCACCCATTTTGATGATATATAAAAGGATAGTATCATTATTTAAAAAGATGTATTGTTTAATGTGGGTTATATCTAAATCCATTTCTAATAAATGATTATGACTATAAAGATCATATTTAGTTTGATTTCCAAGGTTTTACTCATCACTATCATGAGTTGGTTCAATGTGCAAATGATTTTCAAAATATAAGGTTTATCCAATTTTAAATTGATATCAATTTTTGAATGCCATGAATTTTTTTTGAGGTGTATTGGATGAATTATAAAGGTTTGATGTGATAAGATTGATTAGGTTTTGGATTTATGATAAGCTTAATTTGGATTAGACCAAATTTTTATGTATGAATTATATGTATAAGATAAGGTGAGTGATTGATGTTGATTGGATTTGGATGTAAGGTGATTTATCTTAAGAAAATTGAATTAGGGTTTTGGCTATCTTAATTTTGATTTTGATCAAATAAAGGTTGACACAACCTTATAGATGTATGTGGGGAAAGGATGGATGTTGTATTTATTTGGTCCCACTCGATAGGTACATAAAATTGATAGAAAGATCAATGAAATGATTGTGGGATGGATTTGAATTGATTGTGTGTGTGTGTGTGTGTGTGTGTGTGTGTGTGTGTGTGAGAGAGAGAGAGAGAGAGAGAGAGAGAGATAAGGATTGATTTGATTAGGGTTAACTTGAGATGATGATTTTAGACTAGATGTCAACTATCTATACCAATAATAGGATTGTTTTATAACCTATGTTTGGAAGGATTGATTTAGGGTATGGGTAACCTTAGGAGATGATTTGATTGATGATGGATTTTTTTGACTTGGTAAATTACAAGCTACCTTAAATGGATAGTTTTAGATCAATACTAAGGGAATGTGATAGGTTTGATTGAGTTTAAATTGATATTTTATTCTTAGGCAAGCTTAGTGATAGATGGGGTGATAAATAGGTGATAGATAAGTAATAATGAAAGCGTATATTGACAATGATAAGTATTTGACAAGCCTAGGCAACATATAAGAATTTAGATTGGATGTACCTTGGTTATGGGATAAATATGTCTTAGTGGGGTAGGATGATGAACATGTGTTTGGACAAGGGGATGTTGTGGGTTGCTATGATAAGTTTTAATGTCCAAAGGAATGTCCATGAGGAGTTATGTTATGGTATGTTAAAGGAGTGTGGAATATTAAAGGTATAATTGTTATGGATTATAAAGGATGAAGGTTTGACAAAAGGATGTCTAAGATATGATTAGGGTAAGTTGTGATATAATAATGTGGTGATTGGGATATTGGATTAAAGGAGTTTTATTTAGGACCAAGTGTGGTAAAATGGGATGTTTAGATGGGATATGTTTGAATAGATGTTTTAGTTTGATGTGTGAGGTGTTTTAGGTTTGAAAACAACACTAACATCAATAACACTCAAATAATATCAGGTAAGCCACAAGCCTAAACTAATCAATAAGGGTGTGCAATTCAACTATCAACACACCAATCTACTCATGTAAAGTGGTGACTAGGTTAGTCTCCCAATCCTCAGTCTATGTATGTATGTGGTGAGTGATGTTTGGGAATGTTATTTTCCATACATTTATAGTTGTTTATAGGAGAAAGGTCTTAATCTAGCCATTACAAGCTCTCTAGGTGTGTCCTCTAAATATCTTGCATTACATAGGGCCCAAATCCATGTAAGGAAGATGTGTATGGATTGATGGCTTTGAGGGTGACCTCTTCACATCATAAAACCCTTTATAGAGAATTTTTCTTAACCAATTTTGATATTTTTACTTTGATATTTATACTTTGCTAGAACATAGAGTTTGGATCAGTCCATGGTGATGAAATCCAAAACA
Organism: Torreya grandis; assembly: GCA_037957365.1. NCBI lineage: Eukaryota > Viridiplantae > Streptophyta > Pinopsida > Cupressales > Taxaceae > Torreya > Torreya grandis. The sequence continues at coordinate 47,699 of JARHVA010002425.1, forward strand.
TGTTACCTCTATAAAATAAAAATGGGAAAAGGTGTCGATTGTTTTTTATCCCCAATAATCACCTTATGGTGTAAAGGGGAGATCATACATAGATTGATCCCTCATGTGGAAAAATAAGCAACATAAACGAACAACACAAATATATACAAGATGATTAAACATACACACACAAGCTCAATTAATTAAAATATTTTAAAAAGGGGGTTTTAATTCTAGTTTATTTGACCTGTGATCTTGAAAAATAGAACATTAGAAGTTTGATTTTTTTCTTAAGGGGCAACCTAAAAAATACGCAGTCAAAAAACAAAGTTATGACTACTCAGAGTGAGGCCACTAATCTATAGGACAAAGCTACTTTTGCATAGAATGAAGCTGTTAAATAGAAAAGGTTATCCAAAAATAAAATTTGTTAAGAACAAAGCTATTTATATTAAACACAATGTTGTTAGTACCATAAAAAAGTTGTTAAATTTAGAAAATATACTAGAAAACTAAATTAGATTAAAGTCGCTAGATAAAATCACAAAGCCATTAATGGAATAAAAAATCCACTAATCATGATTATGAAGCTACTAAAACACAATATCATCTTTACCATAGATAGAAAAGGTTAACATAGGATATACATAATTATATCAAAGCCACGTTTGAACCTGATGAAGTCACTTGTGTTCAAAATGAAACCATGTTTTTGTAATGGCATCTTCACCACAAAATATAAAAGAGTTAGACTACAAAGCCAATGTTGGAATGAACAAAGCCATTATTTTCATGAACATAATCATTGATATGTATTGGTGGATTTACTAAAAAAATAGAATACAAAGCCACTAATAGGACATACAAGGTCATTTTCTTGTATAAATAAATAGCTATGGTGGCTTTGATATCTACACAAAAATAGGTTAGGAAAAAAAATCCACTAATAATAGAAACAAAGTTTTATTAATGAATGTGAAACCACTAAAACATAGAAGCAACTTTACTATAGTTAGATAAAATTAATAGTAGATATAAAAAATATACCTCAAAGTTGCATTTAAACTTTACAAAGTTGTATTTCTATAGTATTAAATTTATGATCTGTAGATAAATAATCATAGAAAAAACAAAACTACTAAAATTTATCATGAAATTGTTAGCAGGTAAACAAAATCTCTCATACGGTAGAAACAACTTTGAATAAAATGTGTAGAAAAATCAAATGTTTAAGGAGACCATGATGATTAAGTTTGGTAGTTAAGTATGAAGTCAATTATGCTTAAGTTGAAATTATGTCTACACATATCAAAACCACTTTGTCTTAGTTTGAAGCCACTAACAAATGGAAGTGATTATTTCATGAAAATTTTAAGGTTTTAACCATCAAATCTTCTCTTCAAAGAATTTGTAAGCCTATTCAAGCACACTAAAATACTCACATGCAAAATTTATGGGATTTTTCCCACTATGGTCACCAAAAATGTAATTTGTAAATGAGTGTTAGATAAAAATTCAATGTAAAAATGAAATAAACTCATAATACCTACTCTAAACCATGTTCAAGCACACTAAAATCCTCACACGCAAAAGTTATGAGATTTCACCTACTATGGTCACCAAAAATGTAATATGCAAATAAGTGTTAGAGAAACATTCAATGCAAAAATTAAATAAACTCATAATACCTACTCTAAACCCACTCACAATCATCTTTGATTAAGTTGAAGGAATAAGAGATTCACATGTAAATATATATATTGAAATATAAACAACAATTATACCTCAAATGCAATGAACTCTTCTTCCTTGATGAAGTTGGATATGATGAAAGTGTCTTGGACATGCTTAAATTTTGATAATGGATGTTTATTTGATAGTGGCTTGAGATTTTAACAGCACTTGGGAAATTGATGTTTAATAATGGCTTGATTGGATTGGAAAATGATAACTTGGATGTACAATGATAGTGATAGATAAAGAAGATTAAAGGTTATGAATGATCCTAAGATTTGGATTTCATATAGATGTGGCTCAATTTATAGAATCATATGGAAGGATAAATGGTGGAGATTAAGCCATGTGAGATGAAGATGAATGGATAGGAATGGATGTGAAGATTTGGTGGGTGGAAATAGGAATTGTAAATTCATAGAAAACTCTACATAGGGATGGTGTAGAGGATTATAGAGGATGTATAGGATTTTATATGTGGATTAGAATATTATAGATGTATTTAGGATAATAAATGAGGATTAATGTAGGATTATAATATTTATTTATAGGAATGCTTACTGGGGGGTAGTTGGAGGGTATGTGACAAGGAATATAAAATTCCTTAAAATTGTGAGGATTATTATTATTATTGGTAAAAGGGAGGGTGTTGATAGGTCCCACAACCTAATACAATGGATAATAAGAATAAAACATTAAAATATCTCAATAAATGCCTCTACCAAAGGTACCCACAGACTAGACAACATCCAACATGCCACCAATAAAGCTATCTCCAAAGCCCAACCACACAATTGAAACATAGCTAGATATAAATAGAGCATTCAATCCCACACATTGAAATAACAATAGAAACATTAAAACTAAACATGAATCATGTTCCTTGTCATATATAGACTTCATAAACCAAGAGCTACGTGAAATAACCAGTCAACATACAGGCCCTGCATAATAAGAAACCTCAAAGTGCATAAATTTGAAAAATCAGATCTACGCACACTAAGCTCAATCATGAAACAACTTGGAGAAGAGATGGGATATTAATATGGTGAGCACTTGGAACAAATTAGGGGTATTTTTATAGAAACCCAAAACTAAGTGGGTTTTAAATGAGTACCCCAAACCAGGTAAATAGAGGAAATGAAAGATAATCTAATAAACTTAGCCTCAAAGGGTTTTAATAGGATCCCTAAAACCTAAATGGAACAATGTCCCTATAAAAATTAGATAATAATATGCTAGAGCTACACAAAATAGAATGAGATAACCCATAATCAAGCATTGTGGTCTCAATAAAATAATAACACAATAATATGAAACTAGTTCACCTCAGAATAGACATAAAAAATCAAGAGCTCTACCAAACTAGAACAAAAAACCATCCACCAAGATGCTCGAGCCATAGCAGGTCTTCTCACCAATAATCTTTGCACATTCAATGGTAAAAAATAGGGGTAAAAGAATAATAAAACCCTCAAAATTGATCTCGCATGCAAGGCAATCACCTGGATATAAGTCTTGAACACCTATTGGCTAAAATAATTGTCAAGGGGACAAATGTGGAATTTTAACCAATAGTTTGGGGGAAAATTCCTTCTCCTATTATAAATTGGAGCTACCTTTATTGAAAACCAAAAAGATATGTGGGAAATAAAGTTGTTCATAGCAAAACAAATTCCAAGGGGGGTTCATACTTTTAACAAAAAAATATGGAAAGGTGATAGAAAGGGAAATGAAGGGAATGATGGAAAGGAGAAGAAAAGCATAAAGTAAAGGAGGAAATGAGGATGTGATGATTATAATTAGTTAAACACATAAATTTTTTATAATAATCCTGGAGAAAAAAGATAACTCTAGGTAGTTAAACACATAAACTCACTAGAATAATCCAAGACTTGAGATTGTAACATAGGAAATGTTTAACATGAAAATGAGGCAAGAAAGACATATTCTAAACATACAAAAAGGGTACATACACCAAGGAAATTGGATACAATTACAAATATGGATATACAACAACCTCGTATTTCCCAATAAAAATATATGTAAAATTATATTGTCAACCTCACCAAGGTTTGACAATAGTAGAAATTCCTAATGTAGATTAAACAAAACTTATACACTAAAAATATTGTATTTGTTGATTATCTAACAAAGTATTTTAGAAAAAATAAAGAATATGAATCAAAATAGATTAACATACTCAGGCATATCATCATCCAAAAAACATTATGGTACAAATTCTTGTAAATCATTTTTTTATGATCCTCCATGGGGTTGTACATACAGACTCCTTCCTTTCATCTTTCCAAAGATTCTTATACTATCAAAAAACCCTTCAAATGAGCTCAAGACTCTTATTTATAGCTTACAATAGGTGTAACCACCCATAACCACCTTTTTATCAAAGGGATTCTATTTTGTAGTTAGTTTATCTTTTATAACTTTAAAAACGTAAACATGACCTTTTTAAGTGATTACAAAAAATGCAATGGAGAAATAGAAAGTTGGAAAGTCAAAATCTGACTTTGAGTGGTTATTAGGAAGAATAAGTCTCTTTTTACTAAGATAAACCTTCTCAACAACTACAACTAGATTTGACACTCATTTTTTTGGAGAGTTTTCTTTCTCCCTTAGGTATTTCATCTTAACACATGCTGCAAGTATTTTGTCATCTTATCTATTTAGAGATTTCCCTATTATATGAACAATATCTCTCATCCAAGCACCTTAATCTATTTTCATCACCATACTCTTCCTAATCTATTTAATGGACTTGATCTCAGTTCTGATTTCTACTGGGAGTTATGTCTTGTACCTTATACTATTTATATTTCTTAGACTAATCAATCATACTCTTGAAAAGGTAAGGCACTATCTTTAGGCTTAGAACTTTGCCTGTAAAATGGCAGTCACTATGTGCCCATATATTTTGACAAATTCAAATAGTTATTCTTGAAAAGGTAAGGCACCATTTTTAGGGTTAGAACTTTTCCTATAAAATGGCAGTCACTATATGCCCATACATTTTGACAAATTCAAATATTTATTCCACAATATGTATTTATTAGACCAAATGTCACTATAATCCATTCCTTGAGGTGACAAATATTTATTTCTTTTGTCTACCGGTCTCTTTGTTAACATAAATCTTCACTTATAGATTTTTAGTGTTAGAATCCTCCTTGATGATCCCACATTTTGAGAATACCTCTACGATTTCCTTAAGAATAATAATTTTTAATAATATTGTCACATAAACATGTGTATTAACTTTCAAATCAAACCAAGTGTCTAGTGATTTATTAGCTTCCTTCATAGTAGAGACATCTTTTGACTTCCATTTTGAACCAGGGCTTGGATCTATAATTGGAAAAGTAACTTTGAATTAATTTTCAATAAAGATTTTTGTTATATTTGAAAGGGCCATTTGGAAACTATAAAGAATTGGCAGCCTTTAGGAATATTATTTACAAGCAAAACAAGCCTTGAAAACCTGTAAAATGTAATATGACCAAAAAAATGACATATAGACTCAATACCATGGGTTTGATTGAGCAAAAAAATATTTCAAAAATAAAAAAGCATGAAATAAAGGACCAAACCACCCTAAAAGACTTCAAAATGGAAATACCATGAATTTGATTCATAAACCACCTCACAAAAGCCAAAAATCATGATACATGGGTGGGAAACAAGTTTTGTTTGAAAAGTATTTTAATGAAATACTAGGGGTTTCCACACATTTCACAAATTACACAAGAGACCACCTTTTAAACATAGCATACCACAAATTTGGAGTGAAAACCACCTTTTTAAAAGTCTCTACCACAAGTTTGGGTTAAAGACAACTATTTTGAATTTTTTTTTTTGAGTTTTGAGGTTACCATGTGGTAGAAGGGGAAGGTAAGTGGTCTTGGGAGGATATTTATGTATGTTGTGAGCTTTTAATGAGTTTAAATCATGTTTTAAGACCCTAAAAATACTACTTAATGGGATTTTGATTGATGTTAATGGTTCTTTTTGCATGTTTGTGGGTTCTAATAGTGCTTTTAGCATGTTGGCAGGTTTTGAAAGACAAAAATAAAAGCAAAAGTACCTTGAAAGTGTCACTTAAATAATTAAAATGGGTTTCAATGGTGTATAATGCATGTTAATGAATTTTTAAAATAAAACCTGTAAATATTTTGGATTTTTTAGGAAAGACTTGAAACGTGTTTGAAAATTGACCAATCATGAAAACACATTTCAAAAATAACAATTGATGAATTGACATTAATTAGGCTTACAAAATATGAAAATATAACTTAAGACTCGATGTGAAAATGACCAAGGAGAGAAAGAGGTCTTACAAGGGAATGATTTGAGTGAATGATCATATGGAACTTTACAATCTCCACTGATTTGGAAATGACAATTCCATTATCCAATCTATCTCTATATTTCATAGTCACTTCATCAGTTTATTTGGGGTTCTCCACTTTAGAAGCATATACTTTGACAAGATTTTTTCTATCAACATTTATTATTATTTTTCTACCATATGTTGACAATTTTTATGTACCTTCATTATTCAATAAATGGTGAAGCCATCTTGTATCATCTCATCCTTCATGAATTATATTTCATACATCTAAGGGTGGAAAACTTGTATCTATCTTGATTCCAAAAAAAACACCATACTATGTATAGCCATAAAATATTAAACATCAAAATGACACCCATTTTTCCTACCATCATCTAACATCTAGTGCCCCATTGTGATACTATCCCTATTAGACCTTCATCTATAACCTTGTATTCAAGTATGGGACTTAGCTCCATAGAGTGATCTATGAATCATGAATAATGATATTTCACAACTTTGTTAAAATACACAATATACCCTGTATGATTCCTCAAGAACTTCCTTTCTATCCAAATGCAAAAAATATGAAGAATTCAATAGTGATATCAAAGCCTCTATCCTCTTTGACTCTCAAAAGATTACCTAGATCCCACATGCAAGAATAATGTTCATGCCCTACTCTATCTCCCTTTCTAGCATGTTTTGCATGATAACAAGAAACTTGTAATGACATAATAGGAAACAATGAATATAAAATATTTTCATATCTTACACTTCAATTTAAATGTTCAACTTCTTCTACTAAAATAAAATTGTTGATATATCCTCAACATCCCAAACTTTTTGACTCAAAACTCTTGAATTAAGGCTAAACAAAATATTCTCCTCAAATGCATATCCATTCACAATGCTACTTTGAAAACCACTAAATGGTTCACCATTTATAAATTCTAAGGATTGTTTAATATTTGGTATAGCTTCATTAACCTTGAACTCTTCACATCCAACAAGTGAAACATTAAACAAACCTGACCACAATACTTGATTATTACTAAGTAAAGGTGAAACATTCTTTTTTGATCCATTATCATTGGTAGTCATTGAAACAAGTTTCAATATGTGACCCAAGCCGTATCCATTGGGCTATTGATTCAATGTTTATTAAAATGTCAAACTATTTTTACCATCCCTATCATTAAGAGACCTCTAATTGCCTATAAGAATGCAATTGGGGGTTTTGTCATGAATTGTAAAATTTCACAACAACAACACCACAAGACAAGTGGTCCTTCACCACAATAAACCTATAAATACAATCCACTCTAAATGAAACATAAATATGGTCCAATACCCCTAATCAGGGGTGAACAACTATAAAGGCTCGCTAAGAAAAAGAAGGATAAAATTCCATTCTTGATCATTTATCAATCATAACACAATAATCGCCCAAATGAGATCCACCAACAAGATGAAGAGAGACCATAAACATGAATCACTTCCCAAAACAAAGATAACACACCAAATCATGTGAAGATCAAACAAGAGCTCACCAAAAAAGATCTAAAATTCAAGGTCATAAACCAAAATGACTTGTGTGAGATTAATAGGGGATGAAGGATTTCAAAATGGTAGGAGTGGGAAACAGTTAGAGGTTGCTCCCTCCCTAATATTATGAGGATTTGATTAGAATATAAATAGGGTGATAAGAGAGTGATAATAAGATGATTAATTTATATGTGATGAGGGGTAAGGTCAATATGATGGAAGAATCAAGAGTGGATGTTAGATTAATATTAAGATAATTAGAAATGATGATGGTAAATGGTAATAATATGATAATTAGTGTTGATAAATGGTAAAATCAGTTATGACAATGGAGTGGGTTAATTTTATATTTCTACATTTTTTCCATCTTTGAAAAGGCATTATTAATGGAATAAGTAATGGCATTTCAAAGATGTAGACAAATGGGTGAGTTAGTAAGTTAGTTAAAATTAGGATGGATGATGCCACCTTGAGGGGTCATGCAGGAGGAAATGAGATGTATGGCATGAAATAAAATTAGGGGTGGGGTGTGTGGATAGAATAAAGAGGGGTTGTGCTAGATATGATAGATGGAATATATATAATGGATATGATGAAATGTTGTCAATATCTGAACTATAATTTGATCAATATTTGGATTTGATAAATGAATGGCACCCCAGATAATGATGTATGAAAGGAAGCAAGATAGATAAAGTTATGACCTTAGACATACCCCAGTCAATGACATATGAAATGGGGAAGCCATAAAATTTGGATAAATTGACAAGTAAATCCATTATCTTTACACATATCCTAGGCAAGGATACATGTCAAGGAGAGATATGGGCTTGGATTAGATGATGTTGTGAGATTTGGACATATCCTAAGAAAATATGCATGTCAAACAAAGATAAAAAATGATATTGATTGATTGATTTACTAATTGATTGATGGGAAAAAATATGGATGTCATGATTTTTTAGTCCTAATCAACATGTGCGATATATTAAGTGGACAGATTAGGAAATTATTTTTGGATTTTTTGGATTAGGTGGATCAGATTTAGATTTTTTATTAATATGGATCTAGATTGAATTTTTCAAATATGGAGCATGATTGTGGATTATGGTGGATGATGGCAATCGAGCTGACCTCAGACAGCCCATGTAACTGAACACTGCCTACATAATCTATTTGGACCTCAGGCTAATATGGTTCTTCCTAGAAGGGAGTTATGTGATTATATATGATAGGATAAATTAGATGATGATTATGTCCCAAGAATTACCCAAGGAGATAAATGATATTAATATTTGATTAGATAATATTGTTGGTGATGATGATTGTTAGATGTAATTAGATGAAGAATAGATGATTAGATTGATGTTTTATTGAGATATATGATTGGATTTGTATGGATGACAATGGATTAGGGTAGGGTTAAATCCAAATATATTTTGGGTTCCATGAATCAATCTAGGAGAAAGGATGGATGTTATGATTTTTTAATCCCACTCGATAGGTGTGGGAGATTGAATGGAAAAAATAGGATATGATTACTAGAAGTTTGGATTAGGTTGATTAGATATTGATTTAAGAAACATATTTTAGGAGGTTGGTGAACTGATCCTATTACTCATTTACCAAAATATCTCCCTACTTCAGGTTCTAAAAATATATCAACTTTTGATCAAAATAAAGTTGAGGAAGCCACCATGACCTAAACAATATCACAAACTACTCCCAAATGGTGGTGGTAGAGTCGAGGTTCATCTCAAGCTTATTATTTTCCCACAACATTATTACTTCTCAATAAAACTAATATGCTCCCCAAACTACTTTAGTAACTTCAGAGTAGTTTTATATCTTGAAGTAATTTTCCATTTCTATCCATCAAGCTTCATCACCATCCCTGAGTATAATTCCATCAAACTTAGGAGGATTTACCTTCTTCATGTCCCATGAAATTTTTGTAGTAACTCGAGCCCTAACATCTTGTGGCACCTCATCATGCCTAGGCTCTTACTGAGCCTCTTATTGAACAGGGTGCTCTTTAGCCTCTTTTTGATTGACTTCCTCAACATGTCCATGCACTTCCTACTCCAAGGCCATGATGTAGTCCCTAGTTTCATGCATGGTAATAAGAATTTGATCTAACTTCATAGCTTGCTCTACTACAAATTAGTTTAGATCTACTGGAAGGTTGGTGTTTGAAGTACCCTCACCTCTAAGTCTATCATGCACCATTATCCTTTTTGATTAATAGGAGAATATGAATATGTTAGCAGACTCATTAAGTCGTAGAGTTTGAGCCTTAGCTCTGATACCACAATGTTATAGCCCCACTAGGTTTAACTCAAAAATGGTAATTTTATTTTTAAAAACTCTACTTAATAATCAAATCATATAATTCATAATAGATTAGTTAATATTATCTTTAACTAAATGCATCCTTCATAATAAATTTGCTACGATTCATTTAGATAATGATCATATTAATAAAGCCAACAAAATTAAAAATTGAGTCCATCATAAATGTATAACTATTGAATTAATAACAACTCAACCAACTGTTGAAAGCTAATACAATAATACTATACAATTATTAGCAGCCAAATTGCTATTCATCAAGTACAATAATACAACGATTTTAGATTAGAGTGAATATAATAAATACAAGGTTCCATGAAACCAATGAGTGTCCATAAAAATTTTATATGTAAATATATTTCAATCATGAGTAAGAATCTTTATTGGCTGACTACTAAAGGAGAGGGAGAACATCATCAGAATGTAATTCCATACCAACCATAGATTATAGATCCCCTACACAATGCCCATCTAGGGAATGGCCCTCCCTTCAGGGATAAGAAAATGATAATGGTGTAGGTATCAAGAACTCAACTAGAATACATGTGTTGTAAGATTCTAACTACATGCATCATATCATAAAGGATTTCATTTCTAACATGACATCATGCATATATGTATATAATCAAATAGGGAAAATGATAATGTTAACTATAAACATTACTTCATCAAAGTTTCCATATATTTTAATGATCCATTAAATCAATCATGATCACACACGCACTCAATTGCATCTCATATATAAAATAAATATTAAAGCCTCTAACTATATGCATGTGAATCCATCTTATGATAATTATTATTAGTGATGTTAATACCAAATGTAAAAATAATCCATATATAATAATTCCATGGATTTCTCATACATCTTTAGTATTTAATAGCATGGTAATTAAATACAATAAATATAGAAATAATCTCATGTTAATTAATAACTTATTTTCACAAATATATTTCCTAAGTTCCAAAATAGCCAATGTCCATTTCCCATTAAGGCAATATTACATATGAAATTGATTTTTAAAAATCATCATAAAATCTAAGAATTTATCAATTCCTAATAAACTTCTCATGTTTACATGCATTATATTAAAGAACACAATTCAAAAAATTCTCAATAAAATTCTAAGAAAATCAACAATAATAAATACAACATTTATAAGAGGCAATGCAATGATACAATGCAGAAATCTACCAATGGAAGCTAATAGCAAACATCAATTTATTATGTCGAGAATAATTAAAGTGTAGATTGGTGGATACAGGGGAAGATAGAAGGGGAGATGGGCTCAAACATGCCATTTCTTAGTGATGGATTGAATGCCCAAATACTTGAAGCACGTCCTTTGCATTGATGCATTCATCCCAGTGTTTTAGGATGGTGGCTAGGGCTCAATTTGTTTTCCACTTTTTTGGTATCTTCTATGTCCTCAAAATAGGAGTAAAGTGTTTGACTAAATTAAACTTTCATTTATACTTACGGATAACTTTCCTATATTGGTCTTCCTATTAGGGACTCAATGACAAGGGGGTTTGATCGATCTGTAGTAGATGGATATTGACTATCCAACTGGAGTGATTTTACCTCTTATTGCTTCTACTCTCAGTTCTTATTATGTCTCTTGGCATATCCATGTCAAGTCTTTCACATTTTGACCCATTGATTTCTATTCTTGGATAGAGTATTATTATGTTTCTACTCACTCTAGTTTGTGCATGTAGATGCTCTTTCGATACTTATCCATTGCCCACTGTGACATCTTTGGGGGATGATTTATTGATAACTAGTTTTCTTGATCCTAATGGGTAAATCTATGCCTTAGAGGCATAGTTTCATAGACACTGCTCTTCTCAACAAAGAAATTGAAATATTGGACTACTCAGATGACCCAATAACATGGAGGACCATTTTCACAAAATATATTTGGGGAAATTATTTTCCTCATAGGGATATCATGGGTTTTCCCAATTCATAGAAGGGGGATTATAGTTCTATCCTACAGACATCCTCCCTTCAATTTAGTGGTTTGAATAGAGGTGTTGGTTACAACATAATGGATGATTTGGGGGGTCTATTGGAGGAAAATACTTCTCCAAGTCTTCAAGGGGATATGATTCATCCATCCCATCAAATCATGGCTTCCATTAGTCCAATAAGAACTGAGTCTCCTTGGACATAGGGAAAAAAATGGGGTTATAGTCTACCATCCCATTAAGAATCATCCTTTAGTTTCTAGTGATATTTATTGTTTCCATCTGGAGCAGACAAGGAACCTTATTACTCATACTGGAGGTACTAGTAGTATGGGAGAGGATCTAAATTTTTAGCCACATATTAAATCCAACCTTGATTCTTCACTACTACTCTTTGGGGAGGGAAAGGACTCAGATTTCCCAAAGAAAAATCTGGGGAGGAAAGGTAGTATATGTATCAATCTTACAGGGAAAAAAATATCTTATGCTTTGGGAAGATGTCAATATGGATCGAGTATTGGATTTTGTGAATAATGAATTAACAAGATATTTTTTTAGGAGAGTGATCTCTCCCCAAACACTAGATAAGTAGATGATTCAATACTGGCAACCACTTCTTGGCTACTCACCTACCTCTCACATCCTTGTTAGGGGATGGCTCACCTTTGTCTTTAAATCCATGCAAGATGTCAATCTTATATCAGCACAAAGGTGGTTGTGGGGGACAACACCACTTACTTTAAATAAGTGGATGCCATGTTTTGATCCACAGGTGGAGAAATCATGGACCCAACTAGTTTGGGTTAAACTTTTGGGTCTTTCACTTGAACTATGGAGCTTGGATATATTTAAGGATATTAGAAATAGCATTGGGACATATATTTATGTTGATGATAGATATAATAAGGATTATAACAGGATGGTGGCCAAAATATTAGTTGATATCAACATTCAAGAGGGATTGGAAGAGGATATTAACTCGGTATATGGACCCTAGAATCACACTCAAATCTTAGACTACATAAGTGTTATATTCAGGTGTGTCAGATGCCATACCTATAGGCATTTGGCCACAGACTGTCATCTTAGCTTTTCACCAAAATCCTAGAGGAGAAGGATGATCTCATATCCTCAACCAAAAATAATGAATCATTCTATTGGCATTGACATTCATATACCTATTTAGATTGATAGTTTGGTATATACTTTTCCATTTGTTATTCAACAACCACCTATGTCACACTCATATATTTCTATATGGGAGAGGATATCAATTTGATCAGGGGTGGCCCACAACTTAAAGATGATCATTTAGCAAGCAAATGAATCACACTGGGATGTGATGTTGTTTGATCCTAACATTATTCATCGCACTTCCTATCTTATGAAAAATCCTTGTCCCATAGTTAATTTTGGGGTGGATTTTAAGAATCTTATTCTCATGCTAATGGAAGTTTGTCCAAATATCTAAGTACAAGTTCCTTTGGAAGGGATAGGAATTAATTCTAAATCTTTTTAGATAAATTATGTAGTCCATGTTGGTATGTCAGTGAATACTATTAACCAGTTAGGGAATAAGTAATTTCTTAGCAAGACCTATCATAAGTCTATCAAAAACAAGGCTGCCCATTCTAAGATGAGCTCACAAAAATTTAATGTTGAATCTTCTTCCACTTCTATTCAATCAAGATATCCTATCAGATCTTATAAAAAGGTTGAAGCCAATTTGGAAGGTATTATAAAAGGGGTTTGGGTCTTTTCTTGATCCCAATTGATACATCTTCAAAGAAAGGTAGACCAACTCATATATCTAAAGCTATTAATATTACACCTTGGGAAATTCATCAGGTTATACAAAGCACTATAACAGGGGCTCATGGAGTGGGGACTACCCATTCATTCAATTAATTATGCTTATACTCTCCCTTTATATACGAGGGTTGGGAAAACCCTAAAAAAAACTACACTAAAGCATCTTATTCATTTGCACAAACTAGATATTTTTTTGATTCAAGAGACCAAAGGTGTTGGGCATAAAGTCATAGAGGGACTTTCCAAAAAATTTAAGGATTGGACATTCTTGGCTTCTGATTCTAATGGCCATTCTAGTGGGTTGGTTTCTAGTTGGTGAACCACTATAATGAGAATAGACAATTCTTTCTTCTTTCACTCGGGTATAGGGTTGGAACTACACTGATTCGATCTTAGAAAATCCTTCTCATTGTTAAATGTATATGGTCCTTATGAGGAGAGATTGGTTTATTGGGATGATTTTTTCTCCCAAAATTTATTTCTTAATACTAATACTATTGTCGGATGTGATTTAAAATTTACCACTAAACTTGTTGAGGTGTGGGGGTGATGGTGAGAGTGGATCCACTCACTGATTACTTCAAAAAAATTGAGGATTCCAACTTAGTGGACATGGAACCTATTGAGTTGATTCCTACATGGTAGAATATGAGAAATGGTGTTGATAGTGTATCTAAAATACTTGACAAATTTTTAATATCACATCCACTTTTGCTTGGCTCCAATAGGATCAAATTATGGGTGTCGATGGGAGGTAATTCTGATCATCTCCCTATTCTGATGTAAATTGAAAAAAAGGATCAAAAGCCACCCATACCATGTAAATTTTATTCATCTTGGCTCAAATAATAATTTTTTATTAATCTTGTCTAGGAACAGTGGGTGGTTTATGATGATTTCTCTTTGGAATCATCTAGTCAACAAATCACCTCAAACCTCAAGAGAGTGGAAAAGGTTGTTACTAGTTGGGCAACCAACAAAATACAAGATACTGAAAGGGATCTATTAGCTTTGGAAAACCAAATTATTGATATCTATATAATAGGTGCTTCACAAGATTTTGATGAAGATATCAAAAGTCAGCTAAAGACACTAAAATTGAAGCTATGAGCACTTATTACAGATATCAAAACTTAGTGGTAGTTAAAAAGTAGAGCTCTTTGGCTTGAAAATGGTGTGAAAATACTATTTTTTTCAAAGTTTTTCCAATCATTGCAAAAGGAAGAATACCATCTGGGAAATACAACACCCTGATGGATCTACTATGTGGTCTTTCCATGGGATGGTTGCATTGGGTGTATCACATTTTCATCAGCTATATCAAGAATTAGATCAGGTGAACATAGCAGAAATTATCAAAGTCACCTATTCTTTCCATAGATTTTTCATGGAGGAAGATAATTTGAGACTAGAGGAGGTTGTTGCCAAGGAAGAGCTTTTTGTTACATTAGCTACATTTTAAAAGGATAAATTTCTAGGGCCTGATGTTTATTTGGTTGAATTCTACATGGGATTTTTTGACCTGATTAGTGAGGATTTACTCTATGTTATTGATGAGTCTAGGAGGACTAGCAAGATTCTTGGGGCCTTAAAGTCCACATTCCTTTACTAATTTTTGGCCTATATCCTTATGCAACTATGTTTACAAGATTATCACCAAACTTATCTCCCTTAGAATTAAAGGTATTCTTTTTTATTCTATCTCCAAAGAGCAATTTGGTTTCTTACGTGGGAGCTAAATTCATAATGCAATTAAGGCTACTCAATAAGTACTTCATTCCATTAAAACAAAAAAGTTATCAGTTGTGATTCTTAAGTTGGATCTATCCAAGGATTTCGATAAAGTGAACTAGATGTACTTAAAATTACTTTTGTTTCATGTGGGTTTCCATCTTCAAATGGTGAACTTGATTATGGGCTGCCTATCTTCTGTTTCATTTGCATTACTCATTAATTTCTTGGCATCCTCCTTTTTTAGATCCTCACATGGACTAAGGTAGGGCTTTCCCCTCTCCCCTTTACTATTCCTTATCATTTTTTAAGGGTTGATTAGACCTCTTATTGAGGCCAAACGTGGTGATTTAATGAAGGGGTTAAGGTCAGTCAATCAATCTTCCTTACTCATCGGTTATTTATGGATGATATTCTCATTTTTTGTAATGACTCTTGATAGGATATCTCTAATCTCAAGGAGTCTTTGGATATTTTTTGTGTGGCTTCAATTATGGAACTAAATGTACAAAATTTTAGCATCTCCTTCAACAACTTAGAGGCCCAACAAATTGGTTGGATCTTGGAAATATTCCCTTTTTATATTATTGATATTTAGGGAGGATTCAAGTACTTGGGGTTTCTTTTGAAACCAAATGACTACAAGAAGATTGACTAGAATTCACTGATAGAAAATATATTCACTAATAGAAAAGGAATTCACTTATAGAGAAGGTTGGGGTTTAAAATATATTCAACTCTTTGGTGAGGCACATGCTACAAAAATTCTTTGGAGACTTACTACAAAAGATGGTATTTGAAACTAAATTATTATCCATAATTACATCAAACCACTTAGTGTGCTTGAGTGGATTCGATGTCCCAACAAACACTATCATAATTATTCTATCATGTGGAAAGCTTTAGTTCAGTCTTTTCCTATCATTGATAATTGGCTTATCTAGAAGGTGGGGTTTGACACTAATATCAAAGTTGGGATTGATCCCTGATTGGGCTATAATGTTGATTACAAACTACCTGAGGAGCTTATTTATTTTGGGGAGGCATGGAATCTCTTTCTTGTATCAAGTTGGGGATCACAATCTTACATCCCCTTAGAGGCAGGGATGGAAAACTACACATTTACTAGGATTGGATGTGGATATCAGTCAAACTTGGAATTCTTATGTTTAGAGACTAAAATTGAGTCATATCAAACTCCATAAGGATGTTGAAAATTTGGTTTGGTCCTTGAATTTGAATCTTGGTGAATATTATGTGAAAATAGGATATCAGTCTAAAATCCTTAATGTGGCCTCAGAAGAAAGACGGTGGTGGTGGAAACATCTTTAACAAATCAAAGCTCCACACAAATCTAAATTATTTATGTGGTTTGATTTAAGTAATAAATCTCTTACATGCGAAGTTATTTAGAAAATAAATTGGCACGATCTGAGGTGGTGTAATCTCTACTTTCAACATCTAGAGATAATGAATCATCTACTTCTCACTTGTCCTTATTCTATTTAGATTTAGATTCAGCTAGAGGATGCTATTAGTTTGAAATATATTTGGTATGGCCATACTATTAAGAAATGTCTTGAGAAGTGGTTTTATAGACATGAGCTCAAACCACTTAGGATCTCCCATTGATTTTCTCTCGGGGTATTTGTCTAGCGAGAAATTCATATTTATTTCAAGGCAAAAACTTCCCCACATTCTAATTTATCTCCCAAATTAGACTCACTTTTGAGAATTTTAAAACCACCTCAAAATACCTCACCAACAAATTCCATACACCCCACCATTGATCACTATGTTTCTTAGGGATACTTTGATGGCATCTAT
>JARHVA010002425.1:670000-1085000 GCA_037957365.1 Torreya grandis
CAAGTTGGGTGCATTAGCTAACTTTAAAAATGATAAGGAGTTAAGTTAAAGGTGCAAGATCAACAACAATATGCAAATAACCCACAGAAGGTAAAGAGGACATACTTCCATACAATATATGTCTAACCAAGAAACAAAGGCTTAGATATCAATAAGAAACATGATAATAGATAATATTTAATTCAAGGATGCCTATGGATAGATAATGATAAATTTTAGATGTTATTTTAAGGCTTACGTGATAAATGGATATTAATGTTGGGTTTGAAAAGTCTTATAAATATGAAAATATACACACATATGTCAAAATGATAATTTGGGTGTTAAGATACTATGAAAAAGGATCTTATACCAAATTTAAGTGTCTATACAATGCCCTAATTTTGATGTGGGTATGAGTATGAGTGAATGCATACATATTTCAAAGTATAAATATAAACAATTTAAAATGTGTATCTTCATTTACGTGGGGAAGAGTGGAGGGTTTGTGATGTATAACCAAGCTAAGCTTCCATTCACATAGATTTTTGATATACCTAAAGAAAATGCCAATTGATACATGTTGTTAATGCTCATGATGGATATTTTGAATTTTGAATTTTTAAATTTTGAATTCGAAAAGATTGCATAGAAACAAGTACACTTAGCTAGAATTTTCCCCAAATGATACAAAAAAATACTTCTCAAACTAGACTTTCTATAGGTGTCTAAACATAGCCAATACTTCTCTAAGAGTCCCTATGGCCCAATACACTATTTGATCAAGGAAGTAAGTAAATTATGTTAATTGAAATTTACTTAATTTTTTATTTTTTAAAATATGCCTTGATATATTCCCCTCCTTTGAGGTGAGGGATGAAGACCCATGATATAATCATTCATCTCAAAATATAATGTTAAGTGCATCACATGCTAAAAAAATATAACTAGAGCATCAATATCCTAAAACTTATGTAATGAAATTAAAAATAAATGTTACTAGTGTTTTGTTTTTATAATAAATGAATTTACATCTAGTCATGCCCCATAGTATCATGTATAAGTGAAAATATAACATAGTAAAGATAATTTCATATCCAGCATAACACAAAAATTAATGATTCTCCTTAAGGAAAAACATGATGGGAACAACTAGTATGCCTTAAAAGTGATATAATATGCAGTCTATTAGGCTAAATATAGAAATGAGAACACATATAAGTAACATGCACCCATATATGTATGGTAAAAGCCATGGAAATTTAGGAATCAATAAAGTACAATAATATTCATGATAAACATCATGGCCACACACTTAGAATAAATAAATGAATCACACTCAAGTTAGGACCACACAAGTTAGTGACCACCCCCAAGTTAATGACGACAAGAGGATCATCTATTAAAAAATACACATAAACAAGAAAACACATGCATACATAGGAAACCATTCATGCAAAATAGTAAATGTAACCATGTAACAATTGTAATGAAGATATTCATGTGATATATGGGATCTAGGTACTCACATGAGATGTAGAACCTAATGTAATCTAGTTGAATATGGTAAATAAAAATCAAGGAAAGATATCACCTTTAAAAATATGTTTTATGGAAATGATATTAATATATGACATGATGTATATGAAAATGCCCACCTTAATATGTATGAAAATAGTGTGTAGTCTAGTATCATGTAACCTAAAAATTTGCATAATACCCACTCAATAACTACTATGAAAAGCACATTAAAATAAAAATAATGTATTATGTAAATTTTTTGATGTTTTGTAATTATATCTTAAACTTTGATGGGAGATTGCAAGAATAATGTATATATAAAGTATGATGAACATAATGTGATGACACTTAAAATGATGTTTATGGAATAAGTTCACATCAATTTAATAATTCAAGGCATATATGTAGTATAACCCACAAACCTAAGATAATGGCACTATGCCATGATCACATGATATGGATGAATATATGCCAAGGCCAATAAGTGAATACATCTAATGGGGCCAAAGGCATATCAATTCTAAAATACATAACAAAATTAGAGAGAATAAAATTGAAGAGGAAAAGAGAGTTTTAATTCTTCATTATTATTCTAAAACAATACATAAAGTCTTTTAATGATGGACAACTTGAAGATAGAGTTGTCATGCACAACTAAAATCCTATTAAAATGGAAGTTAATATTAGTGTTAACTAAATTTATGGTTTTTAGTAGTTTTTGGAACTCATTAATTTTAGAATTATTTTGAAACTTGCTAATTTTAGTACTTTTTGGAACTTTCATTTTTAATAACCTGCTATTTTTAGTAACATAATTTTAAAGTAAATTTTGCATGCTAGTTTGGATAGGACTAAAATTCTCTTACATCATTATCCTCTAGTTAAAAAGTTATGAACCTCCTAGTTCACAGTTGGTTTTACTTTCCTTACTCATTTTCCTCCATCTATCGAACCATTCATCTTCTTATGCAAGCTCATGTATACTTACAAGGATAATTTATGCCTTGCTTACATATCTACTTTAATCAATTAAATCATAAATGGTAAAATCAACACAATGCTCATTCACTTCCAAGCTTGTAATGGTCATATCTAAAATGGTTTTCTCTTTCTATTATTTCATCTTCACCTTCATCTTCATTCTCATTCTCCATGGGAGTGAATTCTGAACCGACTTGCAAATTAAATTCATCTTCAATATTATATTCATGTGGATGACTATTTACATGCATATATTCCACTTTGTCATCAAACTTCAGTGGAGTATTCTCTTCAACCATTCATAATTTATTTTTTCATCTTCATCTTATGCATTCTTTTATTCAATTTCAACCTCATGCTCCATCAAATAATTTTTCACAAAATTTTGAACATTTTCTGCTATACCATCTTCTTGCATGAAATCCATTGTCCATGAACTTGTTTATGATGTATTCTTGGCACCAAAAAACTCTCTTTACACAAGAGACTCTTTCATTTATTCTAAGGTCTTCTTTCTCTAAGAAATTTTTTATCTTCGTTCCAACAACACATGGTGTGATCAATGTCATATTTATCATCTCTCTCTTCTCTATGATATTGAGAGATCTAAAATTTCACAACCATATCCCTGAAGTCTTTGATGACCTTTATAATATTTTTCTTTTGCTTCTTCATTCTTTTCCACTCCATCAAACTTTCCTCATTACTTTAATCTCCTCTTTACCTTGCTCTTTAGCTTGCATTAATTCCTGTAAACTCTTCCACACTTCATTGTCAATATTTTATATTCATATTTATTTGAGAAGAGCCTTATCTTATTGTTATATTTATTCTCAAAAACCTAATATTAAAAAGTATATTTTTTTCCAAAATTAAATTTTAAACACATGAACAATTTACATATAATCTTACATATAATTTTCTTCCTACAACTAAACCGTGCTCTAATACTAGATGATAGATACAAAAATGTTGTTATTTAAAAACATAAAATAAAATTAAAGAGAGTAAAATTGAGCAATAAAAGCGAATTGTAATTCTTAATTATTCTTCTACAAAAATACATAGAGTCTTATATTAATGCACAACTTGAAGATAGAGGTTTCAAGCAAAACTAAAATCCTATTAAAAGAAAAGGTAATCCTAGAGTCAACTAAACTTGTTATTTTTAGTAGTTTTCAAAACTTTCGATTTTTAGTAGTTTTTAGAATTTTTTGTTCTTAGTAACCCGCTAATTTTTAGTAATCCAAATTTTAAGTAAATTTTTATGGTAGCTTGGATGGGACTACAAAGCTCCTGAATCAACATTGTATACTAAAGATGAATATGTAAATGGGGAAAAAATATGTGCCTGAATGTATAATAATTTAATAGTATAAAGATATGGCAATGAATGTATCATGAGTGATAACATATCATGTGTCAAGGTATGTGTAAGATCTAGAATCTAAATAAGCATTATAGACTCATGAGTAAAAGGGCTGAGGTAAACTCCATACGTAGGATATGTTAATAAAGAACATGTGTGGGTACAATATCCTCATAGGTAGATCCAAGGCTCACATGTAGAATCATTGTAGGTGCATTAAGTTCATTATATTCTTCAATAATTTTCCTTATAAAGTTGAGAAGTGGTAGGCACCTATTCCAAGTTTCTTTGTAATTAGAAGGGACCTAATCACTTTGGTTTGATTTTTTCCTTATGTTATTTATTTTCATTTATGTTCTTTTAGATTTATTTCAGTACCAAAACCCAAATTTTAAACTCTTTTTACTTGATATTTTTGTTATAAGATTTATTTATTTGATTTTGATAGACTCAATGTATGCACACCTTATCAAACATTTCTAATCAGTGTAATCATTTTTGTCTATATTTCTCATCATTGATAAAAAAAATTAAGTGTTACACGTAGCAAAGGAATTTTAAGCTCAAGCAGGAGGATTTACTGTATGCCATATAATGAGGAATACCCATAGCTATGAAAACACTAGTGAAATAAGCATATCAATGGTATACAAACTATTTTTTCCAATATTCACCATGTTTATCAATGATTGTTAGCAACAGTCCTTGGAATCACTCATTAGGACATGTTAGTAATTATATTTTGTTAATGTTATGATGAGGCTTTGAATATTTAGAGGAAAGTATAGAAAAAATTAAGACTAAATGTAGTGCAATTTCATATATAAAACTTTATTCTTACTTGTCATTAATGTAGAAAAAATTAAGACTAAATGTAGTGCAATTTCATACGTAAAAATTTATTCTTACTTGTCATTAATGTCTATGCACTCATTATCATTCTTAGAATTTAATGAATTCAAATTTAAGAATTATGATATAATAAATTCATTTTCAAGGAAGATACACTCAATTCAAGATGGATTTATATAATTTTAGGAGATATTATACAACATATTACAAATTTAATTTGTTTCATGTAATTCTCTCTATCTCATTCTACTCTTTCCTTTATAAAAGTAGGGTATATATAGATTGCAAAGAGACTAGGGATATTCATATTTTTAACCTTTTATTTTCTATGCTAAAATATTCGAGGTACTTATTCAATTTCCATGTGTTCCATTAGCCTAAATGAAACTATATTTTATACAAAATATGCTATGGTGTACACTTGCCACATGCTTATTATACAAAAATATTTGTGAACTATACTTCACACCTTCCTCCTAACACTTTCTTAGACTTAAAGAGTTGTCTTATCTTGAGACAAAGATGCTAATAGAGAATATAAATTTAGAGCTAATTGGAGTTTCCCTATGTTGACTATTAAGAAGTAATGGTCATAGATTCACTCGAAGTGTTATTTGCTAGTTTTCACTTCTTGCATAATACTTAGTTATCCTTTTGGTTTTTTAACTAAGCAGCGTACAAACATACTACCATTTGATAGTTTTTAATAAGTTGGCATAACCAATAGGCTTCCATTTGTGTGTTTTCAATCTTTATAACCCTAATTCCAAAGCTTTATTGCCTACAAAATTTATTGTCATAGCCAAAATTTATCAAAATTATGGAGTATGGAATACTTTGCTATGGTAGAGGAGGCATAATTTAAGAGGCTATAGAAACAATGGATTGAGAAGAGTGGGTAGTTACTAATTAAGTTTAAGATTTTAACGTTATACCAAACATTATTAAGGAGGAGGTTGCATTACCTGAGGATCCTTGTTTGACCAAATAATATTTATGAAGTAGGCATGTGGAATGTATTATGGTTTGTAGATGATTTTTCCATTGAAGTGTAAATATTGGTAAAATATGAATTATAATTTTTTTAATCCACCAAGACATCCCTGACCATGATGAATAATGTGCAAAGAAGAGTTTGGATTTTTATTATGGTTTGGACATCATTGTTAGCTAAAACTTATCAAAGGTTTATCAATGATGTCTCCAATGTGACCAAGGTTGTTGATGAGGTGTCATGTGTGTTAGATTGACAATGATAAAGTGTGCTTCAATATGCTTCAAGGTTCTTTCATATTTATTTAGTGTTTGACTTGGATAAGTAAATGATGGAAGATATTGAAGGTATAGACATGTTTCAAAGAGCCTATGGGATGTTATGAGTGCTTAGAGTGATTATGGAAGTGAATGGAATTTATCAGAATAGTCATATGAATGTCTAATCTCAAGTAGTCATCTTGATAGATAAAGTTGAGTGAGCAGATTGATGACATCATATTTCAAATGTGGAAAAGTTTCAAGAGTAGTTTGATGCATGGATAAATTCCCCTATGAAATATGATCATGTGGTTTAAATTTTAGGTCATGAATTTGAGCATAAAAAATGTTATTAAGGTGCAAAGATGGATTCGTGGGCAAAGTTCAATAAGTTCCCATACTTAGCCAAATTTACATTATCAAAGATCTATGGTGAGTATTTAATCAAATCACAAATTTAATGATGATCAATTAATCTAACTAGATAATGATCCAATAGCATGGTTTAAAGTCAAATAGTCAAGATTGCACATGCTAGTAACATGTGTCACAATCATGGAGTTTGAGCATCATATCTAATGATGAGTGTGAAACCTGTCAAATAGAGATCAATGGTGAGCACATGATCATGTAGATTATGATCCAATGGAGTGTATTGATTCAAATATTAAATATTGCATGTAGGGATTCCAAGTGGAAAATTTTCATTGGAGTCAAATAGTAAATGTGCTCAGAAGGCATGCAGGGTTTCCAAGTGGTGGAAGTTCATTGGAAGATTGACTATAGGGTACATAAAGGGCACACAGAGCCACCAAGTGGCACAATCATAGAAGGGAAGATATAAGATCAACAGTGATCATTTCAAGGTACAGAATAAAATACTTATGAAGAGATCAATAGTGTATTTTTCCAAAATTTCCAAGGAGCATGAGATGATGATAAAGTATCTGATGTTTAGTGTTTGAATAGTGACCGTTGGAATTTGAATATTCAAATTTGTGAAGGAAAACTAGTGATGGGTTTTTGAGCTATAACTTTTGATATATGAAAAATTTGATAATGGTGTAAAATGAAAAGATGTAAAGGGATTCAATTCACATCCATGAAATTTTATTAGAAAATTTGGATGTTCATACCGTTTCATATATTGAGCTCTAAAGTTGACTATGTGTTTGACCATGTTTTACAAGTGACCTGAGAAGGATAATTGAAGAGTTATTGATAGTATTTTGATGTTTCAAGATGAAATAACTATAATAGAGTGTTATAAACTCTATGAAGATGATATATGTGGTTTTTAGAGGTTTTAACAATCCATATACAATATGAATAAAGGTTTATAAGTTGACTATGTTTGATGAACACACTAGTAGATTAAGTGACCATGTTGTAGGAGTTAGTTGAAGGTGTTCTAAGCAAAATTGAAGAAGAAAATGAGTATGGAGATGTTTTATAAGTATTAAAGGATTATAAAATGTCATTTTTTTATCATAGTTTTCCCTTAATCAGATATGGAGAGTCAAAATAGTATAACTATATTTTGACTGTGTATGACCAGTCTGATTAGTCATTCTGAGAGAGTTGATTTAAGTGCTTAAAGCTTGTGTTAAAGTGTATAAAGCACATGTAGGTGTTGAAAATATCTTTAAGGGTTCACCCATGTGATATAATCATATGTATATGTGAAATACTTGAGTGTTTGATTCATAAATTTGAGACTGTATTTTTTGTGTTTAAAGGCCTAAAGAGTGAGGAGACCTAATTGGTAGGTTCAAGTGTTGAGTTGGTGTTCCAGGTGGCGTGGGCCCATATAGAGTGAGAAATGGGATATTGGAAATATGTTTGATGTGTTATAATCATTGGTAAAGGATTAAGGTGGTCCAAGTAGTCTCACATGTAACATGTGAGTATGAAGGCCTAATTATTTTAGGTCTCACCAAGACCTAATGGTGGTTTGGGGCTAATGAGGTAATGACCAACCTATGAAGAGTGTGGTTATCACATGTAATGTTTTTATGGATATATGTTAAGTTTGGTTAAAATATGTAAAGCATCTTGGTTGACCAATATGGGTTAAAGGAAGAGAGTGGTATAAATACAAGGCATAATTAGACTAATTATGCTTGTTGTGTGTGTGTGGATTCAAGTGAAGAAGAGAACCTTTGAAAGAGAAGGTACATGTTAGTTCAAAACACTAGAGTGTGAAAAAGATCAAAAATGTTTATTAATTAATTTGATTTAGGAAGATGCATAGGTTATTAGACCTAATGAGCCTAGAAGAGGTAGTTTAAGCAAGTTAGCCCTAGAGGCAGCTTGATAGAGATTGGAGGTGAAAAGTGGAGACAAAGGTGATCATCATTAGTTGAAGAGTATAAATAGGTGTTCAAGGTGATCTATTAAAGTATCTAAGTGGGTGTTTTATCTATTAGGGGGTTGGATCTTCCTTGTAAGGTAAATCTTGCTAAAGGTCTAGTTGTTGTGGGTGCTCAGTTATATAGGGGCAATAGCTCCTTATGGGATTGGTGTCTCACTAAAATAAGAGATGGGTGTTTTGTGATTAGTTGGTACTAGTATAAATATTGGATCTTTTTTTATAGGATTGTAATCCATCTTGAAAGGTTTAATGGGTTTTATCCCCCAAGAGCATTTTCCACATATATGATGTGTTCATGTGATGTATGCTTTGGATGTATGCACTTTCATGTTTATGTTGATTTATCAAGTTGATGTATGCTAAATATTTAAGAGTTGGAAATTGAATTGGATTATATTGCATCACTGATTCACCCCCCTCTTAATGATTGTACCTCTAAAAATTGGTATCAGTGTAGGACATTCTATGCAAGTTTAACCACTTGAAGATGATCCAAGGTGAAAAGATGGCTAAGCAGTTGAGGAAAGATAATCTTGAGTTGAGATCAATTGTCAAAAGTCTTTAAGAATAGATTATTCATATTGAGATTAGCAAGAGTAATTCTAATTCCAAGGATGATGAACATGAGATGAGGCTTGAGGAGTTTAATGAATAGTTCATGAAACATATTGAAAAGATAAGTCATCTTCAAACCAAGTTTGAGAGATTAAGTGAAATAGTCAAAGAAGACAAGATGACCATGCAGGATCTTGAGGATAAATTAAGGGTTATAAATACTAATCTGAGTTCAAAAGAGGAAGAATACAAACATCTCAAAACTTAGTTAGAAGATATAAATACCAAGTTGATTTCAAAGAAAGGCGAATATGATGAGTTGAAGTCCAATCTTGATTATGTAAATATTATTGAAGAGCAAGCATGTAGATTGAAGGATGACATGGATAAAGAAGCTAAGAGGGATAAGGAGAGTATCTAATTTCTCAAAACTTAGTTAGAGGCTACAAGTTCAAGTATGAGAGCTAAAGAGGATGAGAGCATTCAATTAAAGACCAAGCTAGATTCATTGAAGGATGAACATGAGCAATTGTTGTCAATGTAAACAAAATTGAGAAAGAGAAAGAGAGGTCAGCTTAATACAAGAAGGATGCAATAACCAAGATCAACAAGAAAAGATCCATCAGGCAGCCAAGTGCAATGAGGTATGAAATATATTTTAATGGTCATTGTTATGTTTATCATAGGTTTGGTTATAAAGCAAGAAACTATAGAAGGAAGAACAATTGGTCAGCTAGAGTTATGGATAATATATTCTACTATAATTTTCATGACATGGGACATATTTATATATTCTACCCTAGAATGCATGGGAAAAGAATTACCCAGGTATGGATACCTAAGAAAATCAAGCTTAAGCATTATGAACCTACGAGACAAGATGTTATTTATTTCAATTGTCATCAAGTTGGTCATATTGCAAGATATTGTATAAGTAAGCTCTCAAGTCATAAGAAGGTGCATAAACATCCTAGTGTGATCAAGAAAGGTCAATCCTTGGTGTGGAATCTTAAGAAAGTGAAGAACAAGAAAACTAATTCAGTTGAGTTGAAAGATTAAGGTGGACTACCTACTAAAGAAAAAGAGGAATCAGATATGAAAAAGGTTCAGGAATGCCAAGAGAATGTGTCATCTATCTAGATAGAAAAGGATAATAAAAATTCAGTTCAAGTCAAGCTCAATAAAAAGACCAAAGTGCTAATTGAGGCTAGTTTTGAGGTATGTATGGATCCAAGAGAGCATCCTATTGTTGTTGATCAAGTTTCATGTGAAGAACATCAGTTGTCAATGTCTAGTGATGAGTTTATTTCTTAAAATGAAAAGGTATGTCATGAATATTTGTTATCTCCATGTATTGTTAATTCATTCTTAAAAGAAAAGGAAAATATTGTAGTGGATGGGCATGTTACTTTTATTAAGCCTTAGAAGAAGAATAATTATCAGTATCAGATGACCAAGGAGGAGAAGTAATATGAGGAGTTGTGGGAAAATCTTTGTTTCACATTGTTCTAAGACATTGTGGGTTAGGGTGTCTCTATCTAGGCTTCAAGGAGACACTTGAAAAAAGAAAAAGAAGCATGGTGGATGTTAGTTGAGCTTTGGTTGATGTTATATGACAAGAAAGATCTTTTGAAAATATGTTTGGCTAAGGGGGAATAATGATTCTTATGAATCTACTCTAAAGTATTGTGATGGAATGATTCAGAAGATATAATTCAGGGACAATGATCTTAAAATCAAAGTTTTGGTCAATCTTTGATGAATGGTCTAGTTGGTCAATATGGTGAAGAATGAAGCTATGTATGCAAGGTCTGTAAGTAGGGAATGGAAGTTTACAGGTGTTTGATCAAGGATGATGAGTTTTCAATAAATTTTATTGTATATAAAGGTATGTTGATCCCAATTTTTTATGCTCAAGGTGTGTTTAGGGTTTATGGTCCTGAAGTTAAGAACTTATCAATTTTTATTGCTTAAATTAATTGATCAAATGTTGAAAGACTAAAGACAAGGTTGATATGGAGGATGAGGATAATGTGTTGTCATATATTTGATATCATGAAGAATGTCTCTAAATTTTATAAATGACAAGTTGTGTATGCCATAGAGTTAGGGGAGCTTTATAAATGGTCAGGTCCTAAGATCAGAGGACTGTGTAGTAGAATTTGAGAGAGAAGGTATGAAGGCAATTATGTTATTTCATCATTGTTGGAGATGGTTTAAAGATGATAAAAAGGATGCATAAGTCAGGTGACTTAGGTGGATTCTCTCTTAATGTTTTCAAGGTAAGTTTATGCAATTTTTGATGTTCATGTATGTTTTGTCTTCATAGAAGCTAGGAATGGTCAAAGAAGAATGTAGTCATGGAGCATGTTTAAAGAAGCTCAAGGTAAGAAGAGGTATGAAAAATGTTAGGGGGAGTTTGTATCATCTCTTAGATGTGGTTATTTCCTATTATTGGTCTTTGAAGTCTTTTTAGGTCTGAAGGATCAAGAATTGAGCCCACTTTATCATTGTGTCAAAGGGGGAGAAAATGCTTGAAGAGAGAGATAGAGTCTATGCATAAGATTTGTATTAGTGTTGACATAAATGAAAAAGGGGGATATTTTTGAAGGTTTTTAAATGATGTCTCCAAAGTGACCAAGGTTGTTGATGAGGTGTCATGTGTGTTAGATTGACAATGATAAAGTGTGCTTCAATGTGCTTCAATGTTGTTGCATAGTTATTCAATGTTTGAACTAAATAAAAAAATTATGAATGATATTAATGGTATGGACATGTTTAAAAGACAATGGGGGATGTTATGAGTGATTATAGTGCTTATGTAAGTGGATGGAATTCATCAAAATAGTCATATGAATGTCTAATCTCAAGTAGTCATATTGACAGATAAAGTTGAGTGAGCAAATTGATGACATCATATTTCAAACATGTCATGAATAAATTTGATACATGGATGGATTTACATATGAAAGGTGATCACATGGTTCAAATTTTATCTCATGAGGTTGAGTGTATCAAAATTTATTAATGTAAAAAATTGGCTTCTCAGGTAGAGTTCACTAAGTTCCCATACTTAGCCAAATTTGCATTATCAAAGATCTACGTGAGCATTTAATCAAATAATAGATCTAATAATGAGGAATTAAGATAAATAGATAAGGATCCAATATCATGGTTAAAATTAAAATATTCAATATTGCATGCACTAGTGACATGAGTCATAATCATGGAGTTTGAGTAGCAAATCTAATGATGAGTGTAAAACCTATCAGATAAAGATCAATGGTGAGTGAGTGATTATGCAGATTATGATCTAATGAAGTGTATTGATTCAAATATTCAAGATTTAATATGTGTATTCCAAGTGGTATAATTTCATTGGATTCAAATATTCAATGTGATCAAAAGGCAGGTAGGGCTACCAAATGGCAAAAGTTCATTGGAAGACTGACTGTAGGGTACATAGTGGGCACACAAATTTGCCAAGTGGCACAATCATGGAAGAAATAATATATGATCAATGGTTAGAGTTAAAAAATTCATATGGATCATGAGATGATGATAAAGTGTCTAATGTTCAGTGTGTGAATAGTGACCGTTATAATTTGAATATTCAAATTTGAGAAGGAAAACTAGTGATGGGTTTTTGAGCTATTAATTTTTATATATGTAGAATTTGATAATGGTGTAAAAGGAAAATATGTAAAGGGATTCAAGGTAAATCCATAAAATTTTATTATAAAATTTTCATATTTGTACAGTTGCATATATTGAGCTCCAAAGTTGATTGTGTGTTTGACCATGTTCTGCAAGTGACCTCAAAAGGATAACTGAAGAGTTATTGATAGTATTTTGATGTTTCATGATGAAATAACTATTTAATAGTTTTATAGACTCCATGAAGATAATCTATATGTATTTTTTAGGTTTTACCAAACCATATTTAGTATGAAAAAAGGCTTATAAGTTGACTGTGTTCGATGAATGCACTAGCAAATTAAGTGACCATGTTGCAGGAGTGAGTTGAAGGTGTTCTGAGAAGAATTGAAGAAGAAAATGAGTATGGAGATGTTGTATAAGTATCAAAGTATTTTAATATGGAATTATTTTTTCATAGTTTTCCCTTGATCAAATATGGAGAGTCAAAATAGTATAACTATATTTTGACTACATATGACCAGTCTAAGTGGTCATTATGAGAGAGTTGATTTAAGTGCTCAAAGATTTTATTGAAGTGTATAAATCACATGGAGGTGTTTAAGATGTTCTAAAGTGTTCAATTATGTGATATAATCATATGGATATGTGAAATACTTTAGTGTTTGTTGTAGAAGTTTTAGATTATATTTTTTGTGTTTAAAGGCCTAAGGAGTGAGGATACCTAATTTGTAGGTTCAAGTGTTGATTTGGTTTTCCAAATGGCATGGGACCATATGAGAGTGATAAAGGGGATATTAGAGATAGGTTTAATGTGTTATAATCATTGGTAAATGATGAAGGTAGTTCAAGTAGTCTCACATGTAATGTGTGAGTATGAAGGCCTAATTATTTTAGGTTTCACCAAGACCTAATGGGGGTTTGGGGCTAATGAGGTAATGACTAACCTATTAAGACTATGTTCATCACATGTAATGTGTGTATGGACCTATGTTAAGTGTGGTTCAAATATTTAAATCATCTTGTCCAACCAATATGAGTTAAAGAAAGATAGTGGTATAAATACAAGGTGTAATTAGACTAATTGTGCTTGTTGTGTGTGTGTGTGTGTGGATTCAAGTGAAGAAGAGAACCTTTGAAAGAGAAGGCACATGTTAATTAAAACCATCAAAGTATGAAAAATATCAGACATGTTTATTTGATCAATTTGATTTAGGAGGATGCATAGGTCATTGGACCTAATGAGCCTAGAAGAGGCAGTTTGAGCAAGTTATTCCTAGAGGCAACTTGAGAGAGATTAAAGGTGAAGAGTGCAAACAATGGTGATCATCATTAGTTGAAGAGTAGCAACAGGTGTTCAAGGTGATATTTTTAGGTAGCTAAGTGGGTGTTTGGTTTCCTAGGTGGTTGGATCCTACTTATAAGGTAAAGTTTCTAAAGGTCTAGTTGTTGTGGGTGCTCAACTAGACAGGGGCAGTAGCTCTTTGTGGGATTGGTGTCTCACTAAACTAAGGGATGGGTGTTACTTGATCAGTTGGTGCTTGTCTAAATTTTGGATCTAGTTTTATAGGACTATATTCCATCTTTTAAGGTTCAGTGGGTTTTATCCCCTAAGAGGGTTTCCCACATATATGATGTGTTCAAGTGATGTATGCTCTTATGTATGCTTTGGATGTATGTGATTTCATGTTTATGTTTCTTGATCAGGTTGATGTATGTTGAATGTTTAAGAGTTAAAAATTGAATTGAATTATTGTGCATCATTGATTCACCCCCTCTCAGTGATTGTACCTCTAACACAACTATAATGATTAGGTGTTGTTGCATAGATTTTTGTTATAGTTACTACATGATCTATTCAATTATGTCAACATATCACTGCATTTTCAAACTTGAAACATGATGCACAAACATATCCAAATCATAAGTGTGCATTTTGGCCTTGGCATTATTTATCAATGAAAGAGATTATTTAAAAGTGTTGTCCATTTTGGTCATTGATGCTTGGCTCTTTATTATCACATTTAAATTGTTTGATTGGGTTAGATTTGATGTGATATCTCTCCACACATCTTGGAGATGTTTTTTCTAATCAAGGATCTTCCTTGATCTCTATGTGTCTTGAAGGGTAGTTTCATCTAAGGCATTCTTGTATTTATCCAATAATTTAAATATTGCCTTAGTTTCACTATGTAGTCTATGGACTTGAACTTTAATGTCTTGTAGCCATTTTAATATGGCCCAATTTTGAGTTAACCTAAAGATAAGATCAGTTAAATACTTCTCATATAACATGACTGAGATGCATATAATATGTACTAATTTTGAGTAGGTTTCATCAATCATCTTTCAAAAATTTTCAAATTACTCATACAACTCAGCATTATCCATGTGTAGCTGAGTATTTTATTACTCATCAAATGTATTTTATGTCATGGATGTTTGAAATGCAATAAAACCTTCTATATTCTTCATGATTGACAACTATGAATCATTTAGAGAAAATTATTGGGTTGGAGTAGGTAGGGTAAGTTGGGTCATAGAAGCCATATATATCACTAGTTGTTATCTTATTTGTATGACTATAACAGTAAAAGTTGCATGCCATAGTGTTGATGCTTGAATATCCATCCACAAAGATCTACTAGACTTACCATTTTATTTCAAATCTTCCTCTTAATATTCTCCTTGTGTCTACCTTGAATTTTTAAAATTTTATAGATGGTTTCCCTTAGAATTTAGCCATTATAACTTGTATTTCTCCAGCTCCTTGTTTGTATTTTATTTGTGTATAGAATCCTTGGCCTATTGTAGTTTAATTTTGGCCTGTGTCTACTTGGATACATTTTTCATCCTCACCTCTTAGATTATTCTCTCTTTTATCCTTGGCCTTCATAGATTTTTTAGCTATGGATTTTATTACTTTATCTTCTTTGGCCTTTTATTTTTGTTCCCCCTGTTTCTTTATGTTAGCTTAGCTTATTTGGATGATATTTATTACTTGGACTTATTTTTTTGTTCTTTATTTTACATAGCTTTTTATGACTCCTAATTTTTATAGTAGATTAAGGCATCCGTCTCTATTTTATCCTTCTCCTATGTTTATTTCTCTTTAACCATCTTGGCCTTAGTAGTGTCATATACTAGATGTTCCTCTATTTGAGATTATTCTTGTGGTTGATTTGGGTATTTTTGTGTGGTAACTTGAACTTGTTGTTCATGCTCTTATTATGTACCATGATCCAAGGAATAAATAGTTTCAAAATTAGTAGGAGTTCCTTGTGCAAGGGTGGGGGAATATGGTGAAGAAGGAAATTTGAGTGGTGGGTAAGTGATGGAATGGCCATGACAAAAGGTGAGACTTGGTACTCAGGCATGAATTTTTTTGGAAATGTAGATGGAGGTATTAAGATTTTATTTTTACATTTCATATAATAGGTTTTTGCACACATAACTTATGGCTATGCTTCTTCATCCATACCCTCTAAAATTGTGAATGTCTCCATCTACTCTGTGAGGTTTGGGTGTTGTCATGTAGATCTAGGAGTGCAATATTTTTACACTAGTGGTATGAATGAGATAGCTTATTCCTCATTTATTTTCACCATCAAAGGTTCCCTTGAGATTTTTTTATTTACCCAGGGACATTTTTTCCAATTATTCCTTTATACTTGACCCCTGTGTGGTTGCAAAAACTTGTGCCCTAGCTAGGAATTATGATGCCTCTTATTTAAATAGAGATTTTAGTTTGATCTTGTCCTCCTCTTTCTATACTATGTCCATTATAATTACTTATAAAGGGTGGCATAATTTTAATGAACAACATAGAAGGGGCATCATTTCACACATGTCATGTGCAAACCACTTTCTAGAAGAAAAATTCCTTCTCTTCCTCATTGTAAGTGTCATCCTTGAAATCCTTAATCAATACCCTATACAACTCTTCATGTGTAATTCTAAATGGATGTAAATCATATTGTGCTATGATTTTTGGCATCCATTGGTAATTGAGCCATGGTAATGTTATCTTTATTCATTTTTTAGGATGTGAAAGTTGTGGAGCCAATAATTTTTGCTTGGATAAAGATACTTATGACTGAGAGGTTGAGAATTGATTCTATGGGTCACCTTAAGCTTGTGCTTGTGTTTATGGTTGTGATATGCTTGTGGTTAAGGTTATAATTACATAACTCAAGATGACATGGATTATAATAATTGGATGCTTCAAAAAAATAAGTTATTATTCAACATCACTTCTACCTAAGCCATGTGGATGCAGATGAAAAATTAGAGAGGAATCACAAGTGGTTTTTGAAACTCTTGGATTCTAATTTAAACTCCATTGTATATTTTTTTTAATGGTTTTAATAAAAAAGAGATACTTGAGAACATCCTTAGGTATGCGTGCATTAATTATGATCATATTATGAATATGTACCCACTATGTTATGAAATTTCCAACCTAGAGAAATTATTTCCCATCATGTGATTGTAGCTCCAAGAATCTAAACAAAACCACTAGTGTTTGGTAGGGGGTACACAGGCTACTTAAAAAAAACCACTAGGAGGATAGAAGGCTCAAGGCTTCTATGGGTTATAGGAGAGCTATAGAGGCTATCCAATTTGCCAACTTGCACCAAGCTATAGATAGACTTGTAAAATAGATTAGGGATATCATGATCAAGTGTATAAAAGATGTAGGTATCTCTAGCAGATCTAACCATAGTAAATCAAGTAGCTAAGACTAGATAACTGATTGCATGAAAATTTTGGAAATAATAATCCTAAATAAAGAGCGCTGACAAGTAATGCATAAATTAGAAGCAAAAGAACTTTTAGGACAAATGAAAGACATTTTCAATCAAGGTTTCAAGAGCATGCCTAGTCTAAGTTGAGATATCTTTTAATTTCAACATTAACATTTTATGATAATGCAATTTTGTATTTTAGCAAGAGAGAGACTGTTTAAGCAAGTTGTATAGATTGTTTTGAGCATATAAGATCCTACTATGTAATGAGAAACATTTACAATGCAAGCATAACATATGATGAGAGATATTTCAATAAATTAATATAATCTTTAACCACATACAAATGCATAAGATTCAAAAACCATCCTAGATAATGACATAGCAAGCTAAATCACTAAAAAAAATTAAACCCTAACATGTATATTACTATAAACAAACAAGACTTTCAATTTGAAAAATAAAGTGACCTCATATCAAACTCAAGAGAGATGTGAATTTTTTTTACCAACTAGTTATCCAAGCTAGGAAGCAAGAGAGGAAGAGGATCAAGCTATGTGTGAGCTGAGTCCAGACCAAGAGCCAAAAGCTATGGAAGAGATGAGGGAGAAGATGCCAATCTATGTAAGAGGAAATGAAAGGAGAATAATAAATAGATGAAATGGAGTATTAAGGGATCAAGGAGAAATCCATAAGCTTCAAGAACATTATAGAGAGAAATGTGAATTGCTAAGAATAGTTATAGTAGAGTAGGGCATCCCCTATCATAATGAAAGCTATTGTGCCAAGCAAGAACCAAGAGAGATTTAAGGAGGCAACCAAGATTTGAGTGTGATGATCAAGTGAGAATATTAGAGAAGTAATGAAGGAGATAGATCAAGGGAGAGGCTCAAAAAATGAGGAAACAACATATATATCAACCCTAATCTACCAAAAGACTAAAAACTAGCTATTTTTAGCCATTTGGGCCCAAACATGGTACTTTTTCATGTGTACTACCTAGGCTGCAACCTAGACCATAGTTTTTATGAAGGAAATATGTGGCATAGTCCATGGGTTTCCTCCCTAAGTCATGGCTTGGGTCAAAAGGCTGCCTAGGGTGGTCAATAAGTCTCCAAAAGGGCCTTGGGAGGTACTTAGAGAGCCTGTCCAACACACAAAAGGCCTAAGATGGACTGAGGATATATAATAGATGAGAGTATAATGCAAGAAAGGTCTAAGAGAGTGTAAAATGTCTTAATTAGGATAACCAATGTTGGTAGCCTACATGTGAGCTGATGTGTAATCATAGGGAGGAGTAGGGTCATGAGAAGTACAATTACATATGCCCCCAAAGTACAAGTAGTCAATGTTCAAATGAACAAGGAGTGTTGTGAAGTACCTATAAGCCACACAAAAGCAAAAAAATCAATAACTAAAAATAGAAAAGAGAACATTACCTACACTTACTAGATAAGGATGGCAGTGGAAGAAGTCAATGGCATGATCCATGGGTGAGAGTACAAATGTTGCATAATCCAAATCTAACTCTAGCTCTAGCTCCTATAAAAAAGGGACACAAGTGATATCAAATAAAATCATATAATCTATAATGATATTAAATAAGGTGTTATCCCTAGTTTTCTCCCTATGAGGGGTATGGTTGACCTAGATGTCTTCAAAAAAAGAGAACAAATCATGCATTACCTCAAAAAGGGGGAGCTACTCAGAGTTAAGGATATTTGAGGCATCAGTGAGCTAACACATGCTTAAAAGTGAGTTAGAGAATAACTACACACAATACATGCCTAGTACATGAGCATTAGTCAAAGCATCAATTATTATGTGATACTCAACTACATTATTCATCACACTAGTAAGGAGGTAACTAGCTATAATAAGATCATATCTCCATGGGTCATTGATATTCCAAGCAACAATGATGGGTCCTAGGTTGTCTCAACTACCACCATCCGTGTGAATCACCATTAAGAGGTGTATCATGATGGGGGTCAAGGATTCAAGAGGAACCTATGTAAGGATTATCTCAACATATATCAGGGCAAGTGAGTTACATAAGGGAGACAAAGAACACAATCAAGTCACAATAGAGGGGTGAAGACCAACACTGATTGTGGGATGAGGTAATGAAGGGTGGTAGGGTGTTTATGAAGGGATGAAGACTAGTCAATAAAGATCAGAGCAATTACTAAAGTAACTAAAACCATGAACCCACACCTATAATAACAATAATGAAAGAGGGAGAGGGAGTCCGTAGGGATCAACTATGAATGAGTAAAAAAATTACTAACTAAAAGAAGAAGAAAGATCAACTTCTATCCCAAGGTGTACCCTGGCAAGGAGTACATATGCCTAACAAGTAAGAGGACTTGAGGCCTAAGAGGATTTAATGGTATTAAAACACACCCAAGGAGGCCTTAAAGAGATAAATAGACTCCACCATTACATCTAGAAAGGGCCAAAACCTCTAAGTTGAAGGTTCTATGGTTTTGGGAGTAATAATGGAGCAAAGCAAAGGTTGAGAGAGGGAAAAAAGAAGGCTTTGGGCCTAGACTAAGAAGGGCCAAAACTAGGCCTGGGTGGCCCAACCGGGCCCAAAACTTGCCCAAAAAGGCTAGGAATGGAGGGATACAAGAAAAATAGTTGTTGAGCTTGTCAAAACATGTTTTTCTCATTATACTATGTGCATGACTAATCCCATGTCACATTGGTTTATTGTGCAAATGCAAGGAGGAGTTAGAGTGCTAGAGGCAGGAAAGGCATCTCAGCTAGAAAGCCACTATCACTGTATGAGTCCAACCATAATGAGAGGTGAGGATGGGTGGTAGGAGTCCCATGCAAGATGAATACCAGCCATGGAAGGCTATATAAAGTATTAATCAACCACACACACTAACCCACACCACCTATAGTAATTGTGGAAAAAGAGAGGGAGTTGGTAGATGGTTAAATGCAATCAAGTAGTAACACAACCAACTAAAATAAGAAAATGACTCTACTTCTATCTAAAAGTGTATCAATAAGGAGTGCACAAGTGAAAAAACTAAGGAGACCCATAAGTTTTGATGATGGATTCCATAGGAGGAGAAATCCACTGAATGGGGGCTTAGGGAGGGTGTTTTGGTAAGCCCTGAGGCTCATCAAAGCACCACAAGCCTAGGCCCAGGCCTATCCCTGAAGGCAAGCCAACACTTCACCCTAAATAAAAGCTTGCCCCCAAGGTAGGCCACTCCTTAGCCTATGAAGAAGCAAAACAATAGGAAAAATGTGGCAAGAAGGAGATTGATAATCCATATCCTTAGGTTCACCAATCATGAACTAAAACACAAAAGAGTCAAATTTGGGGTCATTATTGGTGAATGAGACCTTTGAACACAAATAATTAAGAGGATGGTAGCATGCACAATGCACGAGCATGAGATTATTATAATCTCACCTCTCATTGATTGGGTTACATGCTATACCATGTATGGAATAACTATTAGAGGTACAATCAATGATGCAATAAATTTAATTCCAAAACTTAAAACTCTCAACCAATCAAAAACTCTCAACCAATCACCACAAGTAATCATGAATCATATAAAATAGTTATTACAATTAACAGGGAAACTATGTAAGATCAAGGCATATAACACATGAATTATGTGGAAAACCCTCATGAGGGATAAAAACCACTCTCAAGTTTGCAAACAAGTGGACTACATTCCTATAATTAATTCACAAACAAGAGACTTTAGCGAAACACCCACTTCACAAGGAACACCAACCCCTAAACATGAACAAGCACCCACTTATCCTAGATGTTTAGTTCCCACACAATAAATCTGATATAAACACCTCCAAAACTCTGATTTTCTTTCAATATAATGGAGAAACAATGAATATCAACTCTCTTCAACCCTTCAAGCATCCTCAAGCCTTCACACATAAACAATGCATCCAAAAGAACCTTTCAGATCACTCTACACCTCTTTGCTCATCCTCAATCTTCAATCCTAAAATAAAACTATTATAAAATCAAAAATATGACCTCTAGGTCACATACATATCCCTCACACTTCTATACTCTTTAATCTATCCACTAATCATACTCACCCTTCTCTATACCTCGCATATCAACTCTAGAAACATTCATATTTGTTTATGCCCTTTATAGAGCCTTCATGATCATCACCTTCTTGGTCAGCCATAAGACTTATCTTAAACCTTAAGGATTATATCACACTTATAATTATGAATTTCATCTACACAGGTCTTCCATATCTTTTATAGATCACATTTAAGTGCCAACACCTTTCAATTAGGCCTAAGAAGCCCTTATAGGTCCATGGAGACCTATTCATCTTGTTAGCACTTCACTGAGCAAAATAAGGAGCACAAGACCACTTCAAAGCACATAGATCCTTACCATATTACCCTTAAGATACCTTAAAGCTATTACATTCATCACCACACACCTCTACATATGGAAAACCTATCAATCATTTGCCTTATACATGAAAACACCATGAATGAACAAAAAGTCCACTTGTAAGCAATTGTTCATATTGATATGGATTGGTCAAACCTTCAAAATACATATAGATGATACTCAAGGAGTATAAAACACTATATAATATATAATTTAGCTTTAAACATCCAAAACTATCAATTAAAACTCAAACATCCTTCTTAGGTCATTTGCAGAAGAAGGTTAAACCCTTAGTTTACTTTGGACCACAATAAATGTAGGTGTACAACCAATCAAACCTCCAAATCATTTTTCTTAGATTGACCTTAAAGTTATCTACCACTTCAATTTTTATACCACCATCATATTCATCCAACATCAAAATTTATATACAAAACATTGTAGACTGGTTTTCCTTTATAAATTCAAATATTTGAAATCCAACTGTCACTTTTTAATGCAAATTTAACCATGGAAACTAATGAAATTTGCCTAGGATACCAATTTTACACTACCATAACTTTTTATATACATTATTTCAAGACCTTAAATTTTAAACACATGATATAGGCATAGATATGAACAAACCAATGTGACCACTTTCTTCTAATACCTTCACACATGTGAATTTTGATGTCATCAATTTGCTTACTTAGGAAGTTCTACCAAGATGACGAGGAGAACCTAGACCTTCAAAAGACTATTCTGATGAATTAATTTCACTTCCAAAATTACACCAAGCACTATTAACCCCTCATATTA
The DNA here is from genome assembly GCA_037957365.1 of Torreya grandis. Taxonomy (NCBI): domain Eukaryota; kingdom Viridiplantae; phylum Streptophyta; class Pinopsida; order Cupressales; family Taxaceae; genus Torreya; species Torreya grandis. The sequence continues at coordinate 692,506 of JARHVA010002425.1, forward strand.
CCCCTCAAACATTATCAATACATCACCAACACCCATCATCTTGCCTAATCAAATAAACACAACAGGGTTCATGCATGATCACTAAGGCACACTTTATCATTGAGAACCATGCATACATATTAAATCATGGACACTCTTGGACACCTTAGGGACATAGTTTAAAACACCTCAAAAATCTCCCACTTTTTAATTGATGTCAATACAACACTTGTAAATGTTTTTAAATCCAATAACAAAGCTTATGCATACACTCTTTTCCCTTTCCAAACACTTTCTCCCCCTTTGAAACAATGACAAAGTGGGCTTACCTACTGATCTTGAGGACTTGTAAATGTCTTCAAAGCCAACATCAAGAAGGGATATTCTTTGAGATATTATATAAACTCTCCCTATCACTGTGTATACCATTCCTTACCATAACTACCTCAATTTTGCTCATTGACAACACTCTTCTTTGACCATGCACTATTATATGAACAATATAAAATAAATAAGAGTGATCACACCTTGATAAAAATAATAGGGACTCCCCCTAAGTCTCCTAGGCTTAGGTACCCCTTGATCACCTTTAGACCATCTCTAACCATGAAGAAACTTCTCAGTTGCTTTCAAATTTTTACTCATAAGTCAACTCCATGATCACCAACATATGTTCAATCCATACTTCAAACATGAAATATGCTCATAATAGACTAAAAAACTCATATTAGAATAATCATACCTTGGTATTTTGGATAAAATGACCAAAAATTTCATTTGAATCACCTAGCCTTGTTTAGAGGCCTAGTAGCCCTTCCTAAGCCTTGCAGAGCCCATAACATTTTGTGTATGTACCCTCATGACTTAAAATTTAATATATAAAGTACACTCATATTCCCCCTCATTCATGTCAAGAATAGTCATCCAAATCTTCATATGTACCATAGCTCCTTCACAAACTAACCTGCCAATTAGCCCTCCATTTGCACAAAAGCTCAATCATAGGTCAAACTATACACTTCCAAATGACTATAAAGCAATTTTTGAGCACCTTTTTGGCCATGTAAAACCTAGGGAATCAAAAGGGAACACGGTCAACTTTCCACATTTTTATCAATGAAAACATTTGAATCTTCTTTCACACTTGAAGGTCAAAAATACACACTTATGGATCAAATTTTGACGTTTGACTCCTTTGGGAACCTATAGAACCATGAAATGGTTTTTGACCTACTAGCCCTTAAGCAAGGACTATCATACCTGAGAGCCTTATAAAATATTCAACTTACTCTCAAAAAATCTTCAAACCTTGAAACCACTTGAAGCATACCTCTATGAGGTCAACATACCAATCTCCATTTGACACCTATAACCACTTATACTATGCATACAAACCCTGTGTATACCCCTATCACTATGATAAAACACCTTATAATGATCATGGGATCTTTATGACATATCCTAAACTCCTTTTGCACATGGACATAACAAATCCAATTGACCTTCACCCTTGGTTAGCTTCATAGACCTTAAATGTAGCAATTTTGCAACATGAGCTCTCACTAGGCAGTGATCACTAAGTAAAATGGTCAAACTGAACAAATGATCATTAAATCTACTTGTGACCAATCCAATGCACGAAAACTTATGGAATACACTTGATCAATTTCTCTCTACACTTCATATCAACCTTACCTTCATACTTCATGATTAGGCCTTCCAAACCAAACATAAAAAATTTACTAAAACATGCTTTTAGGATCAATGTCCTTGAACAGAACTCTTAAAGCTTTTCATTACAATCCTATGGATCAATCTCATTAACATGTTTATTCCCCTTATCCAATGACCTTATAATGATTTAGAGATAAGGAGATGACTCCCAAGATTTATCTTAGATATTCAAATGTTGCTTTTGTCAATGGGTTAGTCATAATATCTAAAAGTTGTTCATTTCTAGGCATATACTCCAACTTCACACTTTGATTACTCACTTGTTCTCTCAAGAAATGATATCTAATAGGAATGTGCTTAGTTTTTAAGTGCATAATATGATTCTTAGAGATACTAATTGCACTAATATTATCATAATAGATAGGAAAAGTTTCATTTTGTCTTACCTTATACTCTTCTAAGGTTTGCTTATTCCATATTACCTAAGTATAATAGGAAGCAATAGCTATATACTCAGCTTCTATATTTGATAGAGATATAAAGGCTTGATTTTTGCTTAGCCAAGACACCAAACATTCACCCATGAAGAAAACACCACACTAATACTCCTCCTATCATCCACACATCCTACCCAATTTATATTAGTATATGTCTTTAGACTGAATTCTTTACTCCTGGGGTACCATAAACCATATTCTATGGTGCTCTTAGATACCTTAAGATCCTTTTGACTGCTTTCAAGTGAGATTCTCTAGGATCAGATTGAAACCTACCTACATGGCCCACTCACTTGCATGATATCCAGCCTAAAAGTAATGAAGTATAAAATACTTCCAATCATGGATCTATGCAAAGTTTGATCAACCTTTGGTGAGTCATCTTATTTACTTAACTTGTATCCTATGATTATTGGAGTACTCATTAGATTACAATCTAACATGTTGAACTTATTTAGCATATCCTTGATGTATTTTGATTGTGAAATGAATATCCCTACATCAAGTTGATTAATTTGCAATACTAAAAAGGAAGAAAGTTCCCCCAACATTGACATTTCAAACTTAGTCTTCATAACATCTACAAATTCTCTACTCATGTTGTCATTGCCATATCCAAAAATTATGTCATCACCATAGACTACCAATATTAATTGATGAGTGCCATCTATCTTAATGTACAAATTAATATCAACTACCCACTTTTGAATCCTTGGCATACTTGTCTAATCTATCGTACCAAGCTCTAGGAGCTTGTTTAATACCATATAAAGCCTTATTTAGTTTACAAACACAGTCTGGATTACTTGTTATGTAAAAACCTTCAAGTAACTCAATATAGACTTCTTCATCTAAGTTTCCATTCAAAAATGTATATTTCACATCCATTTGGTAAAATTTGAAACCTTTGAAGCTTGCATAAGATAAGAAGAGTCTAATTGATTTCATTCTTACCACAAGAGAAAAAGTCTCATCAAAATCTATCCTTTCAACTTGAGCATATCCTTTACACACCAATCTAGCCTTATTTCTCATGACCTTATCCTTTCTCATTCATCTTATTTTAGAATACCCATTTAGTTCTTATCTCATTTTTATCTTTTGGCCTAGGTACCAAATCCCATGTTTCATTATTTATTACTTGATTAAGTTCCTCATCCATTGCACATGTCAAATTTTCATCTTTTTTAGCTTCCAATAATGTTTTAGGTTCAACCTTGGTTAACATAGCTATGTCTTGTTGATTTTGATTGATCAACATTCCCTTCTAGTCTGAAAACTAGCATTCACATCTCCAATTACTTAAGAAATTGGATGATCCTTCTGTATTTTATTGGATGGAGCTCTAGTGTCTTGTCTTACATCTTCTTCTTCATCATCTGATTGTTCAAGTATGCCTTCATTATTTGAATTAGGGTTTTCTATAGTTTCACTCATCTACAAGTTAGATTGATTGATTTCACCTACCTATTCAACTCTTACATTAGAAATTTTAACAACCTTGTAGAGTCTCTTGTAGAAACATCTGTAAGCAAAACTTATGGAGTAATAACCCAAGAAGATGCCCTCATCAGACCTTAATAAGAAGATGCCCTCATCAGACCTTAAGTAAAATTTGCCAAGAATTTCTTCATCCCTCTTGATAAAACACTTACTTCCAAACACTTTGACATTAGCTGCCCAATTCTTCCATAACTCATATGGAGTCTTATGACTATTTACTCTAACTTGGTATCTATTCAATATGTATACCGATGTATTAGTAGCTTCTTCCTGAAAACCATCTGATAATTTGTAATCTTGAAGCATAGTTCTTCTCATCTCTTGGACAATTTTATTTTTCCTTTCAACTACCCCATTATATTGTAGAATAGAATACTATCTTCTAATCCCTTATTCTTCACAAAAAGTATCAAACTCATGAGACCAAAATTATCCCCCTATGTCTAATCTCACACACTTGATTTTTTATCTTTTTTCATTTTCAATAAGAGCTTTGAATGATTTGAACTTTACAAAATCTTTTGATTTATTTGTAAGAAAATATATCCAAGTAATCCTCGTAAAGTCATTAATTAATAGCATGAAGTATCTATTACCTTGAATACCTTGAGTTCTTGTAGGTCCACATAGATCAATTCCAATGGTACTATGGTGGAATTCTCCTTAGATTTGTATCTTATCTTGGTTTTATTCCCATGAAAGTATGCCTTGCAAAGAGTATGAGGAATTTTAGTGATTTTAGGCATATGACTCACTAATCCTTTTGAACTAATCCTCACCAAATTATCAAAATTTAGATGCCCAAGTATTCTATTCCAAATCCAAATTTAGTCTAATTGATTCATGAAACACTCCTCCCTTTTGGATTCATGGAACACATACAAGTTGTTATCTACCTTGTGAATATTTGTAACTAATTTTTCAGACTTGGATCTTCTGACTTCATATTCTTGATTATAAAAAGTTAGAACACATCTTTGCTTACACATTTGGATAACACTTAGAAGATTGTGTTTCATAACTTATACATATAAAACATTTTTAATTATATTATGACCATTATCCAAACTTATAGACCCTTTGTCAACTTTGTTAGTAGAATTGTTGTGACCAAATCTCACTGAACCTGAATTATGTTTTTTGAGAGAGATAAACTTGCTCTTGCCTCTTGTCATATGACTTGAGAATCCAATGTTTATGTACCATTTATTGTTTTAATCCTCTTGAGAACACAAGGTAGTTTGAATAAACATTGACTCTTCCTTTGGTGTACTACCTAAATTTTGCTTCTTCTTTTCTTCAATCTTGGATTTGTCTTCCTTAAACCATTTGATGGTGTCAATGACTTGTATGTCCTTTTTCCAATAGGTCTTGTTGTAGTACTTAGCTATATGTCCCTATTGGTTATAGTTTTAGCATAGAGCCCCATTTCTATCTTTTGAAAGGAAATTACAATCCCTATATCTGTGACCATATTCATTACAAATGTAGCAGTACCCATTGAAAACATAACTACAATTATTCATATTAGACATTCCTTTTACTTGTTCATAAAAAACACAAGAATTTTCATTTTTAATTTATTTGTTATAGCTAGGATTATACTTGTCCTTAGATACACACACACACACACACACACACACACACACACACACACACACACACACACACACACACACACACACACACACACACACACATGTCATAGATTTACCTTCCAAATGATCCAATCTTTGATTTAGGCCTTTATCCATCATGTCCTACAAATTCTTGACTGTTGATGCTAGTTTATCTATTTACATCTTCACACCATCAATGCTTGAATTAATCTCATAATATATTGAGGAATTTAGATTTAAATTTTTACATCCTTTATTTTTATTCAATCTTTCATTCTCTTCCGCTAGATGTTTGATCTCTGATAAGGCATATACTAGTTCTCCTTGAAGATATATCTTAGCCTCTTTGTCATCTATTGTAACTATAATCACCTTCAAGTGGTTAAACTTATAAATAAGGTATGGATCTTATACCAATTTTTATAGGTAAAATCACAGAGGGGGGGGTGAATTATCAATACAAGCAATTTGATTCCAATTTCAAAACTTCAAACTCTCAACCAATCAACATAAGCAATCATGAAGCATATAAACTAGTTATTGCAATGAACAAGGAAACTATGCAAGATCAAGGAACATACCGCATGAATTATGTGGGAAACCATCATGGAGGATAAAAATCACTCTCAAGTCTGAAAACAAGTAGACTGCAATCCTATAATTAATTCAAAAATAAGAGACTTTAGTGAAGCACCCACTTCACAAGGAGCACCAAACCCTACGCATGAAAAAACACCCACTTGTTCTAGATGTTGAGCACCCACACAACATATATGATATCAACACCTCCATAACCCTAATTAAATTTCAATTTGATGGAGAAATAGTGAATATCAACTCTCTTCAACCCTTCAAGCTTCTTTAAGCCTTCACACATAAGCAATTCATCTAAAATAACCTTTTGGATCACTCTACACCTCTTCGCTCATCCTCAATCTTCAATCCTATAAGAACACTATTATAACATCAAAAATATGACCTATATGTCAAATACATATCCATAAAACTACTCATATCTTCAATCTATCCACCAAGCATACTCACCCTTCTCTATACCTCACATATCAACTCTAGAAACCTTCATCTTTGTTTAAGCCCTTTATAGAGCCTTCATGATCATCACCTTCTTGGTCAGACATAAGACTTAACTTAACCCTCAAGACTTATATAAAACTTATAATATGATAAATTTCATCTACATAGGTGATCCATAGATTTTATAGATCACCCTTAAGCACTAACACCTTTCAATTAGGCCTAAGAAACCCTTATAGGTCCAGGGAGACCTATTCATCTTGTTAGCACTTCACTGTATAAAAAAAGGAACACAAGACCAATTAAAAACACATAGGCCATTGTAATATGACCAATGATACACCCTCAAGATACTAAATTCATTACTACACACCTCTAAATATGTAAAACCTATCAATTATCTGCCTTGTACATGAAAACACCATGAACAAACCAAAATTCAACTTGTAATCAATTGTTCATACTGAATATGGATTGGTGAACCTTCATAATCCATATAGATGATCCTTAGGGAGTCTAAAACACTCTCTAATATATAATTTACCTTGAAACATCTAAACACTATCACTAAAAACTCAAACATCCTTCTTGGGTCATTTGCAAAAGAAGGTTAAACCCTCAGTCAATTTTGGACTATAATAAATGTAGATGTACAATTAGTCAAACCTCCAAATCATTTTTATTTGATTGACCTTGAAGTGTTATACCACTTTTATTTTTATACCACCATTAAATTCATCCAACATCAAAATTTATAACCAAAATAATGTAGTCTGGTTTTCCTTTATAAATTCAAATATTTGAATTCCAACAGTCACTTTTTAATGCAAATTTGACTATTGAAACTAGTAAAATCTACCTAGGATACAAAATTTTCAATACCATAAATTTTTAGATAAATTATGTTAAGAACTAAAATTTGAAACACATGATCTAGGCATAAATATAAACAAACCCATATGACCACTTTCTTCTGACACCTTTAGACGTGTGAATATTGATGTCATCAATATGCTTACTCAAGAAGTTATGCCAAGATAACTAATAGAACCTAGACCTTCACAATACTATTCTAATGAATTAATTTCACTTCCACAAGTACAAAAATCAATATTGACCCCTCATATGACTCCTTAAACATGATCAATACATCATCAACACCCATCATCCTGCCTAACAAAATAAATATAACAGGGTCCATGCATGATCACTAAGGCACACTTTATCATTGAGACCATGCATACATCTTAACTCATGGAAAAATTTGACACCTTAGGGACATAATTGATAAAACATCAAAAATAACACTCAAGATTAGACTTATCTACTTGAGTGGTATCAATGAGAGACGTGTTAAGAGAGCCTATACTCCAATGAGAAAAGTGTGATTGAGGACAAGCTCAACATTTGGAGAAACATATTGAATGAGTTCTCCAAGAAGAGAAGAGTTGGCTTAATGTCATGGAGTAGAAGAGGGATTTGAATGATGCATGCTAGCCTTTGAATGAATGATCATTGATTGATACTCAATTGGATCATAATGTTCATCTTTGAGAAAATAAGACTTAGAAGTAGGGGGTGTGTGAGAATCCATAGAGCCCCATGAGGAGACAACAAAAACCTTACCTAATGGATTTTTATTTGAATAGAGAAATGCCTAGGTATCTGGGTCAGCCTCCATGGTATGAACCTCACCTTCATGCATGAATCAAACCATGCAAAGTGTGGCTGATGTGATGGATTGCATGGTAGCAATCCAAGGATGACCAAGAATCATGTTGTATCATAGATCTAGGTCTAACACAAAAAAATCAATAATTATTATCTTGGGGCCAAACTTGACCCAAAGCTTCACATTCTTCATTGATGTAAATGTGTCATTGTTGAAACCAACATAGTTGTGTCAAGAATTAGAGAGCTTCTTTTGATTAATCCTAAGCTTGTTGAACACATTCAAGGGAATGATATTCAACCTAATTCCTTCATCAATGATGCATCTATTGACATGAAAATCATAGATAAAGGTCTTAATATAAAGAGGGAATTGAGCCCTCTTTTCAATAATTAAAGCATCTAGTAAAGAAGTAGGGTCAAAATATAAGACGTGAGGGTGAAAGTGATTAGATGCATTAGAGTTGAGCAAAAATTCAATATAATCCCATAGTGGACCCTCACAAGAGAGACCAAGCTCATCAAAGATGAGGCCCCTTTACTCAGGGCAAAGGTGAAGAAGGTCCCAAATGGACATCCTAATTGAGAGGCCTTGTAACTCTTATATGATAGAGTAAGGATGTTGTCTAGTTTGGGGAGGGATGTTATGCTAAAAGTCAAATCTAACTTTTAGATTCCCTACCCTCATGGGTTGGACAATAGGCCCAACACCACTAGTCTCTCCATCAGGGTTGGTGACCCAACCTAAGTGCATGTTGACAAAAAAATCATACCTAGTATAGGATGTTAATAGTAGCAATGACCTTGCTACTCTCATGCTTGGCTTTCCCTCTTGGTTCAACCAATGAAGAGAAGTCAGAAGAGATTGAAGAGTAAGAAGGAGAATGAGGGGACTTAGCCTTTGATTTCTTATTTTTATTCTTATTCTTATCATTATCATGGTCAAGTAGAGGTTCCTTGAATACATTCAACTTGTAGTTGGGTTTTACAAGAGGAGAAATCTGAGATAGAAGTGAGGCTTGCATACCAGACTTTTAGGTAACATAATTAGCATCATTATGTCCTTTCATATAATGGTAATTTTAAAAATTGTTGGGGTCATAAGGAAACACCATCTATTATTTTACTATGCTTGATTCAAAAGCCTTCTTTTTAGTTAGCTTCTTGCTTAAAGAATTTACCTTATGGTTATCCTTCTTGTCCTTTTTCTCAAGAGGAGAATTAGTAACACCATCACTAATTGAATTGTGATTTAAATCATGTGAACAAGATGACTTTTGGATTGGTACAAGTCACATACCTGAACTCAACTCATATACTTCAATCTTTAAACACTTATTAACAACCTCATCATGTGAGGTGGGGTCACACTTGAGGACCTCAAGGTGAACCTCCTACCTAAATACTCGCATGAACATGTCATAAATCTAATCATCCAAGAACCTAATTTTTCATGTATGGATGACTAAGCACCACCTATGCATAAATTCAAAGTTTGGCTCACCCTTTGGCCTACACCATGGAGGTGAGTGATTAGATGCTGAGGTTGAAAAGTTTGGAGATATCAAAGTACTAAAGGAAGTCATATAAAAAGAGTTGGAAACTAGAGAGAGAATCTGGAGGTAAATTTTAAAACTAAACCAGAGCTTCAAGTCATAGAATATGAGTGAAGAGCTTCAACATCATACCTTCATCCTATTCTCAATCCATACATTCCATCATGAATTTCATAATATGCTCCATGGGACTAGAGTCCTGACTCCCATTAAACTTAGGCAGTTCAAGGATAGTAATATGAAAGGGAATAACACATACCCAAGGGGCTAAAGGATTATAATGGAGATCCTCATAGGCATGGTTGATAGTGGGTTGGTGATGAGCTCCAAGAGGGGGCTCATGATGGTAATGATGTTGCCTATGCCCATAGACACCATCATAACTATGGCTAGAGAGAGGATGATGTTGACATGTTTATTTATAGGGAAGAGGCTCATGGTGGAAATCATCTCTACCATAGGGTGGGGAATTACCATGGGAAGGATAAAATTCCCCATGGGGATGATGGGATGATATGGAATACTCATGGAAATGGTCATGATGACTAAATTCTACTTGATGCTAGTCACATTCCATTAGATGAGGATCAATTAGAGGGTGGTAATGCTCATGATAGGCATCCCAAAAATCTCTATTCCATAGGTGGTGATTAAAATCAACATGTTCATTATAAACTATGAAATAAAGGATATGAAGATGAGAAGAATCTTCATGATGGAGATACCTCATCAAGTTGGAATACTTATGACCCACAACATGGATACGAGGTTGTTCTTGTTGTAGAGTCTCCTACAGAGAACAAGGTAGGGAACTCATGTGAGAACTAGTTGAGGTACTCAAAATTAAATGAGTGCAAGCTCTGTCTCCAAAGGAAACATGCTACCAAATCCTAGGTGGAAAGGATGCACTTCATTCACCTAAAGGCATCTATAGAAATCATCAATGATCACATGAAACTAATCAGGTCCCAATCACGCAAGAGGATCCTCATCACCTCGAATGGGTGAATTAGTCATAGGATGAGGCTGATAAGAAACATCCTTAGATAAATGATGTTTGTACTGGTGAAATGGATACCAAGTTTTTTGGTTATAGTCCTACCAATATTGTTCCCTTTGTAATGTGAGAGGGTGCAGGTTACCATGCTAGGTTGAGAGAACCTCCTAGATCCTCTGACATTTATGGCATTCCATTGTAGCCATGGCTTACTCATGAGTGAGCTCAGGGATAATGCCCTAAATCTAATGAGATTGGCATCCCAAAGTTAGGAGTCTAGACATGGATGTAATGAAATAATATCAACACAAAAGGCATATAGATGAAGAACTAATAGGGAAAATGACAAAACCAAAGTAGAAGAAAATAACCAAGGTGAAAGCCAAAACACAATTGAAAGCAAATATTAACAACTAATAAAGGGGAGTTGTATAAGAGAGCTCTAAATAGGATAAAACTATTTTGAGACCATATGTGAGGTCCCACCAGGCATACCAGAATGTATCTCAGAGAATATAAATGGAGCCACTAGTTTTTGGTAGGGGGTATATAGAATAATTAAACAAACTACTAGGAGGCTAGAAGGATCAAGGATTATATGGGATACAAGAGATCTATAGTGGCTATTCAATTTTACAACTTGCACCAAGTTATAAATAGACTTGTAAAATAGGTTAGGGCTAGCATGATCAAGTGCACAAAGGATGCATGTATCTTAGCAGATCTAACCACAAGAAAGCAAGTAGCTAAGACTAGAAAATTGATTGCATATAAATTATGAAAACAACAATGCCAAATAAAGAAAGCAAACAAATGATATGTAAACTTAGAAGCAAAGGCACTTTCAAGATAAATAAAATATTTTTTAATAAATAAAGACATTTTTAAGTAAGGGTTCAAGAGTATGCCTAGTCTAAGTCTGATTTATCTTTTACTTTCAACACTATCATTTTCTAACAATGCAATTTTCTAGTTTAGCAAGAGAGAGAGATTATTTAAGCAAGTTGTATAGATTGTTGTGGGTATATAAGATCCTAGTATGTAATGAGAAACATTTCCAAAGTAAGCATAAAATATGATGAGATATATTTCAAGTAATGGATATAATATTTAATCATATACAAATACATAAGCTTTAAAAACTATCCTAGATAATGCCTTAATAAGATGAATCACTAAAACAAATCAAACCCTAGCATGTATACTAATGCAAATAAATAATACTTTCATTTTAAGAATAAAGTGACATCACACTCAAAAGAGATGTACAAACTTTATACCAATTGATTATCCAAGCTAGGAAGCAAGATAGGAAGAGGATCATGTTGTGTGTGAGCTGAGTCCAGACCAAGAGCCAAACATTGTGGAAGAGATGAAGGAGAAGCTACCAATCTATGAAAGAGCCAATGCAAAGAGCATAAGAACAGGCATAATGAAGTCTTGAGGGATCAAAGATAAACCCAAAAGATTTGAGAACATTGTAGAGAGTAATGTGAATCACCAAGAATAGTTGTACTAGAGTAGGACATCCCCTATCACAATGAAAGCTATTGTGCCAAGCAAGAACTAAGAGAGATTCAAGGAGGCAACCAAGCTTTGAGTGTGATGATCAATTAAGAAGATCAGAGAAAGAATATAAGAGATAGATCAAGAAAGAGGCTCAAAAAAATGAGGAAAAGGCATATATCTCAACCTTAATTTGCCAAACAAACCAAAACTAGCCTTTTCTAGCTGTTTGGGCCTAAACAGGGTAATTTTTCATGCATTCTACCTAGGCTGAAACCTAAGATATGGATTTTTTGAAGGAAATGTGTGGCCTAGGCCATGAGTTTTCTCCCTAAGCTATAGTCTAGGACTAGAGGCCACCTAAGGTGGTCACCAAGCCTCCAAAAGGGACTGGGGGTCCCTAGAAAGCCTATCCATTGTAAGAAAGGACCAAGATGGAATGAGGATGTGTAGAGGATGAGAATATGATGTGAGAAAGGTCCAAGCAAGTGGTGAATTCTCAAAGTAGGATAACTAGGGTTATTAGTCTATATGTAAGATGATGTGTAATCATAGAGAGGAGTGGGGTCATAGGAAGTATGATTATAGTGACCATATGAGGTTGGAGAAGGTGTTGGATGACCAATAGTTGAAATTTGGCATGATTTCTCCCTTAGGGGACACATACTGAGTGAAGTAGAGTAAAAGTATTAGAAATTGGTAATGGAAGGACTAGGTTTTCCTAGCTAATAAATTCTTAATATTAGTTATGATCTATATACCAAAGAATTTAGGCCACCTAAAGTTCTCTCCAAACCTCACCATTATTTGCATAATATCAAATACACCTTTTATAACTTGCCTTGTACCTTTTATTTTCTACCAATATCTATGCCTGATGCATTATACACAAATAAAAATTGGTGCATCAATAAGTTGATCAATGGGAATCCATCTATATTTCTAAGCGTATCTCTCTTATATTTATAATTAAATAGAGGGGTTATTGTCTTTGGTTACCCTTTAAATTAATAATGCAATGAAAATTAACTCTAAAGTAATGTAAACTTTAAATATGATCTAGGAAAATAAATAAGACAACTTACTATAAAATTACAGTGCTATACAAAATTTATAGAAATTTTAAATTAATAAAATAGAAACTAGGGTTAGGGTTAGAGAGATGTCCTTGAATTTTTTTAATTTAAACTATGTTATTCATTTGATGATTGTGATTATCTAAAACTACTAGTGAAAACCTAAAAACACAGTATTGATTTAAAGCAATGCTTCAATGTATTTTGGGATAAGTTCCTAGTTTTTGAATAGAGTCACAATACACTAAATCTAAAAATCTAGATCAATACGCATCTGTCTGAATGTTATATGATTTTGTGTGGAGCCTATTTCAATGCATAGATCACCTATAAAATAAAAACCATAGCCTGTATAAGGACACAAATAAAATAAAATGCCTAAGGGAAAAATGTGAGGAAGTGGGATATGGCTGAGTTATCATTAGAAAACCCCTTGTTGATCGAGTGTTTCCTACATAGTTTGAATGATCCTCAAGTCGATGTATTTCTCCCTTTGGGGAAGATCTGTAAAATCATAAATAATATTTGTATTCAACTAACTTAGAAAATATTACACAAGAATTATTTATACAAGCTTAAAAGCTCATAAATAGGGATAAACAAACTAACAAAGATCCCTAAATAATAGGATCACTAACAATAAAAGCTATGACCTATTATTATTAGTGAATTGTTTTAAATTATAATAAATTCAAATTATTACAAACAACATGGTAAATTATCCTAACAAAATCATATAAAATGAAAATAGAAAATTCAATTAGAATGCTTGACAAAGGATGGCCTCAACCTACATGAAAATGATGTTAACTTGGCCAATAACTATATTAATGTAATAGAATTATATTAGGGATCTTTGTTTAATAAAAAATGCTTTTGAAATTGCTTTTATAAGATATTATTAGATAGAAAAACTGAGGGTTTGAAGTGACACACTTAATGTGCTCTTATAGAATAATATTTGAATTGTTTCTAATAACCAACCTATTATTACACATGGGAGAGCCATTAGGAAGCATGCCATTTTGAAAAATTTGCTAATGTAATACTATAGATAAGTCTGAATGAGTAAATAAGTACATAGTGTGTCCCTATCTACCTAGTACACACCTATCCAAAAAGGATAAACACTTCAAAAATTGGACTGATAGTGAAGTATCTGCTAATTAGGGATGAATAAGAATAAATTAAGGAAGTCTGGGATATGTTATCAATACTTTAAAGACTTTTAAGTCTTTCATATTGATAAATGGTTATCAGAATGGTGAATTATCTAAGCGAGGTAAAAATATCAAGGATTATAATTTTCAAGCATTTATTGATTAAATTTCAGTGTCTACATTTATCCCCTTTTATTATAGTGATGCATAAATTACTATAGTAAAGCAAATATGATACTTAAGTATGTATATACACTTTATCTTTATCATGGAGACATGTGTGCTCCCTTGTTGAGGCATGTGGGTAAGTGTTGAAATGATAGTGATCAAGTCTAAATTTAAAGAATTAGTGTATATGCTTGAGTTGTAAATATATGTGCTCCAACCCTCATAGAGTAATTTGTAATGTGTGAAGAGATGGGAACCAAAAAAATGGTTCACTAATGTGAAAAAAAACACTGAGTGTCACTAAACTCTCATGTGGTCCACTTGTTAAAATGAAAGAGAAGAGGGAGAATCAATAGATGGTTCGCTAAAGTGAAACCAAGATGTGGAATGACATTAATCTCAAATATGGTCCACTTGTAAAATATGAATCACGTCATTATAAAATTTTTTGGATTCAAACTATAAATTCTTGAAACTTGATATTTGATATTTCAAAAAGAGAAAATATTATTTTTTCAAAGTAGTAGCTTGGTCATGAATGTATATCATGCCCCTTGTACTATAATATTTTAAAATCTATTTAAATCCTTTTAACTATATTTTCACAAGTGTGTTTATGCTCAAGTAACTAAATGAGTAGAGTGCATAAGCAAGTTGAATGCCCCCATAATCTATTTTTTTTAAAAAATTGCATACTGTAAACTATCATATCTAAAAATGTAATGCTTGTTGAATACCATTGTGATGCCCCCATTTTGAGATTAGGGGGATTTATTATAAATCACTTATCTCAAAATAAATAGGGTGAGCCTTTGTAAAAGATAGATAAACATGTAATAACATTTGCATATATTGAATTTGTATTGAAATATTATAGATTTAACATTCAAAAATGTGAATTTTTCTGAGTATCTACCTTGTATAATGTAATTTTGATACAACATTATAGTAATAAGTGAAGCATGCAAATCTTGTGATTGTTGCATATATAGTTTAAGCATAGTATATGGAAAAGTTAAAACGTTGAAGCAAATATATTATATATGCATAATGTGTATCAAAACACCATAGATAAATAAATATATACATAGTAATACATGATAAGAATAATGAAACCATAGTATTCAAATAGCAAACATGTAAATAAAGTAACACAAATTTCATGCAAGAAGGCCCGTAGGCTAAATACAAGTGACATGTAAGATGTCGCAAAGATTATAAGTTTTTTTGATAGATGTCACACATTGAGCCTAAATGTTGAATACAATAGACATGAAAATATCACAAAAGCATGAAAGGTCCCCAAAGGCCACATACACAAGGCATGAATGTGCCAAAATTGTAATGTGTATGTTGAAAATACACAAGGCGAAGGGTCACATACAATAATCAAATAGGTTTGAATTATTTTATGAAATTGAAATAAGTGTAATACAATAATATACAACAAATGAAGATAGAATAAGTTAAGCATATGTATATATGTTTCACTTTATAAAGTAGCATATTCACCAAGACATATGTGAAGATAGAATCAAAAGATTAAAGCATGCATTTGTATTTATAACTCAATATGGAAAAGAGGTTGTGGATAAATATAACCTAAAAGGTGTTCATATAGAATAATGCAACGCCCCAAACTAAGTAAGGTTATTGGATGCAAGTATTGACCATAATCAAAACCATGTAAAAATATGCCATAGCTTGAAATTTAAATTATATCTGAATGATCATTCTAAAAAACTATGTAATAAGTCCCTATGACTATGTTGTAGTTGAAAATAGAGAGCGAAGATGTACGGGGACATATGCACATGAGTGAACAAGAGTATAATACACCATTATCTTCCTACTATGACTTTGTCTAAAATGTATGTATATTAAAATTTATAATTAGAAGCTTTTCCTATGTATGAAGACTACTTTGCACTTATAAATGTATCCTATTGCACACTCATATACCTTGTGAGAAGCATTATGTATTGAAAACATGTTATGTACTAAGATATAAAGATAATTGACATAAGTAAAGACATATCCAACAACATGAAATGATACTTATAGGTCTTGATTTTTGATTTTTGATAAATATTCTAATTTTTTTGGTTTTTTAAAAATATATGAATGCTTTTGTATTTTTGCATATTTGGAAAGAGAAGCATGCATAACTAAAAATTTAATAAATCTATCTAAATAAACATGGTTAAAAGAGTGTAATAAAGTGGGGGGATTTTATCAACCCTCAATAAGGTTTTGAAATCAAAGCATGGCAATGAGGAAGGTGTATGCAATGGGAAATGCAATAGATCTACAAATTAGTCCTAGCTCAGAGAAGATAAATCCTATTTACACTTCTAATTGGGGATACATTAGATAATCAGAGTCATGACCAATATGGATCCACTAAACCTAATCAAGGGATCTCTTACCACAAATAATATCACTATGGAGGTTTCTAAAGCCTCTAGTCAAGTAAAACTATGAAGTAAACCTAAACAGGTCCTATGTTTTCATATTCACTAAACTAATAACAAGTAAAGTAAAGTCTAATCTAGTTCTCACCAAATCTTGTGGAACAAAGTGGGGGTAATAAACATTAAAATTAAACATGTATAAAATACATATACTCTATTCAATGTATATATAATCCTAATGCATAGAAGATAAGTACAAATGCATATCTATCAACTATTACAAAGGAGGAACAAGGTTATGAATACTTACCTTTGAAGACAAACTCATCGAGTCTCAATCTCCCCCTTGGCCAAGGTGACTTTTAAGAGGTTGTTGTGGTATGTAAGGATGACAAGGATAAATCATCTCTAAGATACACAACCTATCAATGCATCCAAAATAATTCTCCACAAGATAATATTTGTATCTCCAAAGAGAGTATAGAACCCTAAGCTTGCTCCTCAAGTAAAATAGTGTATAAGTAAATGCACAATATATGGTGGATAATTCAATGAAAAATATATATTACTTCTTCTTCTCTTCTTTTATAAATGGAAAAATGGATGTGTTTATATAGGCAGATCTAACCGTAAATCTTTCCAAAAGTTTAGGCTAACAAGGTTGACCTAGTATCATAATTGATAAAAACAAACTAGGTCATGGACTAGGTTGGCCAATAAGTTTTGTCAATAAGTATATAGGGTCGATGTGGATAAATATGTAATGTAAACTATCATTAAGGTGGTTTAGGTTAGGAAATGGATAATTAAGGTGATAAATACTATAGAAGGGTGCAAAATAGGAGGCAAAGCTTAGGGGAATGGTTTTAGGAGATAAGTGTGTAAATAACAAGTGGAAAAAAGAGACAACAATCTCGTAAAACACAAATGGTCTACCCCTCCCTTTCCCAATGTACTCCTTAGGGAGTACACTTAGAGAGATTGAGACTTGATGGGTTCCTAAAAGATAAATAGCTTTAGTAATTGATAAAGTTTAGAAATATTATGTGTATACATATGTCCCATTCGAAGCTCATCACGTGTTATGTAGGTGCAACATAGGATGGTGCTTTAGGAAAAGAACATAGTGACACATAAAATTGAAGTTGAATAAAGTGAAATAAGGATAAAATAAGATAAATGAAAGGACATAATTGAAAAACATATACCTTTACTTATCTTAGTGCTATATATAAAGAAGGAGATGTGAGAAATGTGAAGGTGTCCAATGTGAGAAACATTAGGTGAACCTATAGAGATTAGTGAAAAAGAGCAAAAAATTATTATTTTTTAATATAGATGTATGAAAATTGAAAATATTCTCTATGATATCAAGATTCTAGAACATTTTATGATTTGGAAAAAGAGTTAGTAGAGACAAAGATATGAGAAAAATGAGAAATCTAACGATATATTTTTGAAAGGTAAATAATTATGATATAGTAAATACAAATAGGGTGAAAAGGAATTCATTTGGTATATTTACTATTCTAAGGAAAATAGAGCTCTAATAAACCCAGTGAGAGACCCAAAAAGCCAAGATGGTGAAGAGATGATAGCTAAGACCAAGAGGATGCATAGTGGCTGCAATGAGTGCAATGCAGGTAAGCAATTAAAATTTTCAAAACTTAGAGTATTTTTATTTTAAATTGAGTCATTTATATAAATTTGATGATTAATAAAAATCTAGGTACCAAAATGAACCAGGGGAAGTTTGTAGGGACACTACGGGTCAAATGAGATATTGGGTAGGAAAGAGTCAAACTAATAAATGCCCAAGGTATTTATGGCAATTAGTCAAAAAGTTATCATAGTGAAAAATTAAGGTTGACCAAGTTGATTGAGATGGTATAAGATAAGATAAAATGAGTGGGTTGACTTAGTAATAAGTGGTTGACTTAGTTGGTAGAATGTAAAAACTAGTGGGTCAACTTAGTAGTAAGTGCACAACTTAGTTGGCTAGGTGAAAGGGGAAACCTAGTACTAATGCGCTGACTTAGTTTGTTAATAAGTGGTTGAATTAGTACTATAGAGAATGAAAGGGGATAACTTAGTACTATTAATCCAGATAGGGGCTGATTTAGTACTGAAAAGGTCAATTTGGCTGAAATTGTGATAGGGCTGATCTAGTATCCTTGAGAAAGGATAGGGCTGATTTAGTTTGTCATAGGTCCATCTGGTAGAAAATGAAGAAACTAAATCAAACTAGATTAGATTTGTGAAATGCATAAGAATTTATTTTGATTATGAATGACATGGAGATTTAATACATCTATTATTAGTTGATATTTTGTAGAGGCACCATATATTTTAGTGATTGATTGATGCCTCATGGTTACCTAATTTACTAGAGTATTTTATAAATGTGGACAGAGTGAGATTGGTTGCATTAGGTCTGGGAGGTATCATGGAGATGATATGCATCCCACTAAGTGTTAATCTCATTATCATGTTCCTCAAAGTATGGGAATGGTTGACTAACACTTTTTTATGGGTGGTGGATGAGAATACCATAGAGGTAGGTAACACACTAGAGGATGTCCATGCATTACTTGGACTACCTATAAAAGGGACACCAATGATCACAGGGACATCGAATGCACTAGAGGATAGATGAACACTAACTAGTTTGGATGCTTAGATAGGATCTACCTAGAGCTAAGGGTGAGCTTATTCGATTTGTATATTATGCAGATTTCAAATATATGGAAGGATATGATAGGAATTATTTTAGCATGAGTTTTGTGTCAAAATTTGAATGGCAAGGTACCACTATATGTGATATCCTTGTGTCAGTACATTTTAAATCAGGGGGAACTCTACGATTTTGGGTCTATCATTTGGGTCTAGTTCATGCATGATATATATGGGATGTTATCCAAAGGGCAAAAGACCATAAGACTAGTGGTATTGTTGAGTGCATAGATATATGAGAAGTTTTTAATGTATCATCCAGCTAGGTTAACCCATGTAGTAAATGATAAGTTACCTTGGTTTACTAGATAGAGACAACACTAGGTAGTGCAGGTTGTGCCCCACATGTTAGTGATATAAACAATCACACAAGGAGAGATCATGTGGCAACCCTATGCATACATTGATACTATTTTCCTTAATTGGAAAACCATGGTTCTAGGGCTGGCTTGAGTGCAAATCATAGGCCACTATACCTGCTGGGTAGAATCATAGCTAGTGGTATGTTTGCCAAGATAGTTTATACTCTTATACCTAGTAGATTCAATAGTAGTGCCTACATTTTAGGCATGGAATGCAAGAGAGTCAATGGGTAGAGGAGGAGGAGGAGAGATAGTCAAGAGACTAAAGATAATGTTATAGTGTGTGAAACCATAGATTGGTCAAGCATGATAATCGATAGTCAGAGGAGGAAAGGGCATGGATGTAGATGTAGGGTTATAGTAGGTACTAGAATAGAAACCATAGTAGGAGTAATGACCACCTTAGGCACACCATCAATGGAGATTCCATCAGGGAGATTGAGCACAAAGGAGATTGGTAACATAGGATGATTTAATAGTCAGCCCAGGGCAAAGCTAGTTGATAGAGGCACCACTAAGTAGAGGACTATAACATGCATGTGTAGTGACTGAAAGATTTGATTTCATATGGATACAACCCATGGATGAGGTGATTTAGGGATAGGTTGATAGAGAGACCATGCTTGGTAGATGATTAGATGGGGCGAAGATGGTTAGTAACATCAAAATAGGTAAGAAATGTTATAATTTTGTGTCTTTGAGATAAAATACTAGTTTGATATGATTATTTACAAATAGATGGATTGTGAGATGTGTATGTGATATGATATCTATCTAGGTTTTGGTTTAATATACCCTATGACAAAGGAGGTCAGATGGGGATCCCTAGTCATAGAAGCACACCATGACATTTTGGATGGAGTGTTGGCACCATATGATCCCACCATGTTGGATGATCCTATGGTACCATCTATCCTAGCTTAGGTAGACTAGTGAGGAGGTTGTAAGGTAACTAAAAACATGTGGGGATGGATTTCATCTAATGGTAGGGTTGAGAGTATGAGAGCCACATGTTTGGTAGGCCTTGGCTTAGGAAAACCTACACACATAGCTACCTTGATCTAGATGGGATAGGTATAGGCCCAAGTGTCCAACCTATAAGGATAGGTATCGGGGTTGAGATCTTGGACAACCTTATTATAGCATTGTGTAGAGGGGATGGTCCAAGCATCTATGTAAAACATGGTTAGGCCATGAGATAGGCATGATAGAGCCTAGCCATGGACATGGAGTGATGTATTTTTGTATTTTGTATAAAAACACATGATATATATAAATATTTTGTTTTGATAGTTAGATTTTGGTCTCATGAGTTATATTTTGGTTATGGTTTTAGATACATGGATATATTTCTTTTTAGCACATGTATTTTTCTTTTGTTGTATATGTTATAGGAAATATATGTAGAGTGTTTTATTTTCTAGCAATATGTAGTACACATGTATGATTAAAAAGAAATAGGCAAAAAAGGATTTGGAAAAGTATAAGTAATCATAAACAAATTCACTACACACTATTTCATGACAGGAAATGTGTATTAACAAAAGATGACTAAGTATAATAAACCAAAAAAAGTGGTAAACAAGAGGACAAAAAATGTTTCTAAACCATGAAAAACATTGACACCAAGTTAAAACAAGTATAATCACACTAAAACATGTTGGGAAGTGTGAAAGTAATGTAATAAAATGGAAATCACATGAAAGAAAAATGGTAAAAAAATAAATTAGTTAAGTCAATCAATCATATTAAATCTTATTGGGAAGTATAAAAGAGAAATAAAATTGGCAAAATGGGCTTAAATTAATCACACTAATTCAAGTTGGGAAGTATGAAAAACTTAATAAAAATGGTTGGATTCTTACATGCAATCAAAAAATAATAAGATAAAAGTGAAATATTAATGAAGTAATCATAAAACATACTAAATCAAGATGGGAAGCCAGTCAATGATGTGTAGCTCATAATCAATCACAATTTATCTCAAATTTGACACATGTAATTTCATTGTGACTTGGGTATTGGAAAATTTTGTGAGGAAGGCTAGGTCTTAGCCATGGTTTTACATTGCAACTCAAAAAGGGAACACCAATGAGGTGGAAATAAAGGTTAAAATGTGGTAAAATGGTATGTTTGGAGTGGTAACGTGAAAATTTGGTAATTTATGAGGAAGGCATGGCTTATCCAAGGTCTTATATTGTAACTCATAAATGGGATCCCTAGGGGTAGTGATCAGTGAACAAAATAATATTTTTCAATGAAATTTTTTAGGATTGTATGGAATGAAAGATGGAATGTAAGAAGCATAACATAGATGTCTTATGAGAAAACCTTAGGAGACATAAGGCACATTCAGGATAGAAAGATACTAAGTAACTAGTGACCATCAATATACCAAGGCTACTTGTTCACTATCGCACAAAGTTATGTAGGAAAATAAGTGTGGTACTAAGATCAACTCATGTTGGTTTTGAAAAATAAAATTAAAATGGACCTACCTTCCCACAATGTGTTCTATGTTCCTCAGGACCCCTTATAGATATGTTACTCTATTGTGAAGATTGGGTACTTGTGTGAGAAAGTAAGTAGTACTAAAATATTTTTTTATTCTCTTTTTCTAATCTACTGGCCTATCACACCCCAATGGACCTAAAATATATCATGAGACCAATTTTGGAGTTTGAGATTTGATTAGAAAAAGGATATGTGCTTAGAATCATGTCTTTTAGTGTGATTTGACTTTTGAAAATTTTGAATGTTGCCTTTTAGATCATCACCTTTTGTTAAATGATTTGGCTTTTGAATTCTTATGTATTTTAAGATTCCTCCTCTATATATAATTGGAATGACCAATCATGAAAGATAAATCTATACACATGAATGATATTTAGGCTTTGGATAAAGGAAGCTAAGTATCCAAAAACATGACTGATTAGAATACTTAGGCTAAACTATGAACCAACATGTTATCTCAAGTCTCAACCATGTGTATGGTTATTTTGAGAAAGGGAAGAAGGGAAATAAAGGGAGATTCAAAGTGGACCAATAAAAGGAGATTAATTTTTTTTTAACTAATCACATGGGAAATAAGGAATGATTAAAGGGAGCAAGGTTTTTTTTAACCAAGTCACAATAACAATTATCCGTGTTGATGGAGATAAGATAGAAAAAAATCATGAAATAGAATAAGATAACCATATAAAAGGAACTCATGAAGAAGAAGTATTTAATTATAAAAAAAATTCATAAGAGAACATAAAAAAAATAATGACATCATAAGCAACATGTAGTGTTAAACAAAAGTCATCATATAAGATAGATAAGAATTTTACACAATGTCAAATGATATAAGATAGATAAATGTAAAATTGGAGCACATGTCCAATCCAAATGAAGAATTAAATGAAATAACACCATGATTATTTTCATAAATATTAATACATTTATCCACAAACATTATCTATAACATCTCATAAGTTTTGATGAAGTTTAACTCGGTCTACAACCAACATTTCATCAACCTTCAAGGAAAGTTGAGAAAATACTTTGTATCAAATCTCCTTGATGGAAAATGTAAGAATGTCTGAAGGATCATGCTGATGAGGGTTATTGTGTAAGGTAGATCAAGAGAAGAATGGACTCTACAAGAGATGAAGGGGTCACTAGTGGATAATGAGCCACAAGTGAATTAATCACCGGTGGATAAGGGGCCACAAGTGAAGGAGGATCCATGAGTGAGGAAATCACAGGTGGAGAAAATACCATTGGTGGTGGATCCATGAGGGAATAAAGGGGATCCTTTTTATGAGGGTGAAGGAAGGATAGTAGGCATAGGAATGGTCATGAGGTGATCTTTGAGATGTTGTTGAAGGATGCATAAATGATTAAAGTGATGAATACCACATTGGTTCTAGAGACAATATGCCTCTCATATTTGGGAAGATATTAAGGTAATAGTTTTAGGGGGGTATAGCCTTGTCTATGGGCTAAGGAGTGGTAGGATGCAAAGCATCTATATATTATCATAGATTATGATAATGCATGGATGAATGATTATTTGTGCTATGGAAGAAACATATATGCATGTTATTAGACTTTATAGGTGTACTAACAAAAGGAGTGGAAATTGAAGCTGAAGAAGGTTAGTGTAATAAACAATCTCTAGTCCAATGACCAGTAACTATATGAATATCACCATATGGTTGATCAACCCATTTGGTGGGAAAAGGATTAAGTTATAGTAAAGGGAGAAAACCATTACCATAAAAAGGTGGGGATGCTAGAGAGAATAGGTGAGGTTTAATGGAAGGAGCAATAAGATATGAATTAGGAAGAAAATTAACTAGAGAGAAAAAGTGGGAATAAGATCCAAACTTGGATCAACTAAGGGAGGGGTGGGATTCATGGAAGGCTAAAGGATAATCACAAGCATCTCAAGAATAAGTTAGCTATAGGGGCCCTGGTATATATCAAAGTGATAGGGACCAGTCATAGCATGATCCATAATCATAATCCTATGAGGATCTTCAAAAAATAGAGGTGTGCACACATCTCTTCCTTAAAAACAAAAGAAAAAATGCTAAAATTAGGAATGATATAGATTGGAATGCTAGAATATATATAGAAAGACTGAAGTAAAAAGGAGTGATAAATAATAATTTTAGCATCTTGGTCCTAAATAAGACCTCATAAGAATGGATCATCTAAGGTATATCCATCATCATAGTTAGGTGTATGAAGATCAATGGAATAGGTAGGGATGACCTTGTCATCTAATGTGATGTGATGAATGGAGTGTCAAGCCATAGTTAAGATAATAGGTATATCATCACTAGGTGGTTGATGGAAATATGACTTTAGAGAAGGTGGAAGTTGAGAAATGAGATGAGGTAAGAAATTTGAGGTTTTGATCTTGAGATTGTTCTCATCAAGCTCATCATCATCTAAATCTAGGAGGTTAGGTGGGATATTTTTGATGAGTTTGAGGTGACCATTGTAACCTCGGGTGAAGTTGATAGGAAAGTTAAATAGTTAAGATTCATAAAATGGAATGCTCGACAAGGATCAAGGATTGGAATCTTGAAGACATCATGGTCTTGGAATTATTCAAAATTCTAAGTGCTAGTGTCACATTGAATCCTATAAATTGCTCCATTGTGAGAAAATTTGACACATTAGCAAGTGGAGGAGGTAACTACTTTCATGTAATGAGTTTATGGCCTACTAACCAAAATTTTATAGGACAGAGGAAAGTTGAACACTCAAATAGTGACATGTGGGATGGTGATAGGGTGCCACACGGCATTTACCTTCAGTCATAGCCTTGAGACGTGATGCGTGTGGACTTAAGATTACATTTTAGAATATCCAAGGGTTTTAATAAAATTGATAGAGGCAACATAAGTTCTTGACCTTTCATCAATCAAGGCATTCTTTACTTGGTTATCACCAATTTGGACACTGATAAAAAGGGGAGGATCAGCAGTACAAAGAAAAATCTCATCAAGGATCATAGAAGAATTAGGGAATTTAAGGGAAAAAAAAGTGTCCATTGTTTCATCAATGTATATGGACATCTCTTCGTACTATTGTAAAATTCTATCTTCTAATCCAAATAAGGTGGATTCATGTCTTGATAGGGGAGGATGAGGGATGTTCATTTTAAACAAGAGCTACATAAGATGATTATGGTGATGCAGAGAAGTCTGCATAAGTTCGAGAAATGGGATTTGAGATGGGAGATTAGTAAGTTCCATGATAAGATCCCACTCATCATAACCCATAAGGGGATTATTAGAAAGATGTGCATAGTGTTGAAGGAGGTATTTAGAACGAAGAGCCAAAGTACATGTGAATTTTTGTTGATAAGAAGTGGGAGGTTTAATTGGAGGATAAGTTTGTTTATTGTCTTGAGAAGATGGGGTAATTGATGTAGTTTTGATTTGAGATAAATTGGAAGAAATGTTAGTAGTAGTTTAAGTATCTTTGGTTATGGGTAAAGAGGTTGGAGGAGTGGTAGAAATGGTATGATAAGTGTTATACAAGGGAGGTGTTGGATTTGGTTCATCAAAATATATAAGGTCTTCTTGCCCCAACTCTATTAAGTTAGTTGGGGAAGAGTCTTGGATAACATGAGAAGTGTGAGACAATTAAAGAGTGTGGATGGGATGAAGATCAATGAAGGTAACCACCCTTTGAATATTAGTCATATTGACCACATTATCTTCTAGATTTGGGTCAAGAAGACTATCAACATATTGGTAGAATGGGTAGGCTTATCTTAATTGTCTTGGTGATTTAGAAGAGGGTTTTTATAGATGGCCAAATGAGCATTATCCTGGTTCAAAGAATAAGATTTAGTTTGTGTTTCATGGGCTTAAAAGGCAATGTCATAGGCTTGTTGACATTTATAAATGATAGAATCATGGTCAAAATTAAGACTGAGAAGTAAATCCATATCCAAATTATGAATTTTCCTACAAGTCTCATGAGAATGAACCCATCTAGCATGAAACCAAAAAAAATTATTGGGATTATACCATGATTCATGGGATGAGTGGGATCAAGTTCTCATGGAAGAGGCCTTGGTAGATGATTTTGTAATTTTTATAAGGATAAAGGTTTATGAATATTGATGTTATTTGTTGAAGATAGATGAGTATTAGTGATGTGGTTGGAAGATGAAGCTTATTCTAGAACTTGGTTGGGAATAATAACTTGAACAGTATGAATTGTTTCATAAAAATTAGTGACACCATTGTTAGTAGCATGACTTTTTAAAAAAAATTATTAACATGTGAGTACCCATAGAAGGTTATGATGGCTTGAATTGATGCATGAGGAAATCTTGGCACTTGGATTGGTCAATAGACTCTTCTAAAGTGCATAGAGAGATAGTCCAGACTTGATATTACAACTTGGGATAAAGAGCGTTGGTAAACAGATGAAAAAGGTTATCATATACCATATTGTGTTCACATTTGTTAGACAAGGTCTTCCATTATTTGATAAAATCTTGTGCAATTTTCATCTCAAGTTGCTTAAAATTAATCAAATAGACCAAGGTATTTTCAGAGAGATCACTAGTTTGAAACTCTTGGACTAGACCATTGACTAAATCTTCCAAACTAGTGATGAAATGAGATTTGAGTTGGTTATTCCAATCTAAATCATCACCCATGAGAGTTTTTGCTAATATCTTGGTAGCAGTAAAAGTATTTAATTTAACCTAATCTTTGTATAGATTTCCAAAAGTTTTCAAACGGAGGGTAGGATCCATTGACCTAGTGTAGGATATGGTAGGGGTGATACCTCCTATATCGATGTTATAAATTTGAGGTGTAGGAGGCTCATTTTGAAGGTATGTGATTATTGTGTTAACAAGAGGAGGTTGAGGGATAATATTACCATAGGAATATTGAAGAGGAGGAGGGGGAACATTTTGGTTATGTGTTCCCCATGGAACCTATTGAGGGTGATTGGGAAGATGGATAAGATGATTTTGGATTTGCATCATTTGGTTGGAATTGTTAGTGTGGAAAGCATTTATTTGATTAAGACTTTGTAATGGAAGTTTATGGGTTTGAGTCATGTTATTTGCAATGTGTGATGTATTAGAATTGGTAGTAGTGGTTTGAGCACCACTATGGGTGTTAGTAGTAGTTTGAGAGGAATTATTGGTGAGGCACTAGTATCATGATTCACTCATGTGGAAAGAGATGTACTAGTAGAGGGATGAGAAGAAGCAACACTAGAGGTATGATTACCGTGGGTAGAAAATGATGCACTAGTGGAAGAATTGAGAAGAGTGGGTCTTGGAAGAGGCCTAATAGATGTAGAATCTACCATGTTAGTAGATATAATAGGCATAGAGGTGGAGGAAACCAAAGAGGAAGATGCCATGGTATGAGAAGGGGTAAAATAAGAGGGAAGATATTGGACCCCACATTTTGGCTAAGTATTTTGGCATGAAATCAGCATGATGTCAAAGAAGCATAATGTAGAAAGACTATGGTGTGGAACTAGATTGGTTCAAAAGCACCATGGCACAAAACCAACAAGGCACAAATGGACAAGGGTATGTAAGCAACAACATGAGAAGACCTAGTCAAAGAGGAGAATTAACCACAAGGAAATTGAGAACATAGGACTCATAATAATAGAAAAGACTAGGGAAACACATGGGAAGTGGGAGACAGTTAAGGAATAATTCTCAAGGGTGACTCAAACTTTATCCATCAAGATTTTTTCACCAGCATATAAAGAGATAGACACATGGTAGCAAGGATCTACTATAGAATGAGTATATAGGGGTCAAAAATGCCTAGGTCCTTAGGAAACACTAGTTAATAGACTGCCATGACTCTTAGTTCATAGAGAGTTCATTGGCCAATTAATCATGTCACTTATGTTATAACTACTTCATCGGGGATACAAAACTATAAATACCCCTATATGAAAGCATTGGAAGGTGATGGATTTTGGATATGATTTTAATGAAGCAAAATATAGAATTATAAATATTATAATCAATTATGGTGTTCATGTTCTTGTTTAGATGATAGTTATGCCTATGTGGTAGGTTTATGTTGAGTACTCAAAGTTTTAAATTAATATAAGTTCTATGCAAACCTTTAATTTTTTTGAGTAACAATCTCTGAGCTTCATGGCACTTCTTTTCATAATTATGGTTATTGAGCATAATGATACTAGGATCAAAGTAATGTATCTTTTTTTTATGTAACTTCTAATCAGATATAAGTTTTAACCCAAAGACTATGCTTGATATGTAACTACATAATATAACCCATGGGAACTAGTCTCTAGCTGTATGCTTTGGGTGAGCACTCAAGACCATAGTTTTGCATGAAGGGCCAGTGCACTAGCACGTTAGGGATAAATTTCAATGCCCAAAACATTAGTAAAAAACCCAAAATTCTGTTTCATTGCTTGGATCCATAGTGATTTTTTCATAGTAATGGAAGATGCTTGAATGTATCACCCTTGAGAGTATTATATGATTACTAGGGTTGAGGATAATTTTTGGTTCCTTAACTTGAACCAAGATTTTTTGTATGTCAGTGGGTAGAAAAAAATCTCTACAGTGTATTATATGAAACTTTCTTTGTTAAAATCCTAGTTTTTTGCATACTTGGCTATCTATGTATGCTCAAGGTTGATCATGAAACTTTGGGAGAAGATAGTTTTGGATATTAGAAATAAAAAGAGATTTAATATGACTCAAAATGCCATGGACATGAGATGTTAACATTTGGTGGAGAGAAGTGTTGAATAGCTACATTTTGGAGTATGATGTAACTACCTATTCTTGTCTAAAAGAATCCAAGTTCCAGTTCCTCAGAGAACCACATGGCTGATATATTATACATTTATCATTAGAAATTAATAAGTTATTTATTAACCATAGGCTTGAAACTATTTCAATGGAGAGATACATCCCTCTTTGCATTAGTTGCATATTTGGGAGGGGAATAGTGAAGAGTTGGTAAAGTATTAGAGGTTAATAATGGTAACCAATCAACAGACATTATGGAAGTGAAAATATGATGAAGCTAGATAGAGTATCAAAGGAGTCAATAGTACAAAAAGGGATAGGGAGAACTCAATAAGTGTTGTTAGGATCAATAGGGAAGTGGAAACACATAAAGAGGACCCCATCACTTTTGAAACATACCCCATGTCACTTTTATTATATGAAGGAGAACTGAGTTTGAAACAACCAAGCTCCCCAACCATAGTGTGCACTCATGCTTTTGAATTAGATGAATTATGTATACATAATTGGGATATAGATATCATGAAATCAGAAACTGATCCTATAAGAGATATTGTAATTGAACAAATTGTAACTCATATAAAATTAACGCTTTATTTCCCTTTTCAAGGGAATTTCATGGCTCAACTTGGGATACATGGAGGACTTGGAATTCAGAGTGGAAAAATTATGGGCCAAAATCTAATTAATCAACCAATTACCATGCCCCATGACATGAGCATTGTTGTTGGAGGCAGACTAGGAGGTGGTATGGGAGGAAGTGGTGGAATTTCCCCTCAAGGGGCAAGATCTGGGGGTTCTCAAAAACCACCAACATAAGCACCTCATCTACCCATGGTATATTATGAAATGATGCTTCACTTACCTAAATATTGAGGTGTAGAGAATGTTGTAGAATATGTCCATAAGTGTGAACTTATTTAGAGGGCATGAGGGATCACTTATTCTGAGTGAAAATCCACACAATTTTTTACTACACTTTTAGAAAGGGCACATAAGTGGTATAAAAAGTTTGACCCAAAAAACATGGTGGCTGAATATGATCAACTCAAAACAAAATTCCTTCAGGAATTTGAAATTTCCAAACTTGAGAAATAAAGTATTATTATGCTGAGGGGTATAAAGAAGGAACTTACTAAAAGTGTATGGGAATATGATGTAAGGTTCAAAACACTTTTGTCTAAGCTACCATTTAAAATCAATTCTTCTCATCATGCACAATGGTTTTTAGGAGGGTTTTTATTTCCTTTCCAATGAGCACTATCCCAAAAGAATTTTACTATCCTGCACAAAGCTTTAGAAGCCACCCTTCACACTAAAAATATTAGTAGTATTGATACTAGGATAAGTCCCTTCATGGAAGTCCAAATAGATTCAATGACATTGCATATTAAAAAATAATTATAAATAATGTATATGATACTCGTAATGGTCTTTGTTGCATCGATTGTGAGTTTTAAAGACATAATTGAAATAATTACCCATGTAAAAACATTCGTACTATATTGAAGTAGTCATGTGAAATCTTCCATGAAGAGCATGATGTATGCTTATACCCTCTTTTGCAGTGAGACAGAAATTCTAAGGTGTCTAAATATTTTAAAATATATGATGCTTATACCCATGACACAAATGATTATCAATTGATTAGTGATATCCATGAAGCATGTGCATGTGGTACGTGCTAAACCTTTATGACCAACAATTAGGATAATGGTGGATATTGGGGTTGAGGTAGAGGATGAGGATGAGGAGGTAGTTGTTTCCCACCAGGAACATGTTATAAGTGTGCATCCATAGACCACTATCAAATGGATTGTCTATTTTATCCTACGTGTGATTTTTATAAAAGGACCATCGATTGGAAGAATGTCCTGACTTATACATGGCCATCACTAAGGAGAGAAATGAAAAAGATGTAGGTATGATTCACATTGATAAGCCATATTGGCATGCATGTTTAAGAACCCCAACAACTCAACAAGTAAATATCACTATGTGTAATAGAGGATAGTCTCAATCTACATTTATTCCTACTAAGAAGGTTCAATGTGAAGAGCCTTGAGTGAGGAAGTATCATGATTACCGATAATAGAAAGATGTGCTCCAAGACAATATGATGGTGGTATGAGAACTACAAGGAGAAATTCAATTTCTTAAGGACCAAGAAGCAACATAATGTACTAATATGTAGAAGGTAATAGAGCCTCAAAATGTGGTACAAAATGATTTTCAAGAGCTTTAAAAGCATATGCTAGATGAAGACATTGCCCTACAACTAAGCATTTGGTTTAAAAATCAATTACAAACACTAACTGGCACTCAACCTCAAATGACATGGCAAACTAAGGATCATTATTTAAATCATGCTCATAAAAAAGATACCCCTATTTTTCTTAACTTTCTAGAAGACAAAAAAATACTAGTGAATGTTGCTATTAATGGTTAGGTAATTTAGAACATCCTAGTTGACACTGACATTGAAGTTAACATCCTCACCAATAATGCATGGCACAAAATGGCTAGTCTTGCATTACAACCTTCATTACACATATTATTCATGGATAATAAAACTCATGCCCTGTTGATTGGTGTCCTCAAGAATAAAATAATGGACATCCTTATACTACCTTTCAACACAAACTTTAAAGTTCTCAAGTTAGTAGAGGTGATGATGTCCTAGCTCTATTAGGGCAACCTTGATGTTATGAAAATAATGTAGACTTAAGTTTCAAAAAATTGCTACATCAATTTTGAGAATGCTGATCAACACATTTTTATTCCCCTAGATCAAACACATGGGGTGGAAGAAGATATTAACCACATTTATAATGTCATTTCCAGATATGATAAGCAATGTGATCCTACTCTTGATGGTTTCCTCTGATGGATGGACACTCAATCCCTTTTTGATACTACAAGTAATGATTGTAATTGTTGGGTATGGTGACTATGACCTCATTGAAAGAGAGTGCAGTGTTATTGGTAGTTAGGAGAACATTCCACACCAGCGTCATAAACATCACAAGTTTATTTTCCTTCTTACCAATCAATTCATGAGGGGACCAATGATATATGTGCCCTTACAAAGACTCGATGTAGCCCCTTAATTTCATGGACAAATGGAAGTCTGCAACCTTATCTAGTGACTTGAAGAATTTGATCACTCTGATAATGATCGTATATGATCTTTAGTTCACCTCTTTGATGGTATAGCTACAAGATGGTGGCAAACCCATCATGAGTGACTTCTCTAGTGGGATCAAGTATGTTCTACTTTGCATCACTAGTTCCATCATGACAATCGAGTTAAGAGAATAATCAACTGTATTAGAGTACAAGCACCTAAACCCCAAATAGAGGCATGTGAGTCAATATGGAGAGCTAAAGAGTCTTACTTACTAGATCACTTATGGGTACATGTATTATATGGAAATTTATGAACCTGGGTGCCATCATGGTATGTTTATAAAGAGTGACATATAGGCACCTAGTTTTGGCATCTATTAAAGGAAAACATGAACTCGACACTGTCTTATTCCTCTCCAAGGATGGATTTGTACCTTACTCTCTAGGCCATGCATGAAGTTATTGGTGACCCTAGTCCCATTGAATATCACCTGAGATATATCCATAATGTCTTAAAATAAGGTTTAGTTATCTTCAATGAACCATCTACACAACTTTTTCCTTCACCAAAACCAATCCTTGATCAGGACTAATGTGAAGAAATACATCTAGGAAAATATAAGCTAGTGTTTCCGATAGAAGAAGGTGAAGGGTCCAACCCATTTACCCCTCTATAAAATCACTTGGATATCCTTATGGACTATGACACATGAGATATTTGTGACACTAGTACTGACATAGACCACCCTTATTCTGGGCCCATCAAACTATTCAGTGCAACATTGGCATAAAGGAAGAACCAAAATTAGTCATTGTAGGTAACTATTGGACTAACATAAAACTTTCAAAAATATTTGAGTTGCTAAAATAATACCAAGATGTCTTTTTAAGAAGCTACAGTGAAATGAAAGGAGTTCATCCATCCCTAGGAAATATGCATATTAAACTGGTTGATGGTGCTCGACTAGTCAGGAAAAGGCCATATAGGATGAATCCTAATGTATAGACACATGTAAAGGAAGAAATTGATAGTATGATGCGCACTAGAGTAATCACCCTAATTAATGAATATGAGTGGGTTAGTCCCATGGTGTTAAGTATGAATAAAGATGGATGCATCAGAATTTGCATTGATTACTAAGTACTTAATGCATATTACATCACTGATCCCTTCCTAACACCATTCATAGAGGAAATACTTGAAGGCATTGTTAGGTGAGAAATTTATACTTTCACAGATGGATTTCTTGGGTACCATCAGGTCTATATCATTGAGGAAGATCAACCCAAGACTAAATTTGCCATTGAATGGGGATCCTTCACATATAATATCATGTATTTTGGGTTGAATAATGCACTAGTTGTGTTCTCATGTATAGTTTTTGAAGCTTTCAATGATTTCATCCATAAGTTTCTTCAAGTCTACTTGGATGACTAAACAGTCTATGGCTTGAGTAAGTAACATTGATCTAATTTACAGCTCATGATTGAGCATTGTTGAGTCCTAAAAATATCACTAAATCTAAATAAGTGTCTATTTTATACACCTTTTAGTGTTATTTTAGGACATATTATTTATAAAGATGGACTTTTAGTAGACCCAATAAAAGTATCTGTTATTCTTCACCTTCCAGTGCCCAGGTCTCAATGATGTAGGGGCATCCTATAAGGACCCACAAGTTGACTCAAATTTTATATTTAAGTATTATATTAAGTGTTTCATAGGTTTTAGAGGTCCTAAGTTGTCATAAGGTGTGGTTTAGGTAATCTTAAGATGCACAAAATTTGAATTTTGGCTTTTCCTACCAAAAAGCCTCTTTTGAAAATTTAAATTTTGCAAGCCTTTGTAAGGACTTTCATATGTTTTTAAAGGTTTAATGGATTTATAAACTTTATAAGGTTGATAAAATTTCATAATTATAATTTCATGGTTTCATATGGGTCATATTGTGTAAAAATAAGAATAATGTAATCTAATCAAAATGACCTCTCAGAGGAACATAACCAAGAATCAATTATGCACCTTGATAGGAGTTTATTGAGTCAATTTTGGCTTTGTAATATCACAATCCATTCAAGGATTATAGTGAATGGAGATTATTTCACCTATCTCCTTGAAGTGATAACCTCATTTTAGGTTTTGGAGTCCTTTAATTTTGAAATATAGTGAAACCTTGCTTACCCTATTTTCAAATGGTAGAATACAGTCTAAAAGGACCAAGTTTTCTCATTTGTGCATGATCTAAGAGTTATAGAGACTTGAGTATAGAATTAAAAAGTTTTAATAACCTCATATAGACATAATAAAATCATTTTATTGTCTTGAAACCACTAGTTAATCATTATATGTAATTTTATTTAGTCTCAGTCTGCACAATCACCTAAAACCTTGGCTTTTAGGGTTTTGATCATAGAAGGAGATTCAACCCTAAAAAATTCATAATTTTTTTAATTTTGTGTGTATTAGGTTCCAATAATATAATAAAGTGGTTACAAACTTGTACCCTTAATATTTCATATTGTACTAGCCTGTAGGTAGTCTATTAGGCTAAGAGACCTAGTGAGTTAAGGGTTGAAGAGGAAAGTTAGACTTAGGAGAAGATTTGAGGGAGAAAAATCAATTTAAAATCAATATTGTCAAAAAGGGTGGTTGAATATAGTCTTGATTTGGTCAAATCATCTATAAAATGGTCAAACTTTGGAGCTTTGAGCATTTGGAGGGCTAATTGGAGTGTCACGTAAGCCTATAGGTACAAGTTTTTGCAAAAGAACCTAACCTAAGTTTTTGTGTGAAGAAATGGAATGGAAAAGTGTACTCAAAAACTTATTTATTTTTCCTTGATGAGATTGTGTATGGAAAAAAACAAGATATTTTCTCTTAAATAGGGTTATAAGCCAAAACCAATGCTAGAGAGAGAAATTTGAAGAAAGACAAGAGAGAGAAAGGTTCAAAGGTTATAATTATGTTGTATAAGAAGTATAAGGAGTCCTGATGTGTTTGATAAATTTATGATCAATTTTATTTGTTAGGTCCTTTGATAAAGATCCTAAATACTTGTAGGGTAAGGGAGAAGCTCTGCATCATTTGTGCTATTAGAGCATAAGGTTGGTCATAAGATAAGATAAGGAGGATAAGATGGAAAATAAGAGACCAAAACAACCTAATTTAGCTTATATAATATAGTATAATATGGAAAATATGGTCATAGAGATGAGGACTATGTAGGCAAGAATGAAATCTATGGAGATAGCCCAAAGAAGAAGGGCTATAACTAAAGATGATAGTGATAGAGAAGAATAAGCTCTTAGATCAGAAGATGAGGAACAAAGAGAAGATAGAGTGGAGGAAAGATTGATCAAATACATGATGAAAATGGGTTCAAAACCAAAGTTAGATGTGCTAATGTATGAAGGCAATCTTAATATAGATGAATTGGTGGATTAGATAGCAACCATGGACAAATATTTTAAGTATGAAGAAGTGGATGACACTAAGAAATTCAAATTTGTGGTAAAAAGATTGAAAAGACACACTTCTTTGTGGTGGGATGGAATCTAGGAAGAGAGAAGGAAAAGAGATAAGGCAAAGATCTAGTCATGGGATAGGATGGTCATGAAGATTAAGGGTAAGTTCACACCCAAGGACTACCACACACACTTTTTTAGAAGATTGAAAAATCTTAGATAAAAGGAGCATTCAGTGAAGGAGTATATAGAAGAGTTTCATAGGTTGACTACTAGAACATGCCACTTGGAAGAGGATGATGAAAAGTTAGTAAGGTACCTAAATGGTCTCACGTTTTCCATACATGATGATATCAACATTATATCTATGAAAATAGTTGAATAAGCTTATCAAGCAGCCTTGAAAGTTGAGGAAAAATTGATAAGAAGGCACACACAACAAGCAAAAGGAAGAGGCAAACAAATGAGAGGAAGAGGAGAGTATGAGAGTAAGCATACCTATGAGGAAGGTGAAATTAGTGCACAAAGGCATGAGACACAACCAATAGGTGGTTATGGGCATAGAAATCCATACTATAGAGGTGGATATGCATCGAGAGGAAGATGGACTAGTGGATTCATAGGAAAGTTATTTAAATGCAAAAAATATGTAGGTCATGAATATTGGGAGTGTCCATAGGAGCAATAAAAAAGAACTCATAGAAGTGAGAGAAGAAATTAAGTGGTGCATCCTAAAGAGGAAGAAAGTATTGGATCTACTTCACACTTCAAAGAAATTGAAGAAAGAGAGTCACTCTTGATGAGGAGAACATTGATGAAGCCACCAAAGGAGAAAGAACCTACTCAACAAAAAACACTCTTTAGAAAAACATATAAGTCCCATGGTAAATGTTGTAAGATGATCATAGATTTAGGTAGTATAGATAATTTATTCTCTAATGAAATGGTAAGTAAGCTTGGCCTCAAAATATTACCACACCCTATACCTTACAAAGTTTCTTGGCTTCAAAAGGTTTATCATGTGCTTGTTAATGAACAATGCTTAGTAGATTTTCAGATTGGCACTTACAAGGATTAGGTCATGTGTGATATCATGCCAATAGATGTTTATCATGTACTACTAAGAAGGCCTTGGTAGTTTGACATATCAATTAGTCATGATGGGGTGAAGAACACTTACTCTTTGAAACATAAGGGAAATAAGCACACCTTGCTACCTTTGAAGAAGGATGATCAAATTATTGGTGTCTATTCTAAAGTGTTGATTATAGGTCATAAGGAGTTGTTGCAATAGGATGAAGATACAAAGATGGATGAACAACCTAAGGAGATTGTGGCAACCCAAGAGGATAAGTATGTACCTTTGCCAAGTAAGAGTTTTTCAAGTGAGTATGTGCATGAGTTGTTTACAAGTTTGTATTAGCACTTGACAATGATTTCAAGTTGTGTATTCATAGAAGGAATGACAACCAAGCTCAAATGTTTGAGAGAGAGTCTTGAACAATAAAGAGATGACAAAGAGTTGGGTAATGTGAAATAAGTCCATAAAAGACAGTCAAGTGAAAGTAATTCTATAATAATTTTAAATTAAAAAAATAAGTTTTTGGAAGAAACATGCAATCCTTATATATACAGGAGAAAGAGGGTAGTTATGATGGTGATATACAACAACAAACCAAGAGTCAATACAAGCATGTGGCATGAAAGGACCAAAAAGATGATATACATGAGGTGAAGTGGACAAAACAAAAATTATGGATGAAGGATAATGAATACAC
This sequence comes from Torreya grandis, assembly GCA_037957365.1. Lineage (NCBI taxonomy): Eukaryota > Viridiplantae > Streptophyta > Pinopsida > Cupressales > Taxaceae > Torreya > Torreya grandis. The sequence continues at coordinate 730,123 of JARHVA010002425.1, forward strand.
ATTTGTAGCAGTAGTGCATCATGGAAAAAAGGATATAATGGATCAATTTTTAGGAGTGGAAGAATAGAATACACACTCAAGATAAGCAATAGATGACAATAACTATTTTCTTATTAACAATTTGGTTGCATATGTAGGTACAAAATTGAAGAAGATGAACTAGAGAAGGCCTAATTATGGGGCCCAAGAACATGTTAAGCTCTATGAAAGGAAAGTAATAGTAGATACCTTTTATAAGGAGGTACATTTCAATTAGATAGGAACACACATCAAGTCAACACCTATGGCAAACATTATTTAGTTTGGTAGTATAATGCAGGGGCATCCTATAAAGACCCAAAAGTTAACTCAAATTTTGGATTTAATTAGTTTATTAAGTTTTTCATAGGTGTTATAGGTCCTAAGTTGTCATAAGGTGTGGTATAGGTAGTCTTAAGATGCACAAAATTAGAATTTTGGATTTTCTCACCAAAAAGCCTCTTTTGAAAATTTGAATCTTGCAAGCCTTTATAAAGAATTTAATATGTTTTTAAAGGTTTTAAGGTGTAAAAAAACATGTTTAATTGGTTTAGACACTTTATAAGGTTGATAAAGTTCATAATTCTAAAATCATGGTTTCATATGGGTCATATTGTGTAAAAACAAGAATAATGTAATGTAATCAAAATGACCTCTCAGAGGAAAAGAACCAAGAATCAATTATGCATCTTGATAGGAGTTTCTTGAGTTAGTTTTTGTTATTTAATATCACAATCCATTAGAGGATGATAGTGAATGGTGGTTTGAAATAAAAATGTTTTTGAGAAAATAATCCCTGTGATATCAATTTTTTGTGTTTATTAAATTTGCATGGCTGAAACAGAGCACATGGTGTGCTTGGATACTCAAAGTGGTGAGTAGTTTTTTTATATGTTTCTTGATATTATTTATAATCAAATTATATTATCTAATTTAATATATGTAATATAAATTTAATTGGAATTAAGTCACTTTAAGGAGATAGGCAAGTCTCTCAAACAAGGTATGCATACACATAATTTGTTCAAAGAATAGTCTGAGTCATTAATCCTTTCCTCTATTGAGTTACCATGGATACCTTTGGAATGGAGCATACATATGAAAAATTGGAATAATATTATTTCCATTACAATTGATGTAATTTGGACTTGTTCCATTTTAGTCATAAATCTTGCTCATTGAAAGCACACATACCATAAACTCAAAATTCTGTATATTGAGTTCTTTGTATTGAATCTTGTTTTCTTTCAAATGTGATGGAAATAGATTGTAAAGGGTTTATAAAATTCATATAATGTGGTGAGAAACTCATTATAGTTTTTTGAGTCCCTTTATGTTGAAAGATAGTGAAACCCTACCTACCTTGTTTTTAAATGGTAGCATACAGTCTCAAAGGACTAAGTTTTCTAATTTATGCATGATCTAGGAGTTATAGATACTTTAATATAGAATTAAAAAGTTCTAATATACTCATATAGACCTAATTCAATCATTATATTATCTTGAAACCATTGGTTAATCATTATATATAATTTTATTCAGTCTCGGTCTACATAATCACCTAAAACCCTGACTTTTAGGTTTTGATAATAGGATATTTAACCCTACAAAACTCCTAAAAATTTGTAATTTGGTGTGTCTTAGGGTCCACTAAGAGAATAAAGTGGTCTCTAGCTGCACACTTTGGGTGAGCATGCAAGACAATAGTCTTGCATGAAGGGCTAATGTACAAGCATGTTGGGGATACATTTTAGCACCTAAAACATTAGTAAAGAATAAAAACCAAAAAAAAAAGGTTGAGAATCAAATAATCTAGTGCCCCTAAATCCATGTGAGAATGTGGGAGAAGGTGAATGGGGATCCACGATTTGACCACTTATCATAAGATGGTAAATAGTAGAAGAATCTTTTCCTTAATGTTGAAAAAACTCATTGATGAAGAAGAGCATTACGGAGTATACTCTATGTTAGGTTGATATTCTAAGGAGAAGAGAGGATTCCAAATTGAAGAGGAATGATATAGGGTCCCATAATTTATAGTGCGAGTGGCTATATGCACATTAATTTTTCTTAGGGTAGGAGTCACAAGCTGCTTATGGGAGAACCTATTAGGGTTGGTAAAGTTCATCATATCTATTAAATTCAACTCAGTGTTGTATTTAAATAAGAAGTTCATGATGAGGGAGAGAGATGAAGGAAGATGAATTTGATGTAAAGGCAAAGAGGCAAGAAGGATACATAATTGACCAGGTTGATTGTGTTTTATAATCCAAGAGGTAGGTAAGGGTACATAGTCATACATGTTAACTCTATACTATAAACATGGTATGAAACTGAGCTAATAAGGATACAAGGCTGACCTAGTCAACTTGGTACTATAACTTGATTGGAAAAAATGGGTATAGTGTTATACAGGTTGACTTTGTACTGCAAATAGGGGATGAAATTAAGCTAATAAGGATATAGGGTCGAGCAATTGACTTAGTACTATAACCTGACTGATAAAAAAGGATATAGAGTCAGATAGGTTGACTCTATATTATAATTTGGGAGATAAGGTAGGTATAAAGGGATACATAGTCATATAGATCAACTATGTACTACTGATAGAGGAAAATATGGTCTATAAGAAACTATACTAGACATAATGATAGTGTGCTAAAATAGGGATTTTTTTTGCAATATAATGGAAGAAAACACATAAATAATTGGATCAATGTGAGTGATCCAATTAGGACATAAAACAAAAAACCTTGCATCAATGATGGCTAATGCAAGTTTTTGCAATACAACACATAATGATCAGAGATCAAAAAGCCAATTAAAAATTAAGTGCCAATAAATTGGTCATCCCAATTGTTATTATATTATTAGAAAGTGTTGTTTTAAGTGTGATAGGGAAGTTAGATGAAAATAGGAAACTAAAAAATAACCTATGGATGGTTTTAGGATATTTAGGCTAAAAGAGATCTATGTTGGCAATGGTATTGGCTTAGTATTAGGGCTTACCCTCTCACTTCACAATCATGTAATGATAAAGGTGTTGGGTAATTTGGTAATATATACCATTAACCACATATTTATACCTGGTCAAAAAACCAAGTCGACTTCCCCCTTGGTGATGAAATCTAAGTAGGTAGGCATTGGGAAGACAAATATTAAATGCATTTTGAATATTGTGTGATTTGGTAGTGTGTGAAAAAATGAAAAATAGTGTAACTAAATGGTAATTTAAAAACCACCTAATTAGACAATGTGAGCCACTCTAAGTATGCAACTAACTAAAAATTAAAGTGTGAATTAATTACTAACAAATAGTTGTTAATTCCCAAATTTATAATAGTATAGATTCAATTCAGATGACATTATATACAAATAGTACTTAACATAGTTGACTAGGTCACTACTATTATGTGGAAGCAAAAGTCTTTAAGAATAGAGTCAAATAGGTCAACTCAATATTTTAGATAGAAGACATGCTACAGAACTAAGTCAACCAGGTTGACTTAGTTCATTGTAGGGTTTTAATTTTAAAGACTACTAACTTATATAAAATAAAACTAAAATGAATTACTAAAATGACTAAGAGAGAAATAGGGGAACCTTGGTGGGTTAGAAGATGATTTGGGTTGTAAATTTTATGCTAAAGTGCCTTGAATGCTAATTTTAAATTCTATAAATTAAGTTGATTGGTTCGACCCAATTCTACAAAACCTTGTGTGTTGAAGAAAGATGACTAATTTGACCTATGCAACCTAGTTTATTGATCTAGATGTTGACTAAAAGACTAAGGCAACCTATTTGACTTAGTTTATTGATTTGGATGCTGACTAAAATATTAAGTCAACCTTTTTGACCTAGTTTGTTGATCTTGATGCTGACTAAAATACTAAGTCAACCTATTTGACCTATTTTATTAATTTAGATGTTGGTAGAGTGAATAAGATGACATATTCAACCTGTTCGACCTTGTATTCATATCTAGGACTGAAGTAGAGTACTATGTCTACCTATTTGATCTAGTAACCTACATTTGATGAAGAATTGCATAGAAAGAAAAAAGTCATTTTGATGTGACTGTGTGTTAAACCTCCACATAAAAAGTTAGAACTACACTAACTTGTTTGATACAGTATCAAAAAAATATAAAAATAATAATATGATATAAATGAAAGTGTGAAAGAAAACCTATGAGGGTTAGATTCACATTGAGTTCACCAGAATGTATACAATGGGAAATGTATTAGATCTACAAATCAATCCTAGCTCAGAAAAGATAAATCCTACTTAGACTTTCAATTGGAGATATATTAGATAATAAGGGTCATGACTAATATGGATATACTATACCTAATCAAGGGATCTCTTATCACAAATAATATCACTAGGGAGGTTTCTAAACACTATGGAGGTTTCTAAAGCCTCTAATCAAGAAAAACTATGTAGTAACCCTAACTAAGTCTTATGTTTTCATATTCACTAAACTAATAACAATTAATGTCTAATATGTGCTCTATAAAGTGGGGGTAATAAACATGTAAAGTAAACTTGCATAGAAGACATATACTCATGCCAATGTATATGAAATATTAATGCATAGAAGAGAAGTATAAATGCATATCTATCTACTCTTATAAAGGAGGAATAAGGTTAGGAATACTTACCTTTGAAGACAAACCCATTGAGGCTTAATATCTCCCTTGGACAAGGTGTGTCACAATAGGTTGTTTTGGTATGTAAGGATGATAAGGATAAATCAGCTCTAGGCTACAAAACCTATCAATGCATCTAAAAGACTTCTCCACAATACAAGATCCATATCTCTAAAGAAATTATGGAACCCTAAGCTTGCTCTTCAAGTAGAATGATGGATAAATAGATGCATAATATATATTACTTCTTATCTCTTTTAGAAATGGAAAAATAGATGTATTTATATAGGCAGATCTAACCCTAAACCTTTCCAAAATTTTAGGCCAAAAAGGTTGACCTAGTTGATCTAGTACCATAATTGACAAAAATAAACTAGATCATAAACTAGGTCAGCCAGGGGTTGACCTAGACCCTAATACATTTTGTCAATAAGGATACAATATCAATGTGGCTAATTATGTAATGTAAATTTTCAAGAAGGGGATTTAGGTTAGGGAAGGGATAATGAAGGTGAAAAATGACTAGATAAGGGTGTAAAATAGGAGGCAAAGATTAGAAGAATGGTTTTAGGAGACAAGTGTGTAGATAACAAGTGGAAAAAGGAGCAACAATCTTGCAAAGCACCAATGGTATACCCACCCCTTTCTCGGTGCACCCCTTAGGATGTGTACTTAGAGAGATTGAGACTTGATGGGTTCCTACAAGGTAAATAGTGCCAGTAATTGATAAGTTTTAAAAATATTATGTGTATAAAGAAGGCATGTCATATGCCCCTAATGTAAATGTAGTGTTTTGCAAAGATGTCATGTAATTGAGCAAGTGAAAAAGTAGATAGATGTAAGCATGAAAGTATATATAAAAGCTTAGAGTATGTATAAATGTGCAATAATAAGCAAATGAGTTTTCATGAAAGAGATGTTTATTGAAAACTTAGTAAGATGGTTGTTTTGGGTTGTTCAGATGGAGTTGAATAAAACATAGGAGAAAATGATCCCAAAATGAAAAGATAAATCCAAAATCTATATGAAGTTAGGATTGGGTGTAGAAGAATAAACAAAAAAATATGAGTAAGAAAGAAGCTATGTACATGCATATATTAGGGAATGAATCTAATCAAGGTCCTTGACCAAACTATGAGAGTGGGAGAGAATTTTAGAATGTGTCCACCAATGATATCATCAATGGGAGGCTTATATGTGTACTCAATTTTTTTATAACAAGGAGAAATCTCATATGCAATAGAAGTAGTGCTAATTATAAACACTTTTGAGTCTCAATAAGAATCATATGCTATAAAGTAACTTTCTGAATCATTATTCATATATCTATTGAAATCTGTATCATCATGCATGAGATTAGATGATGTAATAACCTTAACCTATGTAGGATCTCTTTGAATAACCTTTACCAATGTAATAACCTTTAGAATATCCTATTCTTATTTGAGAGTAGAAATGTTGCTTTACTTTTCTAAATGATCATGCTCATGTGTAATCATGTTATGTGTAACAATAGATGGAAAATTTTAAATGTATTCATTCTCATTAGTAGGTGAATAAATTTAAATATGCTCATTCTCATGAATATATTTACAAATTAATTTTGGAGTATGATTATTTGAATGTGAATCATTATCTTGAAGAGTAGTATAGACTAGCTCATTACCAATTTGCTCAAGAGTTGTACCAACAAACTATATTGGAGTAGATGTAAGTACCATAGTTACATTGGATATTCATATTGAATGCCTAAAATTTTAACCACTTGATTAACATGAATATACTTTAGACACTTGTAAGCTATAGAAGGAACTGCTCTAATTTTTTGTAACCATTGTCTTCCCAATAACATATCAAATACACACGTGCTTGGTAACACTAATAAATAAGTGGGAAATATGAGAGGTCCCATATGAAAATGTAAAATAATGTCTCCAAGAGTGTCTTCTATATGATCATTAAATCACTTCATAAATCTAGATGTATGTTGTATATCCTTTTCTATATAACTAAGAGAATGTAAAAGTGTTATAATGCATGCATTTTCACTTGATCCATTGTCTATCATAACGCCATTAATTGGTTACATGATAATATATGCTCTAATTAATAATGCATGTCTATTAGAATCATCATCAATAATTTTAGAATAATCAAATGTAATAGATGGGTGAGATGCTAGCTTGCTTGTAATTATGTCAATAATGCTATCAAGTGTATGCCCATATGAAGATGGATGAGGATGAAGATTATAGGTATAACTTACTTCATAATTTCACTTGTTATATTTTTCTTCATGATTATGAAAAGGATATTAATACATTTTTATATTTTTAATCTCATTTACTTGTGTCTTAGCCTCTTTAGTAGGTTTACCAATGTCAATAATATTCTCATCAATGAGGTCTTGAATTTTATGCTTGAACTTCATACATCTATTAGTGGAATGCCCCACACATCTATGATAGTCACAAAATGCATTCCCATAAAAAATTATAGGTGGAAGCGTATATGGATATATTTTGAATGGTGGAGAAAGTGTAATAACATGACATTAAAGAAGAATTTGTAGTAGCACATGAGGAGGTGAAGATATCCTTGAAAATTGCCTCCTTTTTGAAGCTTGTATTTGAAGCTTAGGTGGTGGTTGTGATATATCATTTAATGTAAATTTAGCCTCATTTTTTCTCTCATTATATTTGCTATTATAGTTAGGCTCAATTTGAAACTTGTTAGTAGATGTAGAAGGAACATTAGAGCTATACTTGAGCTTGTTGAATGTAATCAATTTAACCACACGTTCCTTAATTGTATGACATAGCTCATCAAATGATTTAAAATTATCAAATATGATATAATCTCAAAGAGGAGTAAGAAATATGAGAGTAAAAATTGTTTGAAGCTAATTATCTACCATGCAATTTGAAATTTTGGTAATCATAATCTTGTATCTTAGAACATACTCAATAAGTATCTCATTTGAACCTTGTTTGATCTTTTAAATTTGAGCATATGATAACTTATCACCAATATGGATAAAAAATTGTGTCAAAAAATACTTTTTAGAAGGATTAAAATTTATAATTTATTGGATATTAAGATCATAGAACCACATAAGAACATAATCCTTGAGGGTTTTTGGAAAGACCATGGTTAATAATTTGTCATTATCTATGTAATCTAGACAAGCTACATAGAAGGCACACAAATGTTGTTTAGGATAATCATTTCCTTCATAAATAAGAAGTTTGGGATCCACAAAGCTATCTAAGAGAGGTTAGGATGCAATTTTAAGAACTAAAGGGTTATGAAAAAAGGTACCAAAATTTAAGGAAGGACTATCATGAGAAATGGTAGCTTGGATTATAAGATAAGAAAGGCTTGTTCAAGGGAAGCATTGCTTATAATGATTGTTGCAGTGTGGTAGTATGATCTGTATAAATAGGTATGGAATCAATGGTAGAATTAACAACATGGGAAGGGTTGACAAAAACTATTTTCTTAAGTCCATCTTGAGTAACATAGAGAAATAAATCAATCTTTTTTGGATGTGCTCTAACATAATATCACATTTCAACATGGTTGGTTTCATAATAAAGGTTAGAGACAAGGGCCATGATGTGCCCATGGAGAGGATGAGGGATGGGTCCTAAGACATCCTAAGATGATAAATGCATGACATAGGCTTTCTCTTGTTCCCAAGCCATTGAAGTTTTGACAAAAATAATAGGTGCAACTAGAGGATAAGATAAGGTATACAAAGCTTTTGGATTAGAAGAAAGCACTGATGTATGAGAAGTACTTATTTAATTTCTTGACATGGAATCCATAAAAAAACATAATGACTAACATGTTACAAAGAAACATTATATGCTAAAATAAACTAAAGTTTATATGTAATAAATAAGAAGAACATGTATATGTTACACCCATCATAAATTAAAAAATGAAACAAGCAGACCTATTAATTAAGAAGAAAATGCAAGATAAAATCAAGGATAAGTGGGTGATATAGGAAAGGGTCTTGAGTAATTTTTAGGCTCTTATATATACTTTATTGATCATTGAGTAATTTTAACCTAATATTTCATAGCACTAACAATGGAGGTAGGACCATACCCATAACCCACTAAACCTATTTTTGAGGGTAAGTTGATAGTAACTTCCTTGGGCGATATGTTCCTCTTAGGTGCACCATAACTAAATGGATTCTTAATGGTGTGAACAAGGGATCATAGGAATTTCATTTATACCATGTGGTAAGTGGAAATTAAAGTTTATGTTTAGCCCTGCACTATGGCTATGAGTATTGGGGTAATCCACTCACACTACAATGTCTATAAATATAATACCACATAGACCTACATGATACTAGCTAAGTAGTTTGAAAATGGACAAAACACAATTTAAAAAAAAATCAAAATCAAACAAAAAATAAATTTAAAAAGAAAAAGTTATGATTTTTGTGTATAGGAGACAAAAAAAATCAACCTAAAATAAAAAAGAGCTTCTATGTCAATATTTATTTGAGGTGACAAGACAAAAGTTTTTAGTGTAAGATTACTCTAAGCTTGGAAAAGTTGAATTTTTATGTTACATATAATATCTAATGTTGAGGATTGTATTATTTCAGTTTCAAGAATTTACAAAATTAAACTAAGACCTTAAGACAAAAATCAACAAGCAGTACCAACAATGTTATATTCTAAAATTGGGTTCACCAAAATATTTACACTTATGACTAATTATGTAATGGTAAATAATTCTAAAGTAATGTAAACTTGAAATTTGATTTAGGAAGCAACAACCTAATGTAAAAATATAGTGATATACATAAATTGTAGAAGTTGTAAATTACTAAAAATAGAAACTAGGGTTAGGGTTAGAGAGATGCCTTACAAAATGATTTATTCAAATTGTGTTATTCATTCACTAATTATGACTATCTAAAACTACTTATGAAAATCTAAAAACACAATATTAATTTAAAACAATGATTCATTATATTCTAGAATAAGTGCATAGTAGTTAGGCATGGTCACAATTTGTTATTATTGTCTATTGTGACTCTATTCATGTTGATTGTGCATTGAATCTAAAGATATGGATTGATTTACATAATGTTTTATGATTCTGTGTGGAACTTGTTTGGATGTATAAATCACCTACAAAATTCAAACTTATCCTACATAAGGACACAAATAAGATTGAATGCCTAAAGGATAAAAAAGTGGGGAAGTGTGATACGGTTGATCTATCCTCAGATTACCCCTTGTTGGTTGAATGTTGACTACATAATCTGAAAGGACCTTAGGCTGATGTAGTTATCCCTTTGGAGAAGATCATATAAAATGAAACTAGTAAATCTGACTAAAATGTTTGACAATAAATGGCCTCAAATTGCAAGAAAATAATGTTAACTTGGCCAATTAATGTATTACTACAATAAAATTTTAGTAGGACTGATTTCTAAATAAATAAATACTTTTGAAATTGATTTTACAATGGATTGAAAGATAGTGTTTCATGTAAATTTTTTCTTTAAGTTCTAATAAAGAGATAAAAGAAACTTGATATGGGTATGGCTGAAAAACCTATTTGTTTGTGTACATGTTGAATTAGAAGATTAAGGAAGAACTCCTCTTTGGCTTGGGCGGAAGACCTGTAGATAAAAAAGCACTAAATAAAACTTGTTTTTTAGATAGATAGTTGGGTGGATTACCTAGAGATAGCTAGATATTGAAAGTGAGAGCTTCCTTAGGGGCTATCAATCCACACGTTTTAAACAACTAAGTTCAAAAAACTAGAAAGAAGGTACTTGCATCAATAGTCAAAAGGTACTAAAATTGAACACAAGAATGCTTGATTTCAAAATAGACTAAAAATGATAAAATTAGTGATAAAATAATAAATACTAGTGATAAGGGGTTGGGATATGCTTTATAAAATCTCAAAGAGGTCTATGGACAAATAAGAACATAAAAAAATAGGTTTGGTTGAGGGTAGATGGGTGAAAATAACTTGTTGGTTTTCACTGTCATAGTGACCATTAATGATTAGGGTAATCATTGGTGGTTAAGGTGACCATCGGTGGTTAAGATGACCATCGGTGGTTGGGTAGACCGTCAGTGGTTGAGTCAACCATTGATGATTACTATGTGATTTTTGGGTTGTTAAATTGCTAAATAACAAGATCTGAAAGATGGATTCTAAGAGATGGGCAAGGGATGGGTTATTTGTGAAATGGAAATAAAGTATATGAATATTAACAAATAGGTACTTGTCTTACCAGAAGTTGATTTGATGAGTCGTTGAAGCAGTTATCCTATTGGTGGAATATGGATTGAATCTGGTAGAGTAACGGTACTTGAGAACTTAGTTGAGAGGTGATGATGAGTTAGTTCTCAATAGGATTGTTAAATTGATCATGATGATTATTGATGCTAATTGACCTACACAAGAAACTATTGAATACCTAAGGTTCTGATAATTATTGTAGATCGATCTGACCTCCCAGGTCCTCTCTTTTTATGGGTACAAGTAAGAGGTGGAAGTCAAGGTGCAACTAGGCCATATAAATATAATTTGTCCATGCAAAGGCTTGAAATAATATTTAGATGAGTTATGTTTTAAAAAGGTTGGTGGATGATTGCATGCTTTTGATTAAGAAAGTGCACCTTGACCATCGATGGTCAAGGTTTCCCAAGGGTGACAGTTGATGATTACCCTGACTATCGATGATCAGGCCCCAAAGGAAAAACGGGCTGAAGGCTAGGTTAAGCTAGTTTGTGAAACTGATTATGGGTGAGCTTGGTTAGGCTAGATTGGTGTAGATTGGTCCCAAAAGGGTCCTAGTAGTTTAGGGTTTTTTTCAACATTCAGAATCATAGTGTGCATATTTTTGGTGTCTACAGATAGAATAACCAGGGGTTTGAAGTGAGACACTTGATGTGCTCTTATAAAAGAATATTTGAATTATTTTTTATAATTGAACTATTTTTACATGTGGGAGAGCCACTAAGAAGTGCATAATTTTGAAAAACTAGCCATTAGAATATTACAGACTAGTATGGACTAGTAGATAGGTGCACAATGCGTCCCTATCTACCTAGCTCACACTTGTCTAGAATGGACAAACACTTTGGAAAGTGAAATGACAATAAAGTATTTGATTATTAGGGATGAATATGAATAAATTAGGGAAGTGTATGAGATTTTATTAGTAATTAAAATACTTTTAAATATTTCATATAGCTAAATGGTTATTGGAATGGCATGTTGGCCAAACAAGGTAAAACTATAAAGGACAAGTATTATCAAGCATTTATTGATTAAATTTTAGTGTCTATAGAATTGTTACCTATAAAGACTTCCCCTTATTGGTAGTCTTATATCTTACACTATAGTGTTAGTGTCAATATGAATTGTTACTTCCTTTTATAGATCGTTGGCTCCCTAATTATATTTGCTTAGGAGAGTCATCATTAACTCCTCGTGTTGGCTAAAGATAGGTAGTCTCACTAGCCACTTGGCATAAGACCCTAGTAGTTTATTGGGAAGTGCAAGCACTCTGTGGTTTGATGTAGTTATTTGTGATTGAGAGAACCACTCTCTATTTACCTCATCAATTAAATTGAAGGGATCAACATCAATCCAAGTTTCTTGTTATAGGGCCAATCCCATGGCCATATCTTCCTTTTGAACTTATAAAAAATGTGCAAGGATCTTATGCATGGCCATTTTACCTTCTATGAGATGTGATGCAAATAATTTTGAACAAATCCATCATAAATACACAAATTTATTGCTAGATAAAAATAACTCTTTCAATAGATTAAGTTTTTTTATTGATTGAAAAGTGCACTTCTATTAATTTGAAAACAAACTTATAGTACAATGCTAATCATACAAAAAAAAAATGGGTGGAAAAGTTACACCCCAAAATCCAAATCGAGCTAACAGAGATTAAAGAGAAACAAAAGTCAAATAAAGGCCATAACCTAGCTAATAACCATATTTAAACTAAATCAAGTGCACATCAATAAAAAAATTCAATTAAGTTTGAAAAGTATGAATTGCATCATTATCCTACCTTTTATATAAATCCAGTCCAAATGTTTTCCATTGCTTGCAAATATCCATTTATTTGCCTTTCACCCCTATACATGCATGTCTTAAATTCAAATAACCATTTTAATTTGATCCTTGGCCATTTTATGATTATATGCAATGTTTCTTTATTTCAATTTTAACATTAATTTCCTTTTAGGAGATCTTTCAAGAGATCTATCATTTTTGTTTAACGTTGAATTATTATTTTTGTTCTAACATTAAATTCCTTGCATAGTTGGCAGTTATCCCTCATTTTTTAATTTTCAATTTTTTGTTCACACCTCGATCCTGAACTTAGCTCTTTACAAACCCAACACAAAATTCTCTCGTGTACCTTAGTTTACCTTGTTTAAACCAATGTTATTTAAGAATTCATCTTATGGAAAATATGATATTTCATATGATTCAAATGATACTATATTATCCAAATTATTTATACCACTATGAACCATGAAAAAACAAAACAAAACATAAAAAAAAATATTAATATACATTGTGTTGTGTAGCATTTATTTACAAACTACTTCATGCTTAAATATCATCGACAATAGGGATTGATCCTACATACCTTTATCATTTTTAAAAGGATGCTTACTTGAAGATATTGTAGTATTATAGTGCCTTTTTCTGATATTTGATGAATGATATAGGGTCCTTTTCATCTAATGCACAACTTTTTTAGGTGTCTTAAATCTACTGTCATATAATAAGATCACATGTTTAGGTTGAAATTGTTTAGATCATATATTATGATCATGCTAGGCATTCTAAATTTTATTGTGGACCTTGTTGTCCCCAAAAAATGACTTCTCATTTTTGGGAAAATGTATGAACTATTTTGGCCCTACAAGACCAAAATTGTCCCTTCCCTTTACAAAAATTTGCTCTGAGCTTTCAAATTCTTCATTTTTCAAGCTTTTCTAGTAAAGGGATTAGCGGGTTCAAAGGTTTAACATCATCAACAAGAGCTAGGCACATTTTTTAGAGGTTCAAATTTCAACCATTCAAAGGTTCTATGGCTCCGAGCACTTAACCAGTTTCAAAGGCTCAAACTATTGAACCATTGAACCTTGAACCGTTTTGGTTCATCGATTTAATGGGTTCAACGATCAAGAGGTTCAACGCGTTTGGTTTAAAAGGATATCAAAGGGGCTTAGCCAAATAAATGGAATGAACTGTTGAACCTTGAATCGCTTCAAAGTTCAATGGTTCATGGGTTCAAAGGTTCCAAGGCTACCCTAGTTAAGGAAAGAAACACGCTCAAAATCAAGGGTCAAGCGGCAAGCAGATGCTGCCAAGTGTCATCAACTGAGCCCATTATAATTTATTTCAGAGGAATGGCAGAAGCTGCCACATGTCCCTTAAAGAGATTGGTGGGGGCTGACAAGTATCATCATCCGCGAGAGCTTAACTAAGCCCCAAACGTTTCTATGGTGTTACAAAAGCCTAAGAGCAAAAAGTGCCAAGTGTCAATGACAAAACGTTTCAGTATGAAGCAACGGAGGATGCCACATGTCCCTGAAGAAGCAGCGGAAGCTACCAAGTGTTGCATATCAAGACACAATTTCAAATGAAGCTTCAAAGAGTGAAACTTACCATGTGTCCTATCTTAGTGCAGTGAAAGCTGCCATTTGTCTACATTCATGCCCCTAGCCTTTAACAATTTCAAAGCTCATTCTAATAAGCTTATTTCAAAGACATGGATGCTACCACGTGTCCTCACTTGCATCATAGTAGAAACATAGGCCCGTGAATGTCAAATCAGAGCGACTGGCTAGTCGTTAACCTTCAATCGAGGAAAGACCTGTGAATGCCAAACTGGCTGCATTTATGCATCTATTGATTCTAAAAGAATCAAGGCATGGACCCAAATGCATTCAAAGAGCCTAAGGCTAGACCCAAGAGGAGGAAGAGACAAAGAGGGAAACTCAGTAGGAGTTATTTCTAGTAGGTGAAGCAGTTCATCAGGTAAATATTTGAGGCCTCCAAACATTGAAAGCACCGTCTATTTGTCCCCTTTGAGATAAAGGTAGAATAGATAATTGTGTGGCTAGCAGGTGATGGAATGAGCAATTCAGGCTAAAGAGTAGAAAAAGGAGATGAACCAGCACACCACAGTTAAAGTAGTCACCCTATTCCAGCATGACAAAATCAAGAATGCATCCAAGGCATTAATGCACCGAATGGATCACCCCATGGGAAAAGGCACCAGGCCTCTCTCTGTTTATATATAATGTAATATTTCATATCATTGAAGGAGACTTTTCATTTTTATAAGAGCGAAACTCTACCTAGTTGAAAGAAGAATACTGAGACTTTGAGCTCAAATTGTAATTTCATTTCATTTTATTTGAATGAGAAAGCAAGTTGTTTGTAGACTTTGTGTTGTGTTGGTTTGTATCATTTTATAAGATTGTTCTTATGTCTATCTTTTGAATGTGTTCTTATTTATTTAATTTGACAAGCAGAATTACTGAAGGTAATAAGGGAGGTGTCCTGAAGCCAACTGTGGGAAGACTTTGTGCTTTCATAATTGTTTTCAACGTGTGTTCTTCTTTTCTTTCTATGTTGATGATTCTGGGATGACTTTGTGCCCCCATTATCCTTTGTGTTATACTCTTTGGGTAGTTGAGATGGAAACTTTGTGTTCTATTTCATCCTGCTGGTTACTGTGCCCTTTGTCACCAGTTACTTTCACTACCTGAAATAAAATCTCACTGTTCCCTGCAAGAACACTTACGAAAGAAGAGAAGTGCCTTCAGTGTTTCCACTAGGATTTTTCTCCTTTGTGTGTTAACATAATCTCTAAAAGAAGAGATATGGATGATGTATTATGCCCCTGAGTGTTATTTTCTACTTATTTATGTAGTATATAGCACCTACGTATTTATAGGGAACCTCCCCTTGATGAGAGGAGAGATTTGTCCCCATTGGATGTGGTAAACTTGCAACTTTGGATGACCAATCTTCCTATGCTATGGTGATATGAACTATTTTTCTCACCAGTTAGCTGGTCGACAAAATATTCACCCTACAATTTTTGGCAACTCCGCTGGGGATGAACGTGCAGTCTGAAGCCTCAAGTTTTAGATTGAAGCAGTCCCTACCCTTATCCATTACATAGTCTGGAAACTCTGTTCCATGTCTTACACATTATCATTATAGCCTTACCATCTTCCTTCATTTCCGTTATATTATCTGGTCTGTAAAACTAGAGTTGCTAGGAAGAGCGTGCAGTTTGAAGTCTCAAGCTTCAAGCTAAAGTAGATCCTACTCTTTTCTATTTTTGTTCTGCAATCTGGCAACTCCACATTATACAAGAAGCCAAAAATCTCAAGGTGTTGTTGATCCTACTCTTGATTTGGTGTGACAGAGTAATTTTGAGTTGTTTCCTCCACAACCTCACCTTCAACAAACTAGGAGTCTTCCTGCTAGCCCTACCAGGTCACCAGCACAAGGTAGAGCTTCTTTTTCTACTACTAGCAGAGCTTTGCCTATCCATTCTCCACCCAAATTTGTGATCCCACTTCTACATAATCAAATCATGGCTTAAGGCCCCTGGGGTAACTCTTTTGATCCACTGAATTTGACTCCACCTCTACATGAGCTTCCACGCAGTTCAAGGAAAAATTTCCCCAAATTCTTTGGTGATGGGAAGGTTCATCTTGATGAACACATTACAACTTTCAGCATAGCCTGTGGTGTAATAGGGGTGGAGTTTAAAGACATAACAGTCAGGTTATTCATGGAGACACTACAAGGCACTGCTACAGACTGGTTCTACCACTTGTAATCTTGGTCAGTGACTGATTGGGACACTCTGAAAGACAAATTTGAAGCTAGGTTCAAGCCTATAGAAGATGCACATGCCTTGCTAGCCCATCTCACACAAATGAAGAAGGATCCCCATGAACCTATGAGGGACTTCATTGCCAGGTTTGACAAGTTGAGGCACAGAATTCCCATGGTCGCCCAGTTGACACCTTAGAATATTAAATGTTTTTTCATCAACTCACAACTGCCTAAAGTGAGTTTCTTACTGAGATGAGCTAGACATATCGACCTTGCTACTGCTCAAGACTTGGTTACTGAAGTAGAAGATGACCTTATCTTGGCTAGAAAGATAAGGAGGGACCCTAATAAAGGTAAATCTTCTTCGTCTTCTAAATACTCATCCACAGCCACCACTGACCTGATGGTGCAGAAGCTGAAAAATGAAGTGCTAGCTCTTAGAAAGCAAATGGCACAAGGGATGTCATCTACTCTTTCATATAGAGATGTACCAAGGAGGACATTCCCTAATTAGGCATACCAAGGCAATGCTGATAGGAATCAAGGACAACAAAATCACCTTCTTCTTCCATAAAGGAACCTTGCCCTCAAATCACCTCCAACTAACTTAGCAGTGGGATATCTTGAAGTTGAATCAGACTTCTCATTCCAGCCTGAGTTGAATCCTGAAGATGACACTAATCTCTTCACTGAGGTAGAAGAAGAATTAGCTGGCGACTCACATATCAGTTTCTTGAACTATCAGGATGAACCTAAAAGTGAAGGTAATGTAGCTGAGGGGTCATACACTGTATTTACCCAGTCTAAGAATCAATCAACTCAATAAATTGATAAAGAGAAAGCTGGGGAGTGACCTCAACCAACAGTTTCAATTGCTAAGCGGGGATCCACTCTTCCTTTCCAGCCAAAAGACCCACTGACTGTAAGAAAGGTAAGTACCCCAAATTCCCCTACACCTTCTACTTCAAATTCATAGTCCAGTTTCCCCCCCTCCAAAACTCAAAAGGATGAACTCCCATCCTTTGTACCTAGTTCATTCTTGACATTTGATATCATCGACCATATAAAAAAAACCAAAATTCAAATGTTTAAATTTGAATTTTTGCAGTCCCATCTTGAGCAATTAGATAGACTGGTTCAATGTGTTAAAAACTAAAACATCCCTATTGAACAAGCAGTTGCCAGAGTGACACATGATCCCCTCAGGAATGCACCCACTAGGAATAACCTTATCATTTCTCCTCCTGCTGCTCCTAGCAGGACTAAACCTTTCTATGTCTCATTGCTAATAAATGGATGACAGCTAAACAATTGCATCATTGACTCTGAAGCTTTAGACAATGTCATGCCCGCTAAAGTGGCTGAATCCCTTGACCTCACATTGACCAAAACTTTTGGTAGATGCTTCTGCATGGAGAATAAATAAGTGCCACTGTTGGGGCAAATTAAAGATGCCCAATTTGCATTTGTTGCATTTCCAGACAAAAGAATCAAGATGACTATCTTGGTAAAAAACATCCCCGCATCATATGGCATCCTTCTTGGGCAAAATTTTTGTAGGGACGTTGGTGGTGAATTGAGCAAGGATTTGTCAAAGGTGAGGATTCCAGTCAAATGTGTCATGAAGAGGCTGCTCCCTGAAAAAGAAGTGAAATATGTAATTACCTGAATCTCAGCACTTGAAGCTCAAATTTTGTTTGAGTCTTTAGGCATGGGAAACTACTTTCTATCCACAGATGAAGTTCATGAGGCATCTGATGAAGCTCTGACAAGTGACAACCTAGAAATGCATTCAAGTGGGACAGTAGAAGAATTTTTTGAGTACAATGCAAGTGTGGGAGAATCCCCTCCTCCGAATGAAGAACAATCCAAGGGAAAATCGGCATCAAATGAGGTATGGATTCTTGAATTTGATGGTAGCTGCTCCTCCACTTGTTCAGGAGCTAGAGTTGTGTTAATATCTCATCAAGGAGATGTTTTTCCTTCATTTTATAAGTTGTAGTTTAGCAACACTAATAACACAGCTGAATATGAATCTCTGCTACTGGGATTAAAATTTGCTAGGGACAAAGGCATCAAACTCCTTCATGCTAAAGAAGATGTTGAATTGGTGGTTTGTCAAGTGAGGAACCTGTATCAAACTAAGAATGAAAGATTTCACCACTACCACAATCTAGTCTAGGACCAGCTTGAAAACTTTGATGCTTTCAGCATCTCTATAGTTTCCAGAGAATTCAATGACCGAGCGGATGCACTGGCTATTTCAGCTACTCTCTTGGTCCTCCACCCATATTTCAAAAGAGATAGGTACATAATTGAGATGGTCTTTTTTCCAAGTGTACCTAATAATGCTAGTCACTGGTAGGTATTTAACAATGACAGCCAAATCATTGCCTTCTTGGAGCAAAAAGATAGCTTTGAACGACTACATTTTGAAGGCAGTGAACCTCAAAAGTGTGAACCATCTCCTGAATCAAATGCAGACATAGGTGAGGAGTTCTTGAAACTCAAAGGGAACAAGATTCCCAAAGGCCTGGTTTTCCTTGAAAAGCTATTTGATAAGCATGATAGATTTATGAAATAGCAGCCAATGGATTCAAACTCATCTCAGGAGTTTGATCAAATAAATCTGGGAACCAGAGAAGACCCCAAGATGGTGAACATTGAGAAATGTTGTACTCTTGAGGAGAGAGTCAAGTTCACAAAATTACTCAACCAGTATAGAGACGTCCTGGCATATTCCTATGATGACCTAAAGTCGCTCTGGCCAAATGAAATTTGACATGACATTCCACTCAAGGCTGATTCAACACCTTACTGGCAAAAGTCTAGGCATTATAATCCAAAAATATCAGGTACCATTCTATCTGAAATACAAAAGATGCTAAATGCTAGGATCATTTTTCCAATCCATCATTCCACATGGATTGCAAATATAGTACTTGTGAGGAAAAAGAATGGTGAAATTTGCCTTTGTGTGGATTTTAGAAATTTGAATCAAGCATCCTTGAAGGATAATTATCCTTTGCCAATCATGGATCAAGTGCTTTAGATAGTGATGGGCTTAGAGATGTTATCAATGCTAGATGGCTTCTCAGGATATAATCAGGTTGAAGTTGGTGACACAGACCATCATAAGACCACTTTCACCACACCCTGGGGCACATTTGCATATAGAAGAATGCCTTTTGGCTTGATAAATGTTGGCGCTACCTTCCAAATAGTAATGGACCTTGCCTTCAAGGATGAAATGGGTAAGTTCATCATAGTTTATCTTGATGACTTGACTGTCTTCTCTAAGCATCACCCAGATCATGTGAGCCATTTGAAACAAGTGTTGGAACGTTGCCGCTAGAATGGCATTTCCCTAAACCCCAAGAAGTCAATTTTTAGAGTAATGGAGGGTAAACTTCTCAGACACATTATGTCCAAAGGAGGCATAAAGATTGACTCAGACAGAGTCAAGTCTATCCAAGAACTTTCTTTGCCCATAAGCAAGACTTCTGTTCACTCTTTCTTTGGAAAGGTGAATTTCTTACAGAGGTTCATCTCTAAATTTGCTGAGAAGACTAGGCACATTGTAAACATGATGAAGGGAAAGGCCACTTTTAGCTAGATTAAAGAAGGCAAGTCAGCTTTTGAGGATATCAAGACCGTCATTGCCCATGCTCTAATTCTGGCTTGTCTAGACTATAGCAAAGAGTTCACCATTTATAGCTATGCTTCAGAACATACGCTTTCATCAATTTTAGTTCAACAGAATAAAGAAGGTATGAAATCTCTCATTTCCTTCATGAGCTATCCTCTCAAA
This sequence comes from Torreya grandis, assembly GCA_037957365.1. Lineage (NCBI taxonomy): Eukaryota > Viridiplantae > Streptophyta > Pinopsida > Cupressales > Taxaceae > Torreya > Torreya grandis. The sequence goes on from JARHVA010002425.1 coordinate 750,508, forward strand.
GCTCATGATCTGAAGTACTCAAATATGGAGAAGCACGCTTATGCAGTGGTGAAGGCCGTAAAACATTTTCATTTCTACATCCTCAATTCTTGAGTTACTGCCTTAGTCCCTGACACCACAATGAAATCTATACTAACTCAGCAAGAGTTTGGAATGAAAAAAGGCAATTGGGTTGCAAAGATCTAGGATTTTGATCTGATCATCAAGCCAACAAAGCTGGTACGTAGAAAGGGGGTATGCTAACTAATTGTTGATAACAAGCCAAGAGGAATAGAGCATGAAGAACTAGAGGTGGATGACACACCAACAGTCCTCTTTGTCTCCATCACAAATGAGTGGTATTCAGGTATTGCTCATTTCTTTACTTATGGTGAATGTCCTGCTCACCTATCTTATAAAGAAAGGAGAACCATCAAGCTGAAAGTTACTAATCTGGTCCTCTGGGACAATGGCTTATACAAGAGAAGGCTTGATGGAATGTTCCTTCGCTATGTGGACAAGGAGAAACAAAGCCAACTTTTGAAGTCCTTCCACAATTTGGCCTATGGAGGACATTTTCTTCACCTGTGACTGCCCATAAGATCCTATGAGCCAAGTATTATTGGCCAACTCTCTTTCAAGATGCATACAAGTGGGTCAAGGGATGTGAATTGTGTCAGTACTTTATTGGAAGGCCCAAGTTAGCTTCCCTACCCCTCGAACCAGTGATCATAGAGGAGCCATTCCAGCAATGGGGGATTGATTTTATTAGTGTTGTAAACCCATCATCAAGTGCTGGACATGACTATGTCTTCACAGCAACAAACTACTTCACCAAATGGGTGGAAGCAATTCCAACCAAACATGCTACTTCAGAAGTAGTATGCAATTTTCTCAAAAAAAATATCATGTCCAGGTTTGGGGTCCCAATCAAAATTATCACTAACAATGCCCCTTGTTTCACTTCCCAAGAGATTACTCAATTTTGTTTCCACTATGGAATCACACTCTCCCACTCTTCTGATTACTTTCCACAAGGGAACGGACAGGTTGAATCAATCAATAAGAACCTGGTGACTATCATCAAGAAGCTGGTGGATGACAACCAAAGGACTTGGCATAAGGCATTGGTTGATGCTCTATGGGCAGACAGAATTATACCCAAGAGGGCAATTGGTATGTCTCCCTTCCAACTTATTTATGGTGTCAATGTTGAGATACCAATCACAATGGAATTTCCAGCTTTGAAATTGGCTAAGGCAATTGAGGATCAAACGTATGAGAGCTCACTTGAGAAGAGGATCATGTACCTTGCCAAGTTGAATGAGTAGAGAACTACAGTGGTGGACCGAATTTCCACCTATCAAAGTCTGGTGAAGAAGCTCTTCAATCGAAAAGTAAAGAATCGTGATTTCTAGATTGGAGATCAAGTCCTGTTGTGGGACAAGAGAAGAGAACCAAAGGGGATGCACATAAAATTTGATTCCCTATGGAGGGGCCCTTTTACTATTCATCAGCTCAATGGTAAAAATAGTTTCCTGTTGAAGTATCAAGATGGCACTCTCTTTTCTTTGCCTCACAATGGGCAACATCTGAAGTACTTCAACTCTTGAAGTATCAGATGAGTTCCCCTGTACATATGTATATTTGTGTAGTCTTTTATTTCTATTTTGTTCTTTTGTTTTCATTTTTAGAGCCTTTCTTCTTGGGTAGTGTGACTCTATAGCCCAATGGCACACTTCAAGGCACTGGAGATTCTACTTCCTTTAGTTGTGTTTCAATTTTTGAACTGAAGGTAGTTCCCCAACAGGAGCCAGTTGTTGTCCCTAAAAAATAACTTCTCATTTTTGGGACAACGTATGAACTATTTTGGCCCTGTAAGACCAAAATTGTCCCTTCCATTTACAAAAATTTGTTCTGAGCTTTCAAATTCTTCATTTATAAGCTTTTCCAGTAAAGGGATTAGCAAGTTCAAAGGTTTAACGTCATCAACAAGAGCTAGGTGCATTTGTCAGAGGTTCAAAGTTCAACCATTTCAAAGGTTATGTGGCTCTGAGCACTTAACCAATTTCAAAGGCTCAAACCATTAAACCATTAAACCTTGAACCATTTTGGTTCATCGGTTCAATGAGTTCAACGATCAAGAAGTTCAATGCATTTGGTTCAAAAGGATATCAAAGGGGCTTAGCCAAATAAATGGAATGAACTGTTGAACCTTGAACCGCTTCAAAGTTCAATGGTTCACGGGTTTAAAGGTTGCCCTAGTTAAGGAAAGAAGCATGCTCAAAAGCAAGGGTCAAGCAGATGCTGCCAAGTGTCATCGGCTAAGCCCATTATACTTTGTTTCAGAGGAGTGGCAGAAGCTACCATGTGTCCCTTAAAGAGATCAGCAGGGGTCGATAAGTGTCATCATTTGTGAAAGCCTAACTGAGCCCCAAATGTTTCTATGGTGTTGCAAAAGCTTGAGAGTGGAAAGTGCCAAGTGTCAATGGTGGAATGTTTCAGTATGAAGTGGCGGAGGATGCCACATGTCCCTGAAGAAGTAGCGGAAGTTGCCAAGTGTCACATATTGAGACACAATTTCAAATGAAGCTTCAAAGAGCATAACTCGCCATGTGTCCCATCCTAGTGCAGTGGAAGCTGCCACGTGTCTGCATTCGTACCCCCAGCCTTTAATAGTTTCAAAGCTCATTCTGATAAGCTTATTTTAAAGACATGAATGCTGCCATGTGTCCTCACCCATGTCACAATAGAATGACAGGCCCACGAATGTCAAATTTAGAGTGATTGGCTAGCCGTTAACCTTCAATTGAGGAAAGACCCATGAACACCAAACTGACTGCATTTAAGCTTACGTTGATTCTAGCAGACTCAAGGCGTGGACCCGAATGCATTCAAAGAGCCTAAGGCTAGACTCGAGAGGAGGAAGAGACAAAGAGGGAAACTCAACAGGAGTTATTTCTAGTAGGTGAATCAGTTCATTGGGTAAATATTCGGGGCCTCCAAACATTGAAAGCATCGTCTGTTTGTCCCCTTTGAGATAAAGGTAGAATAGACAATTACACAGCTAGCAGGTGATGGAACGAGCAATTCAGGCTAAGGAGTAGACAAAGGAGATGAACCAGCACACCATAATTAAAGCAACCACCCTATTTCAGCATGACAAAATCAAGAATGCATCCAAGGCATTAATGCACCAAATGGATCACCCCATGGGAAAAGGTGCCAGGCCTCTCTCTGTCTCTATATAATGTAATCTTTCATATCATTGAAGGAGACTTTTCATTTTTACAAGAGCAAAACTCTGCCCAGTTGAAAGAAGAATACTGAGACTTTGAGCTCAGATTGTAATTTCATTTCATTTTATTTGAATGAGAAAGCAAGTTGTTTGCAGACTTTGTGTTGTGTTGGCTTGTATCATTTTAGAAGATTGTTCTTATGTCTATCTTCTGAATGTGTTCTTATTTATTTAATTTGACAAGAAAAATTAGTGAAGGTAATAAGGGAGGTGTCCTGAAACCAACTATGGGAAGACTTTGTGCTTTCACAATTGTTTTCAATGTGTGTTCTTTTCTTTTTGTGTTGAGGATTCTGGGATGACTTTGAGCCCCCATTATCCTTTATGTTATACTCTTTGGGCAGTTGAGGTGGAAACTTTGTGTTCTGTTTCATCCTGCTGGTTACTGCACCCTTTGTCACTAGTTACTTTCACTACCTGAAATAAAATCTCATTGTTCCTTGCAATAACACTTTTGAAAGAAGAGAAGTGCCTTCAGTGTTTCCACTAGGATTTTTCTCCTTTGTGTGTTAACATCATCTCTGAAAGAAGAGATGGATGACGTATTCTACCCTTGAGTGTTATTTTTTGCTTATTTATATAGTATATAGCACCTACATATTTATAGGGAACCTCCCCTTGATGAGAGGAGAGATTTGTCCTCATTGGATGTGGTAAACCTGCAACTTTGGATGACCAATCTCCCTATGCTGTGGTGATAGGAACTATTTTGCTCACCAGTTAATTGGTCGACAAAATATTCACCCTACAGACCTCATGAGTCAAATTTCCATATCTCCTTGTCTCTTCCATGAAATTTAATTCCAATAACTAATATTACAGAGATTATTTATCCCCTAACTGTATTATCATTACAATTTGCATGCTTATAACTAGGTATTCCTTTGACATTAAGGCTTATATTCCATATACCAGTTGAAATGCTATATATCCTATTATTCATTTATAGTTTGTTATAGATGCACATAAGATCACTAGTCTATGATATTAATAATCATCTCTCTGAATGTTACAGATCTTAGTCAACATCTTCTCTAGAACTTTGTTAAATGCTTTACTTTGACCATTTTCCTAAGGATGGTTTGTTGTTATCTTATGATGTGAAATCATAAACTATTATGTTAATATTTTTATAGTCTAGTTTAAAAAATGTGTAACCTTGTCACTTATTATATTTATGGGACATCTAAACTTTGTTATGATGCTTTTGTACATAAAGTTTGTAGCATCATTTGCACTACAACTTAGAGTCATAGTTTCCTCATGCTACCCATTGATGTGATTCCTCTAAAACATGTGGTCTCTCATGTTCCAGGCTACTCTACATAAAAAATCATCTTTTTGAGCTTATATAGAAACCCATTGATAAGCTTAAATGATAAATCTCATGCAATTAGTTATTTCTTGTCAAATTATACATAATGTGTAGGAAATATACCATTCTCCCAAAAGTTTGTGATATCTTATGATTATTCTAGGATCATAGTCACTCTAAAAATATGTGCATCTGGAGATTCATCTTATAGTTCTTTATGTTCCTCTCTTATTTAAATACAGCTAAGGTGGCTTGGTCCAATATTTTATTTGTCTAGTTTTAACTTTATTTTTAACTACATTTATTGGGAGATAATTAAGCACCTAAAAATTCATCCTTCCAACATCGGTTTATTAATCAAGTATAAAAATGTTTGGTGATCAATGAAAAAATCAAATGGGTTAGCCAACAAGTAATCATAAAACTTTTGAAGCATAAAAACGATCACCAACGCTTCTTACTCTGTGGTAGTATATTTTTTCTCAGACACTGATAGCTTAAAATTTACAAAGTGAATGGGATGATTTAACTCTCCATTTCCTGGTTGTGCTAATATGACCCACTAAAATTCCTGATGCATAAACATGAACATGGAATGGTTTATTCCAATTTGGGAAAACTAAACTAGGTGCAATGTGTAACTTATGTTTTTACTTTGTAAAGGTTGTCTGACATTCAGGAGTCCATTTGAATTTTATTTCTTTGTGAAAAAACTATTTTAGAGGTGCTTAAATGGATTCAAAACTATGAATTAACTTGATATAATAACCATTATTACCTAATAATGATCTCACCTCTATTAGAGTAATGAGTCCCACTATGACTCCAATTTTTTATTGGTCCACCATAATATCATCACTATAGACAACGTGTACAAGTAGTATGGCAAATGTTGTGAACAATCATTATTTTAAATTTAATGTGATTGAGAATCTCGACATATTTATAACTTTAATCTCAAATTTGATCGATGTTCCTTGAATAATGACAAAAATTCCCAATCATCTATGTAGCCATCTTGAAAATCATTAATGATGTATCTAAATTCTATACCAACTACTTTGGATAAAAATGTAGGTGTATTTTTTAGTACACAAGACATTATATTATAAGCAAAGGATCCCCATTTGATTGTGAAAGTTGTTTTTGTTTGATCCTTAGCTACGATAGTGATTTGATGGTATCCATAGAAACCATTTGTTAAAAAATAGATTTGATGACTTGCAATAGATATAAAAACCTCATCCATGAAGGGAATTTAGAAAGGATCATTGAAAAATGCATTGTTTAATACTCGATAATGTTGAGTTGTGGAGCTAAAAGCTTCACTGTTGAGCTCATGAGGAGGTTGCTAGACTCAACTAGTAACCGACATCGGCAGTATCACTGACATTGGTCACGCGTGGATCAAAACCAACTGACTCGGTCAGGGATTGGCTAACGACGGTCATATGTAGACCGACAGTGACCGGCATTGATCACCTGTGTGTGTGCATTTGCATGCGTTTCCAAAATTAGATTTGTTCTAATTTTAGGAGGATAGAGTGTTTGCATGTAAAGACTAATTTTAGTCTTGAGTCTATGTTTCTAATTATTGTATGCCTTAGATCCTATCTAAGAGACCCATGGGGCTGTATTGTAATTAAGGGAATAACAACTCGATTATTGAGTTGGTTGTAATTGATTGAGAGAGAGAGAGAGAGAACTCTTGAGAGAGAAATATTGTACACCCAAGAGGTGTGGCAAGAGTGAGATTTCTTCATTGTATTCTAGAAGAGTTTAGTACAAGATTGGTTGTTTCTTGTAACTCCTACTATTTGCTATTTCTGATTTCTAGTTACTTATTACTTTTGGTTCAATTCCATGTTTAGTTGCTTATACAAAAGTAATCAATTGTACTCCAAGTTCCTAACAAGTGGTATCAGAGCTTGGTTAGTGGTACTAACAAGTGGTATCAGAGTGGGTTAGTGTTTTGTTGATTACAAGATTCACTCACAGGGGTTTCTGATTGAGTGGGAGCAAAGCAATGGCAGAAGAAAGTAAGCTAAGAATGGAGAAATTCAATGGCAAGAATTATCAATTATGGAGGATGCAGATAGAAGATTATTTGTATCAGAAAGATTTATTTTTACTGTTAGGTGGGGTTTCAAGTAAGCCCACAGATATGCAAGATGAAGAATGGAATTATCTGGATATAAAGGCTCTTGGATCTATAAGGTTGAGCCTGGCATCTTTTGTGATTTCTAACTTATCACAGGCAAAGACAACGGTAGAGTTAATGGATACTCTGGCAAACTTATATGAAAAACCCTCAACTTCAAATAAGGTATATCTTATGAAGTAATTATTTAGTTTGCAAATGCAGGAAGGTGGATCTGTATATAGTCATCTTAATGATTTTCATGAAATTGTAAATCAATTAAATTTAGTCAAAATAGTTTTTGATGATGAAATTAAGGCTCTCTTAATCTTATGCTCTTTACCTGAAAGTTGGCACAATTTGGTAATGGCAGTTAGCAATACTGCATCTGCTTCAAATATCTTGAAAGTTGATGTTGTTAGTGTAATCTTGAATGAAGAAATTCTTAGGAAAAGCACAGGGAAAACATCAGGTAATGCTTTAAGTATTGAAAGCAGGGGAAGGCAAAGAGAGAAGGGCAAGCAAGGGAAATCAAGGTCAAAGATGGGAAGGAGATCCAAATCCAGAAATGGAAAAATAATCTGCTGAAATTGTGGAAAGAAAGGGCATGCAAAAAAAGATTGTTGGTTGAAGGATAACAAAGAAAATCAGCATGAAGGTAATAAAGAATCAAATGTTGCAGGTATTGTTGCACAGGATGCTCTTATATTTTTTTTGGATAGTCAAGTATAATCATGGGTTTTAGATTTTGGTGCTTCTTTCCATGCAACCCTAAATAAAGAACTTTTCAATGATTATGTCCATGGAGACTTTGGAAAAGTTTATTTAGGGGATGGTGAGCCTTGTCAAATTGTTGGCAAAGGAAAAGTGCAGTTAAAATTACAGAATGGCAAAACATGAGTGTTGAAAGATGTCATGCATGTACCCATCTTGAAGAGGAATCTAATTTCTATAGAAAAGTTGGGTGATGAGGGTTGCACAGTAACTCTCACAGCTGAATCTTGGAAAGTTTCCAAGGGTGCACTTGTATTAGCAAGAGGTAAGAGAGTAGGTACACTTTATCTATCTACTTGTGTTACTGATTATTCTCCTTCTATTTTATCTACTTCAGATGTAGATGCAAAGATGTGGCACTATAGGCTTGGTCACATGAGTGAGAAGGGAATGCATGTTCTTAAGTCAAAAGGTAACCTTTCAGATTTGAAAAGCATAGATCTAGATTCCTGTGAGCATTATATTTTTGGGAAATAGAAGAAAGTGAGGTTTCTCAAAATTGGGTCAACAAAGAAGAAGCACAAGTTGGAGCTTGTTCACACAGATGTGTGGGGACCAGCTCAGGTAGCTTATATTGGAGGATCACAGTATTATGTTTCTTTCATTGATGATGCTACAAGAAAGGTATGGGTTTATTGCATAAACAAGAAATCTGATGTTTTTGACACATTTAAGAAAAGAAAAGCTTTGGTTGAGAATGAAACAGGTTTGAGATTGAAGTGCCTTAGATCTGACAATAGTGGTGAGTACTGCAGTAATAAATTCAATAGTTACTATTCTATGAGTGAAATACGTAGGGAAAGGACGGTTCCAAGGACACCTCAGCAAAATGGAGTTGTTGAAGGATGACTATAACAATAATGGAGTGTGCACGGAGTATGAGGTTGCATGCTGGTTTTCCCTTAAAGTTTTGGGTAGAAGTTGTAAATATTGTAGTTTACCTGATTAACAGAGGACCTTCTACTGCTCTAGATGCTGGAATTCCAGAAGAGGCTTAGACAGGTAAAAAGGTAGATCTTTCAATTCTCAGAGTTTTTGGTTCTGAAGCTTTTGTGCACATTGATAAAGAAAATAGAAAGAAACTAGATGCTAAATCTATGCGGTGCACTTTCATTGGTTATGGCTTTGGAGATTTCAGATTTTGATTGTGGAATTTAGAAACTAACAAAATTATTAGAAGTTGTGATGTAGTTTTCAATGAGAAGGTGATGTACAGTGATCAGCTCAAGAAGCTGAATAATTTTGAGCAGGGCAATCTAGATTTGGATGAGGTAATGATCCAAAATGAGCTCGCGGGTAAAAATCATCACTCACAAGAAAATGCAGGAACCGACGTCGGTCAGGTAGGAACCGACGTCGATCAGGTAGGAACCGACATCGGTCAGGCAAGAACCGACTTTGGTTAGACAAGAACTAACATCGGTCAGACAGAGATCGATGTCAGTCAGGTAGAACTGACGTCGGTCGGGTGCAGACAGAGAGATGACCGAGATCGGTCACTGTCAGAATGAAATTTGAGCAGACAACAAGCTGTGTATGAGTCTCAAATGCCCATAAGGAGGAATGTAAGGGTAAGTAAACCTCCAATTCGTTATTCGCCTTTTTTATACTACGTGTTGCTCACTGATGGTGGAGAACCAAAAAGTTTTGATGAGGCAATACAGGTAGAATCCAGGAAACAGTGGGAACATGGCATGAATGAGGAAATTGATTCCTTGGAAGAGAACCAAACATGGGATTTGGTTGAGTTTCCAGCCAGAAAGAAAGCACTAAAAAACAAATGGGTATATAGGTTAAAGGAAGGAGGGAATGGACAAATGAGACACAAGGCCAGGTTGGTAGTAAAGCGATTTGCATAGAAACCAAGTATTGATTTTGGTGAATTTTTTTCCTGTAGTAAATATGACTTCTATTCGAACTGTATTGTCTTGAGTTGCTATTGAGGATTTGCATCTTGAGCAGCTTGATGTTAAGACAGTGTTTCTTCATGGATATTTGGATGAAGAGATATATATGGATAAGTCGGAAGGTTTTGAGGTCAAAGGTAAGGAGAAACTTGTGTGCAGGTTGAAGAAAAGCTTATATGGTCTTAAGCAAGCTCCAAGACAATGGTATTTAAGGTTTGATAGGTTTATGACAGAGCATGGCTTTAGTAAATGTCAATCTAACCATTGTGTTTATTTTACCAGATTGGATAATGGTAATTATATTATCCTGTTGCTATATGTAGGTGATATGCTTGTTGCAGGTTCACACATGCAGGAAATTACTGAGCTAAAGGTAAAATTAGCTCACACATTTGCCATGAAGGATTTAGGAGTAGCAAAGAAAATCCTTGGCATGAGTATTAAGAGAGATAGGAAAAATCATAGGTTGATTTTGTCTCAAGAGGATTATGTGAATAAGGTGTTGGAGAGGTTCAATTTGCAGGATGCAAAATCGGTAAGCACACCTATGCTTGGACAGTTCAAGTTGAGCTATGAACAGTGTCCTAAATCACATGATGAGGTTGAGTACATGGTATGTACTAGACCTGATATTGCCCAAGCAGTGGGATTTGTCAGTAAGTTTATGGCCAATTCAGGAAAGAAGCATTGAAAAGAGTTCAGTGGATTCTCAGATATCTGAGAGGGACCAGCAGCAGGTATTTATGTTATGCAGAGTCAAGCACTTCTCTACATGGGTATGTAGATTTAGATATGGCAGGTGACTTAGATGGCAGGAGAAGCACCATAGGATATGTGTTCACTATTGGTGGTTGATCTTCAAGATTGAACTTGAAGAGGGAGAAACAAGCTAGAGAAACAAGACAGAGGATGTTGTTGTACAGGTACAGGTGCAGCTGTTTATCTCCAAGTGGGAGATTGTTGAGTTGTGGAGCTAAAAGCTTCACTGTTGAGCTCATGAAGAGATTGCTGGACTCAACCAGTAATCGGCATCGGCAATATTACCGACATCAGTCAGGCGTGGATCAAAACCAATTGACATCGGTCAGGGATCGACCGACATTGGTCATATGCAGACTGACAACGAACGACATCGGTCACCTGTGTGTGTGTGTTTGCATGCATTTTCAAAATTAGATTTATTCTAATTTTAGGACAGAGTGTTTGCATGTAAAGACTAATTTTAGTCTTGAGTCTGTGTTTCTAATTATTATATGCCTTGGATCCTATTTAAGAGACCCATGGGGCTGTATTGTAATTAAGGGAATAACAACTTGGTTATTGAGTTGGTTGTAATTGATTGAGAGAGAGAGAGAACTCTTGAGAGAGAAATACTGTACACCCAAGAGGTGTGGGAAGAGTGAGATTTCTTCATTGTATTTTGGAAGAGTTTAATACAAGATTGGTTGTTTCTTGTATCTCCTATTATTTGCTATTTCTGATTTCTAGTTACTTATTACTTCTAGTTCAATTTCATGTTTAGTTGCTTATACAAAAGTAATCAATTGTACTCCAAGTTCCTAACAGATAATCTCCTTAGACTCTTACCTCCCCAATATTTGTATGATGTACCACCATGGAACTAATTGAATATGACTTCTCAACAAGATATATGATTATATATTCTTCCATTTGATCTATTTATACTATTACCTTCATTTTCATATTAGGATTCAACCTATAAGGTCCCTTTTTGATTAGCCTTAAATATTCCTTTACCTTAATATACATCCCACCTAGGGAATGGTATAAACCCTTGATTTATGAGAACTTGGTGTTTTAAAACATCTTCATAATCACACAATGATTGAACTACTTTTGAGATCTTCTATTGTGTCTAATAATCACCAATGGTTGCTAACTTTGGTAATGTGTCTGTACCAATGTTTTCAACTCTTTTTCACATTGGTTCTTGGTATAATTTTCTTGGGTCCACATGAAATGAATCCATTAATTTTGTTTTCCTTCTTTATGTAAGATATTGAGATTTCACAGCTAATCTTATTTTATTTTCTCTGAATTCTTCCTCTCAGGTATGTTTGTATCACTTTTAGGTTTGAAAAACCCTTTCAAATCAAAATCTTCCTGGCTTTCACTATGATCAGAGTCTTCTACACCCTTCCAGATTAAACTACAAGATTTCAAAAAAAAAAAAAATCCTCTTTTTCCTTCTTAAACCGATACTCATTTATAGATGTGTGAAGACTTGTGCTAGCTTTGGCCTATGAGTTCTATTTATACACAACATGCATATCTTCTTCTCAGCCATGACACATTTTTTAAAAAATTTCTACAGAGCTCTATATACCATCATATTTTCATCTTCAAATACAAAGTCTTGAAATAAGTCCTTAAGAAATTTTGGATAGGTTTGTATCTCCCATTTGTGTTCCTAATTCATGTACCAATCCTTGGAGAAAGAAGTTATGGTACATTGAAAATCATGCACCTAGTACCTAGGTTCAATTTGATGTGATGTCTATGATTTGATGCATTTATGGACATTGGCCCTCTTCAAATAATGACCTCTTTTCTGAGATGAAAGTTTTAACTTGAAATCTAGGTCATAATATCTCACACACTTCTTCACACTGAAGTTTGTTGGATTTATGAATAACCTACCAACTCTCAACAACCCCTTTTAAAGCATAATTGAGTGCACTGACTTACATGTATATATATGATATATTTATTTCCATCCTATAAAGGAAATTTTATAATTATTATTTATAAAAATATTATGGAAACTATATTTATATAGCAAACACTATTCTCATGGATCTTAATTAGTGATCTCCACACATGTAATTTATCATATGAGCATCTAAATTACTAGTAATGGAGGAAACTATTTTCCATTGTATATTATTTGCATTAGTAGGTTCAATATAATCTATATAAGTATTTGGTAATTGATAAATGTGATCCATTTCTAATCTTTTAAGAGAATACATAGAAGGCGAATTATATTATTCCATTTGTAACTATGGACAGGTCATGAGTGTTTGGACTGGTCGGGCCCAAGATTGTTTTATCTTCTACAACTTTGGTATCTCGTGTATAGGCTGAAAAAAGTAAGTAAACTCTCTTCTTCATAGAGCTTATGGTTTTTGTTATGTATTGAATTTGAACCAAATATCATTCATATATGCATATAATGAAGATGGCTCCTTTGGAATCATTTATGGATTACACTTAGATTTATTCCAAGGAATGGCAATAACAACATCCTCTTAGCATGCCTTCAATTGGTTATCCATTATATTGATGGTCATGTGACCATCATAGACCCATTGTTTCCAATTCAAATAGGATAATGAGTCTCATATGTATTCATATCACTAAATTCAAAGTATCCACATAGAATCAAGTAGACCACCTTTATATCTACATATTATAGTCTCCTAATAGGTTTGACTTGACCATAGTCTACCAAACCCAAAGTAACATGGATGTATCTGAAATTTTAACTTCCAATAACTTCTCAAGTTGATATGGGAATCATATTTATGGTGTTTCCAAAATCAAGTAAAGCATTTCAAAATTCATATCCTATAAGCTCAATGTCCATTATGGTGTCCACATCCTAGGTATTCATAGTATTGACATACTACACCGCTTGATTTGCTCTCTATTTTTATTTTTGTGCACAATCCCAAAAAAAATGTAATAGGTTTGCAATATTTTTGGAGATATCCTCATTATGTAGAGTAATTACTATTTTTATAAAGTCTATTATAGTTATGGCTACTCCATCATGTCTCAAGATCAAGATGATTCATCCATACATTTGGGCATCTGCTATTATAGGATCTCCTTTAGTGGAATTCTAATTTTGGATCAAATGTAATAGTTGGGATACCAAATCCATAAGAACATTCTCTCTAACAAGTTTTATATACTTTTAATTATGTAGTTTTTTTATCACATTTTCTTCAAGCATCCCTAAAGGTGGAAAACCATGTTCCATGCACTGATTTATAGTAATAATATAGAAAAATGTTTAGTTCTTAGGGTTAGATCATATCATGTTCACATTTCACATTATATTCTCATTTATCTACTTCTCTAGAATAGATAAATACTCAATATTATGTTGTCATGTGATCCTAAGAAATGCATAAAAAGTTTCCCATTGTGGGGTTTAAGGATAATTTCATACGATATGATTCATTTCTCCACACGTGTATCAAGTAATAGGATGTCTTGATTTTCTATTCCATTAAATTTAGTTTTTATTAAAACATTGATAACCTCCCTATCTTTGAGGGGATCCTCATCATTTTTGTTGATTAGAATATCCTTTGTATTTCTTCTATAGAGGAGATACCTAATTTTCTTGATGTTATGGTGATGTAGGGGTCCATCCTTATTGGTAATATGGAGAGGAGGTGTCCATATTAGTTGATCCTAAGGAGAATAATGAGTCCATACTAATTGATGCATCCATATTGTTTGGTATTTATGAGACTAGGGAGTCCACGTAGGGATAAGCTACATTGATGTGGAATCCCATACTCCTTGTGTTGTAACTTTGAAATCATTCACTGGCATTATAGGTTTTGTCACTGAAGACTATTACATAGGGAGTGTGAATTCATTTCATATGATTTCCTATTTTAACTTGTGTAGAGATTTGCAAATATTTTCATCGTGGTTATGGGATTGAAAAAATTATAAAAATACATTGTGTGACTATTGCCCATATTATTTTAATAAATGACACTTTGTAGTTGCATGCCATGTAGTATGACATACTTCACAAAATTCTATTTTGATATTTGGGCATTCTTTCAGGTGGTGCCATTCTTGTCCACATTTAGTACACCATACAACCATCTTGGTTTCTTCCCTACCTAGAGTTCATCCATCTTGTACAATACTATAAATAACTTGGCATCAATTTTTATAATGTTAAGAGGGTATTATCCACAATAATCTATTTTTTTAACTCTATCACAATGGATCTTAGATCAAAATTTGTGGTAAATTGAGCCTATGTTATCTCAAACTAGATATTACTTTCACAAGCCTTCTATAGACTAAGTATTTTTTTGGGTCCTAAAACTGAAAGTTTACCCTGTTAATCACATTAAAAAACTGATGATCATAATCGCATAGGGATTCTCTCAATTTTTATTTATTTATTTTAGGTCTTGAATTTTTTGGCCAACACCCTTATGCATTTTGAATTCTCCTATCAATTTCTCCTCAACTTGCCAAAGAGTCATAGTTAAATGATTATTTTTAAAGATGAACTTTATATCTTGACCAATCAAAGATCCTATAAGGTTGCACTTCTTATCCGTGTCAGTTGTCAAATAACCTACCACTTCATTTATTAGGTTAATAAGTACTACTCTAGGTTAGTTGACTTGTCATATGGCATCAAGGTAAAAAAAAATCCTATAGGTAATGACATGTTTATTGCACTTGGGATAGTTATGACGGGTTTTATTTATGAATGCATTAATATCTACAAACTTGTTGCGATGGTGATTGAAATACCAAAATTATTAAAATCAATGATTGTGATAACTTCGTGTCTAATTTCATTCTTATGCCTACATATTTTTTATACAACTTCTTCAAACCACTTCTTATTTGCAGCTACTTCTTTGACCTTTAACTTTAATTTCTTATTTTGTATGTCTAGTTCTTCTCATTTTATTCACAACTTCCCTTCAACTCCTACTTGTAGCTACATATGGTCTTTTGTCTTATACAAAGTTTTTTTTGTTCCCTCTTTTTTGTTTTCACAACTCTTTTTGAATCCCCAAAATTATTTTATTATTTTTATTCTATGATTTATCCATTCTCTAAGTTTAGGTTTAGGTTTATTGATTAAATTTTTTTTCATTCAACTCCCTATAGTTTACTTCCCCATAGTTCCTTGAGAAACTACTTCATATCGACTAGAATTGGCACCATGACCTTTTCCACATCTGAGATTTTAAACAACACATGGAGTCACTTCAAAAAATTACCTCTAATTCCTCTAACAAATAAATCATATGTAGCTTCAAAATTAATATACAGCTAAACAAAGTTTTTATAACATATTTGTCAATTATAGTCTTCACCTAAAGGTCAACCATACATGTTCATTTAGTGTCTAGATTGTACAATTATTCCATATTTTCTTTGTTCCACACAAAATGTTCTATTTCATGTGGTCTAAAATAATATTTTTCAAGTCTAGATAGCCAAGCATCTAATAACTTAGTAAAATCACACCAGAATATTTCACAAATTTATCCCTGGTTCTGTTCAAAAATAATATACTATACATATACTCCTATTCTTATAGTTTCTTCTTCCATGAAATTATGTATCTTTGTGTCTAGCCAATTCTCAAGGTCCATTTGACTATGTAACCATTTCAATATATTCAAGTCCCATCATAAAAACCATTGGTAGCAACGGTCCTTGGAATCACTCATCAAGACATGTTATGCATTTTAGTCTATGAATGTTGTGATGAGTCTCTAAATATTTATAGGATAGTATAGAAAAAATTAAGGCTAAACGTAGTGCAATTTCATGCACAACTTAATTCTTACTCATCATTAATGTATATGCACTTATTATAATTCTTAGAATTTAATGAATTAAAATTTAAGTAGTATTCAAGAATAAATTTATTTACAAGGAAGATACACTCATTTCAAGATGAATTTATATAAGTTCAGGATAAATTCAACAATAAATTACAAATTCAATTTGTTCCATGCAATTCCCTCTATTTCGTTCTCCTATTTCCTTCACAAATGTAAGGTATATGTAGATTATGAATAGACTATGGCTCTTCATCTTCTCAAACTTTCATTTTCTATGTTGAAATATCCGAGGTACTCATGGAACTTATATGTGTTCCATCAACTAACACGAAACCATATTTTATACAAAATGTGATACCATGTACACTTGTCACATGATTATCATGCAAAAATGTGTGCAAATTATACTTCACACCTTAATACTAACATGCCTTACTTAAAATATTAAATATCATTTTATTTGGTGCATTAGTTTGGCCATTTCCTAATGGGTTAATATGGCATGGAAAATCTGTCATATTTTAATTTTGTGTAGAAATTATTGATAGTAATATTTTTTAAATACAAACTTTTGTAAATATAATCGCAGATGGGATGCCAAATCTAGATATTATGTGTGTCATAAGGAACCTACATGCATCTTCACCTATTTAGAATCTAAAGGAATGGTTTTGACCCATTTATTAATATACAAGGTATATATAATGATGAATTTGTCCTTTAAATGATGCATCGATTTAGTTTACTAATTTAATTGAAACCCCAAATAGAAAACAAATAATATGAAACAATACGTTATAGTTCTTAAGATGTAACGTGTGTTAAATTATCATGCACTGGAATTTTTAACAAATATTGCATATTTTTTACATTATTTTTCCATGGAAGGCCAATGATAACCCATTCATAATAGTTTTAGGATATTGCTTTGTCGTTAAAGTGTCGACCACATTCTCTATCACACACCTATTATAAGGAAATCATAGTTTTTAATGCCCAAAGCATCTTAGTAATTGATCTTCAAAGGACTGATTAAAAAGATCTTCACCATGATAACATATTGTGTAGTATTTATTTTCAATTTTTAATTTCAATTTTTTGTGAAATGTTTTAAGTGCCTCATCAACCAATAATTTGTAAATGTTATTATACCTTTCCAAATCACTTGGTTCACTATTTATAGTAAATATCTCTATTCCTTATAACTTTGGTAGTTAAATTGTTAACCATTGTAGTTGTTTAATGATAAAGTCTTGACCATCTATAATGTCTATGGGGACAAACAATGAGGCACTAGTAATTTAACATGGGTTATTATTTATATAAATATTGTTAATCTCAAAGTACTCGAAGTAAGTAGTGAGGGTAAGTAACAAATCTTGATAGGGAAATAATTATATTATTTCATTTGATAAGTAATCGTAACTTGGTTTTTGACCAAATAAGAATCCCCATAAACCTATATTTATTTTATCTTAAGGGCACATGCAACATTAAAACCTAGAATCAAAGCCTCATATTCTAATATATTTTTGGTACATTGAAATATAAAGAGATTTTCTAATGACATAATCTACCCCCTAAGGGTTACTCGAGGAAAATTTGGACCCATAAAAATGCATGATCAAAGTATTGTTTTCATTAATATAAATAACAAACTCATACCAAAGAGCATAATGTATCAAAGTATAGTTAAGTGATCCATGGCAAGTTGATATGTGATAAATTTCCATTTCACATATTTTTTAGGGATAAATTTTAGATCAAAATCTATGAGCAACATAACCCATTTGTCTATGCATCTAGATAAATAAGGATTAGACATGATGTAATTGAAAGGATATATATTTTTAATAATACAAGTCTTAGTATTAAGCATGTTCTATGTTTTGAAATCAATACCCTGACAAAGTTTTTTTTAGAGTTATATATCTCCATGAAGTCGACTAAAGTCATGTTGATGTAGTATGCTACATGTTCTTTATATTCATTATTGTATTGTGCTAATAAAATTTTGAAGGCATGCTTGTTGGAAGATATGTATAATAATAATAGCATATCAGGAATAATTGGCATCATGATTGGTGGATTGGATAGATAATCTTTGATTTTATTGTAAACTTTTTGCCAATGTTCATCCCATTCAAATTTGGTACGTTTGAGAAGTGAGCATACCCACAATCATCGCAGTTGTGGATGCCGGTTTCCTCATAATACAATATTTCACAACCTCTACCATTTCCTCTGCAGTAATACACTTCTTGAACTCAAGCTTTGGTATATAACAAAGCTTCGAAACAAACATCTTAATAAATGGTTTGGCCTTTGTAAAGAGTCCTATAAATTATGGTTTGATTCTAGTCTTCACTGGGCAGAGGATCAGGTACGTTATATGTTATTGTGGCCTCCAAAAATACCATGAAACTAGCCATGAAATGTAGCGGTTGTTGTTGGGGTTGCTAGACCATTTCAGATCCGTCAAGAAACAGTTTAGCCCATTCACAACAACGATTATCCATTGCAGGATGAACACACAAAACGAGCATAAGCCCTGTGCATTTGTTGCAACACTGGTAGTCACAGAAAACACAAACTGAGGGTAATGATTTAAAGATTGCTGCCATTGATAAGTCCCAAACTAAATGTACACAGTTGAGATCACATTTTTGTAATCAGACACTTTCTCTAGTAATACAATAGTTTAATTTTTGTCACAGACTGATCTCTTCTGTGACATTTATTTTTTTGTTACTAAATCACTAATTGTTGTTTTCTTGACTTGTATCATATATTAATATTTACAGTGAAGTAATTGCCGTTTATAGTTGCATAGAACATACTAGCAATAATTGAGAATAAAATGTTCAGCCCCTGCCTCCTTGTACTCTCCATAGGACCCCTCTCTCTTTTGAAAGGTTAATTACAGTTTTAGAATGATGGTTTTTGGAAACCACCGTGTAGAAAGCTTTAAAATTTTAAATCAATGTTTCAGATCACACTATGTGATCCATCATCACGATTAAGTGTGATCCAAAACGTTGATTTAAAAGCTTTCTACACAGTTTTTCCAGACACCATTACCTAATGTTATGGACCTCGAGAACTTTGTCTCTAATTGCCAAGTTCCAAATTACCAACTTTTACGTTACTTACCCTATTCTAACAGCAATCCTAATTAGCAATTTCTTCGGACCTTACCCTTATCTAACAGCAGTCCTAAGTTCTAACTATGCATACCATACATGCCATATCAAGAATAACAATCTAAACTTATCATGACACATTTTAGAAACAACCTATTTTCACTATCCCTGTTTTTACGAGAAAACAACTGCAAGTAAAAAGCTACATCTAGTAGACCATTTCAAGTATGATCCTCCATCACCAACACAACCAGCAGTTGAACTCTGGAAGTTACAGAAAAATACCAAACCATTTGAATTTGATTCCAGAAATTTTCACTCCCCCAAAGCTTGTTTCTTCTATTTCCTAACCTGTCCATCACCACTTCAATACTGGTGTTCTCAAATTTTCCAAATACATGTTTCCAATACAAAATAAGAACAAAGCACGAAATCAAGGAATAAATCAGCAAAAAACTTAAGAGCTTCTAATACCAACTCAAATTGTTTTCGCGATTTTTTCACAAGTTTCTCTCAAAGCTTCTTCCATTTCCTGCCCTAGCCATCCCAACTTACAATACTAGTGTTTTTGTATTCTCTGAGTGACCATTTCCAATTCTTGGTGCAACATAAAAACATAGGAGAAAATCCAAAACTAAATCAGCAGAAATGTTCTTTAAACATGCAAAGAAAAACATGACTTACAAAACTCAAATAGATCATAACTAAAGAACATCCTAATAACAGTTAATTTTTTAGGTAGAAAGAGTTAATTTTTTAGGTAGAAAGGGTTAAATGAAATAGAGCATAAAACACATTTCCTAATTTATTGCCCTTCATATCTGCAAAGACTTTCAATCCGAACAACACTCATAAAATATATACATCAAGCGAATCAAAGATAGGTTCAACCACAACCCAATTTATAAAATCTTGAATCAAGAGAATCAAAAACTAAATCAGCAAAAATGTTCTTTAAACATGCAAAGAAAAACATGACTTGCAAAACTCAAATAGATCATAACTAAAGATTCTAATAACAGTTAATTTTTTAAGGTAGAAAGAGTTAATTTTTTAGGTAGAAAGGGTTAAATGAAATAGAGCATAAAACACATTTCCTAATTTATTGCCCTTCATATCTGCAGAGACTTTCAATCCGAACAACACTCATAAAATATATACATCAAGAGAATCAAAGATAGGTTCAACCACAACCCAATTTATAAAATCTTGAATCAAGAGAATCAAAAGTGGAAATTGCACATCCATGTAAAAAGTCATTTATGGTCTAAAGTACCATTGCAAAGATATTTATAAGTATAGCCAAAGTACATGAAATCTTAAAAAATGTCAAGAGGAAAAAAATACAGAGAAGTCATGACAAAACTGCACCCATAAGAACAATCTTCTAAACAATTTTGCTTTAAATTGACATACTGCATCCACGTGGAAAATAGTTTTCAACAACCCCAAAGGACAAAAACATTTATAATTATGCGCAAATAGAAAAAACACAGCATCTATTTGCAAATCCTTGTGAATAGCCCCAAATAATCATTGCGAAGAAAAGAGACACAAAAGTCATGATAAACATAAAACTCCATCCATAGAACAATCACATAAACATTTTTTTTTAATTGGCATACAATATCCATGCAGGTAATAGTTGTCAATAACCCAGATCACCAAAACATTTATGATGTAACAAAAGTATAACCAATGCAATTGACAGGGAATTGATATGATTATGCACAAATAGAAAAAACACAACATCTATTTCCAAATCCTTGCAAATATCCCCAAATTACCAGACATGCAAAAAAATTAAGTCCACCTTTGTTCCTCGATCCTCCAATGGGCATTTTCTTCCCACTCCCCTGTATGCCTCCTCAGCGCCTTGGCTTCAGACCAGATCTCCTTTCTCCTTGGTTGTGCCACTTTCTTCGAACCCTGCTTAGATTTCAACCTCTTCTACTGTCCCGCGACCCTCGGTCATGCAATCTGAGCTGTCTCTATCTTCTCCAAGGTCAGTTTTGCCTAACCCTAGCTCAGTGCCTTCCTTCAACGCTGTGCTAGATCTTTCCATTCCAGACCTGGAAGTTCTTCCCAGAGGCCATTTTTGGGTGGAAGCCATGGATGTTGTGAATCTGGGTGTAGAGGCTTTTAAACAAGAGGACTATCTTAAGGAGCACGGGCTCATCTGCAAGTTTACTAGGCTTTGGCCTAATCTAGCTGACCCTCATCAATGGGGCTCCACTTATTGGAAACCTTTGATCTCTCATGAGATTTTCATTTATCCATGTGCACTCTTGGCTTATTTCACTTCTGCGCTTCGGAGACAGCGAACATGCATTTCACCACTTTTGCCAGGGTTTGTGTGGAAATAAATCTTGAAAATGGCCTGCTAGAGGAAATTTGGTTTAAAATGGGTGATAGGGTTTGGAAGTAAAAGCTAGATTATGAACATGTGGCATTCAAATGCCGTTCCTGCTTCTCTCTTGATCACCTCGCTGCAAAGTGTCCAAATGGACCAACTGCAAAATTTTCAGGTATGGGTCATGTGAAAAAAAGGTGCAAAAAGCCGCCTCCCACCTAGTGGTGCAGTGTTAGATGCACCACCGTACAGTCACCACATGGTGGTGCAGTGTTGAGAAGCACCACCACACAGTGGCTCCACCTATCTCCTCCAAGGTGGAGACTAAATCTTCCCCCATGGGAATCCTCTCTCTCCTCTTCCCCAATATGCATCATCTCCTCCGGACACTGTTTTCCCTGTTTCCTCCAGCTTTATGTCCTCTCCTCAGCAAAACATGTTCAATACTAATGAAAACCCTCTTCCTCTCAATGGCTCAGCGTCTCCTCTTCTTCGGCCTACTACAACGTCAGAACCCTTCCCTGAACAGCAGACAGGCATTTATGTACTTCCTCCTAAAGCCTCCACTCTCCTGCATTCTCGCCTGCTGGAACTGCACTCTAAGGAGTCTTCTGACCTTGGCTGGATAGAGGTCAAGAAAGGAAAGTCTTGAAGAAGCAATCTATTCCCGAACAAGGGATACTCAGATTAGAAAGGGCATGATCTTGGCGAGAGGTCATGATATAACTGAACAGTGAACACCCATAACAATAATCATCTAAACTAATTTTTTAAAATTGACATCTAGCCAAGCATATAGAAAACATACCACATCAATTTAGAAAATGTACTAAGATAAAATTTAATTCTCTGAAAGTAAATAACACACCAAACCACATCAATTTAGAAATTGTAATAAGATAAATTTTAATTCTCGGAAAGTAAATAACACACCGCATCTAGTGGCCCCCAAATCACCAAACATACAAGAAAAAGAAGCATAGACAATAGCCCTCAAATGCCATATATATATAACACAATGGATCTAATAGCGCCAAATTACCAACCATAAAAGAAAAAATAAAGATAGCCAAGAGCCCCAAATCGCACCTCAAAAAATACTCTGTAAAAGTATGCATCTTATAGCCCCAATTTACCAAACATACAAGAAAAATAATGACAGCCAATAGCATCAATTTTCAATAAATAGAAATTACAACACCATTACAAATCAGGATGAGTGAATGAATAAGTTGTCGGCTATATTATGTATTCATAATCACCAAAAGAGGGTTTAGGAACGTAGGTCATATCACCTAATTTGGAGTTTACTAAACATTTCAAAGAAACAAATAATTTTGTGTATAAATTAAAAGAAAAACTTAACCACTAGAACCTAGTTTTATAAAAAAGAATACATACATACTTCTGCATAGATTACAAAAAAAAAAAAGCCATACAAAACAGGCTCTGTGGTTGGATCCCAAAAAAATATGAATCTGGTAATGTTTCTCTTCCTTCTAGTATGGGTATCATTTTATTGTTGAAAAGGTTCCTTCACCCATTTTTGTTTGTCCCAAAGCTGATGAGAACTTCAATTTTACTTTCATGATTAGTAAGGAAGGGTAAACTTGTGGGTCTAATGGTTTTTGTCCCAGTCTTCTTGTTCTAAATGAGTGGATAAGCCGAAACAGGTCTCCTAACCTTTCAGACGTGGTGGAAATTTACACTTGAGACCAAAAATTCTTCATTGTGTTTTTCCAATAACCGTTGAACCGGGATATGATCTATAAAAGGTGGGGGCTAGTTTCATAAGAGGGTAGAGCTATTCATGAAGCCTTGGTTTTCAAATTTTGACCCTTCAGTTGAAACCCTTTCTTTCATTTTAGTTTTGGGATAAGCGGCCAAATTTGCCTTAGTTTTTTTGGATGTCATCGACCCTAAAACAGATCGGAAATGCTATTGGAAAATACATTTACCCAGACAAGGCAATAGGGAGTACAATTAAGACAATGTGCACCCATATTTGTGTGAAGGTGGATCTGAACAAAAAGATCTCCTTGCCAATTATAAAAACATTGCTATTGGATGTAAGCATTGTTTTGAATATGGCGACTTGGCGGCTCCATGCCCATTATAACAGACTACAGTTCAAAAGTTGTTAAAAGGAACCCTGTCTCCTCTGGTAGCACTTTTCAAGTGGTTTGACAATTACTCAAAACATTGATTAAGAAAACACTGCTTTTAAATATAGGCAGTGTTTTGAATACAGTCACTTGGCGGCTTCGTGCCCATGCCTAGACGACAGTTCAAAAGTTGTTAGAAGGAAATTATATTCTCCTCTGATAACGGTTTTCAAGTGGTTGAACAATAACCCAAAATGCTGATACAAAAACATTGCTTTTAAATTTTAGATGTAGGTAATGTTTTGGATGCGGTCACTTGGCATCTTCATGCCCATCCTTACAGACTACAATTCAAAAGTTGTTAGAATGAAACTCTTAGCTCTTCTGATGACAGTTTTCAAGTGGTTCAACAAAATCAAATGTAAAAGGCCACCTAGTGGAAGGGTGGTTCCGAGGAGCATGTTCATATTGCACCTCATGGTCAAAAGAAGGAAACCAAGGATGCAGAGAAACCCAATCTTTCTACAAAAGAATCTAGAAATTTTCTAAGTACACATGGACTTGAGGTCACCATGGATAATGCTGTTGAAAAGTGACGTGGGTGCCACTCCTTTAAAAATGCACAAATTAGCTATGAAGCGAAATCAAGAATATAGAATCCCCTCTCATACTGGGGTCATCAGAATTCAAGTTTAGAAGAGGAGCAAGATCTGCAGCTTCAAATCATTCCAACAAGCTATGAGGCAAAAAAAAATCTCATTAAGAAAAATGATAGTTTCTTTTTGTCTTTATGCTTTGATTTGGATTTAAATGCAAAAAGCAGGAATGCATGTTTTGAAAATGTAAAAACATGCAGGAATGAAAAAACAGTAACATGAAAAAAATATAGATGTTTCTTTGAAGTTTGAAGTAAACATGCATGTTTCTTTGAATGAAAAAACAATGACAAAAAACGTATGGTTTATAAGGAAAGCATGGAAACTTAATATAAAAGAAGATGCAAACTCAAAATCTTTGAGATATCAATAATCTTTTTTCTTTGCAAGAAAAAAATCAGAGATAATAAATAGCACCCAATTCATGAAAAGGAATTTTTCAAAACTATACCAATGTCAGATATCCAAAATTAAAACAGTAAATAAATATGAACATTATCACCCATTTCCACTAAAATGAAAACAAAATCTGTACAAATTTCATCAGAGAGAAAAAATTAAAATTGTAAATAAATTTGAACAATATCACCGAAATCATCCATTTCCATTAAAATGAAAACACAATTCTGTACAAATTTCAGAAAATTAAACTTCGTAAATAAATAAGAAAGGAATTATCAATATCACCGATTTCCACTACAATAAAGACATCATCAATATCACCGTCATCCAATTCCATTAAAAAGAAAACATAATTATGTACAAATTCCAGAAAATTAAAATTTGTAAATAGTTAGAAAAAAAACATCAGTATCACCAATTTCCAATAGGATGAATACACAATTCTGAATAAATTTCAACATCATAAACTAAAAATTAAACAATTAGAACAATATCATCAATATCACCCATTTCCTGCTATAATGAAAACACGGTTCTCCACAAATTTCACATCACCTGAAACGTATATTCATATTAAAAGAAAAGCCAATACCCCAGTTTTCAAAATCTCAGAATCTATAGCCAGCAGTTGAATGAATGTACATCGCTGCTATCCTTTAGCCCCAAAAAGAGCCCAAATCAAGATACCATAATTATTGTAATAACATACAAAGAATTCTAGATCTTACCAAACTAGAAGATCAATAACAAAATTTGATGACACCGATCTCAGAAATCACTGCCACGGAAATCACCTCCATCATCAAACCCTGCATCGTAGCCGTTATCATAAGAAGATGCATCCCCAATCATGTCGCCAATCAGAAATCCTCCGAGGTCCCCATCCACCAGCCCTGCACCTAACCCCAGCCCCATTTTGTTCTTCTTCAGCGGCTGCTGCTGTTGATGAGCAGTGACCACAGGTGGGTAACCCTGGTCAGAAGGAGGATCACCCTGGTATGGAGGGTAGCTGCCCTGTTGATAAGAAGGTGGCCGTCGGGCAGAGGATAAGGAGCTCAAGAATAGGATTATTTGGATTTTGAACCATAGAAGAATGTCTAGGGTATTGCTGAGTAGCATATATTACTCTGGGAGCTCTAATTCTGTCTCCATTTAGGGTGACCAAGACACTTTTGGGTGTAGAACCATATGGAGAATTCTGGTCTATAAAAGCTCCACCTAACAAGTAATCTACTGGCAATTTGGCATAAGCAAAGAGGTCACAATAAAATTGTTTGTCTTGGATTTTTATGGGTTCCTGATGTTTATACAAGTTATATTATAAAGTGTTACCCTGTATATCCATAGACTTATAGCTTTGTTTCTCATCTAATTTTTCCCATTCATCTATGATTTCTGGCTTGCAAAATGACAGGGAAGCACCTTATAATAATCCACTTGTTTAACTGCCTTTTGTCACTAAGACTTCCTGTTTCAAGTTCTTTTTTTTTTGGCACAAGGCAGCAGGTTTTATTGGCAAGGGTTATGGCGTTGGCTTTAAATCCACTTGTTTAAATGCCTTTTACTAATGGAAGGATTCATTATAACTTTTTTATACAAAATAATTAAATACAAGAAAGTTACATAGCAAAGCAGCAGGTTGGTATTCACGGCTTAAACTCCTTGCCGATGGACAAAACACCGGCTCAAAATACAGCACAGAAAACAGGAAACAGAAAACAAGACCGGACAAGACACGGCACTCAAAACCACATTATATCAGCCAACACTCAAAATCAAATTACAACCCAGAAGCGAACTAAGACATCTTCCAAACAAAAGGAAAAAAATCCTTTTGGATTATTGTTTGCTGAAGCTTCATGCCCTTTTCCTGAGCTCCCCTTTGGCGAAGATGCTGGCAAAAGGAGGAAATTGGGCATTTCAATTGATGACAGATGCCATTTACTCGGCAATCAGCACATTGCATGAAAAGACCACATTTCAGTCGTGTATTTTTGTCAAACAGTTCACGTACATCCTCTAACAATAATCCCACCGAAACATATTTTATTAAACTGACTACCATATACCAATGAGAAGCGAACATACCCACAATCATCACAGTTGTGGATGCCAGTTTCCTCATAATACACAATTTCACAACCTCTGCCATTTACTCTGCAGTAATACCGTTGCTTGAACTCAAGCTTGGGTATATAACAAAGCTTCAAAAAAAACGTCTTAATACATAGTTTGGCCTTGAAAAGAATCCCACAAATTATGGTTTGATTCTGGTCGTCACTGGACAGAGGATCAGGTACATTATATGTTATTGTGGCCTCCGGAAATAGCCTGCAACTGGCCGTGAAATGTCACGGTTGCTGCTGGGGTTGCTGGACCATTTCAGGGCCGTCAAGAAACAGCCCAGCCCATTCAGAACAGCTGTTATCCATTGCAGGATGGACACATGAAACGGGCATAAGACTGTTGCATTTGTTGCAACACTGGTAGTCACAGAAAGCACCAACTGAGGGTAATGATTTAGAGATTGCTGCCATTGATAAGTCCCAAAAATAAACGTACACAGTTGAGATCGCAATTTTGTAATTAGACACTTTCTCTATTAATACAATAGTTTAATTTGTGTCACATACTGATCTCCTATGACATTTTTTTATTACTAAATCACTAAATGTTGTTTTCTTGACTTGTATCATATATTAATATTTACAGTGAAGTAATTGACATTTATTACTGCATTGAACATGCTAGCGAAAATTTAGAATACAAAGTTCAACGCCTGCCTGTTTGTACTCTCCATAGAACCCCTCTCTCTTTTGAAAGGTTAATTACAGTTTAAGAGTGATGGTTTTTGGAGTCCACCATGTAGAAAGCTTTAAAATTTTAAATCAACGTTTCGGATCGCACTATGTGATCCATCATCAGGATTAAGTGTGATCCAAAATGTTGATTTAAAAGCTTTCTACACAGTTTTTCCAAACGCCATTAGCTAATGTTATGGACCTTGAGAACATTATGTCTATAATTGCCAAGTTCCAAATTACCAAAAATAGATAACACTGCATCTAATAGCGCCCTAAATTACAAAAAATACAAGAAAATAAAAGGATATCCAATAACAACCATTTTAAATAAATAGAAAGAAAAAAGGATATCCAATAGCAACCATTCCCCATTCCAAATCAGGACATATGAGTAAAATCTTAAGGGCTCAGCTATATCATATTTATAAAGTCACCAAAAGATCTGGAGTTTCCAAGCGACTACTACGAATTCAAATTTCAGAGGAAAAATTAAAATTGTATATAAATTAAACGAAGAGCATAACCACTAGTAATGCAACCCAGTTTCATAAAAAAGAATACATACTTCAGTATAAATTTAAAGGACAATGAATTAAAATGGTAATAAATAAACCAATAGCACCCGATTGATGAAAATGAAAGTTTAACTCCATATAAATAGTGGAGATCAGAAAATTAAAACTGTAAATATAAGAGCAATATCTCCAAAATCACCCATTTCTGCCAAAAATAAAAACACAATTTTCTAAAAACTTATATCACAGAGAGATTAAAATTGTAAAAGAACAATATCATCAGTATCACCAATTTCCACTAGAATATAAATAATATTCCAGCAAATTAAACTTCTAAATAAAAATCAGAACAAGATCACCAATATCAACGATTTCCAATAAAATGAAAAGACAATTCAGTACAAATCTAACATCAAACGAATCAAAACAATACAACAGTTTTCAAAATCCATAGATAGCAGTTGAATGAGCATACATCCCTACCATCCTTGAGCCTCAAAAGGAGCTCAATACAGGATGCCACAAAATTATATACAAAAAATTCTCAATCTAACTAACCTAGAAGATGAAGGACAAAATTTGATGATGCATTCTTAGAAATCACCGCCACCCAAATCTCCTCCATCATCTCCATCATCAAAAGCCTGCACCGTGCCCCTTGTCATAAGATACAGCATCACTAATCAGAAGGCCACTGAGGGCCCCACCCAGAAGCCTCACATGCCTAGCCCCAGCCCCATTTTGTTCTTGCTCGGCTGCTGCTGTTGTTGAGGAGCAACCACAGGTGGGTAAACCTGGTAACGGGTAGGATAACCCTGGTATGGAGGGTAGCCTCCCTGTGGATAAAGCGGCAGCGGCAGGTACTGTCAGCCAGCAGGAGGTAACAAACCTCCCAGTGGCAGAGGGTAAGACAATGATGACGACAACCCAGGCAGTGGGTAGGCTGGATAGGCAGTCAGCGTCTCGCTGCTGTCTTTACCCGTTGTGCCACCATATCAAAAATTACAATCTAAACTTCTCATGTCATTATATAAACAGCCTTTTTTTGCTATACCTCAATTTAGAAGAAAAGAACTGCAGCAAAAAGCTACAACTAGTAGCCTCTTTCTAGTATGGTCCTCCATCACCAACACAACCAAAAAATGAACTCTGGAAGTTACTGGAAAGATATCGGTATTATTTGAATTTTTTTTCAGAAACATTCACTCCACCAAAAGTTTGTTTCTGCTATTTCCTAACCTCTCCATCTCCTTTTCCAATACTAGCGTTTCCAGATTTTCCAAATACATAAGAAAAAAGCGCTAAATCAAGGAATAAATCAGCTAAAAACTCAAGAGCTTCTAATACCAGCTCAAATTGTTTCCAAGAGTTTTCCTAAGTTTTTGCCAAAGCTTCTTCCATTTCCTGGCCTAACCATTCAGCCTACAATACTAGCGTTTCCATACCATCTGAGGGACCATTTCCAATTCTCGGTGCAACATAAGATCATGGGGATAACTAAATCAGCAAAAACTTTTTTCAAACAGGCACAAACCACAATTCCAGATGAAAGAAATGATTTGCAAAAATTAAACAGATCAAAACTTTAAAACATACTAGAAAGTGAATTTTTAGGTATGCGTAATGTAACTTAAGCGAAGTAGAGCATAAAACACATGTCGTTTCAATTTCCCCTTCATAACTATAGAAACATGTTCAATCAGAACAGAATTCATAAAATCTTATATCAAGAGAATCAAAAGTGGAAATTGCACATCCATATATGCAAAGATATTTACAATCATTAGCCAAAATACATTAAATCTAAAAAATAGAAGAGAAAAAGACATATATATTAGAGAGAGGTCAGGATAAAACTAAACAGTGAACACCCATAAGAATAATCATCTGAACTAATCTTTTAAAATTGACATCCAACCAAGCATATAGAAAACATACCACATCTAACCTTAAAATAAATCAGAAATGCTATTGGAGAATACATTTACCCGGGCAAGGCAAAACACAATAAATTCAAAACAATGTGTGCCCGTATTTGTGTGGAGGTGGATCTGAGCAGAGGTCTCATTGCCAATTATGAGAACATTGCTTTTGGATGTAGGCAATGTTTTCCATATGGTCACTTGGTGGCTTCATGCCCATGCTTATAGACTACCAGTTCGAAAGTTGTTAAAAGGAAATCCTCTCTCTTCTGCCAACAGTTTTCAAGTGGTTCAACAATAACCCAAAATGTTGATTAAGAAAACATTGATGTTAGATGTAGAAAGTGTTTTGAATATGGTGACTTGGCGACTTCATGCCCATGCTTACAGACTAAAGTTCAAAAGTTGTTAGAAGGAAATTATATTCTCTTCTGATAAGGGTTTTCAAGTGGTTGAACAATAACCCAAAACGTTGATACAAAAACATTGCTTTTCAATTTAGATGTAGGCAGTGTTTTGAATACAGTTACTTGGCGTCTTCATGCCCATGCTTACAGACTACACATCAAAAGTTGTTAGAATGAAACTCTTAGCTCTTCTGATGACAGTTTTCAAGTGGTTCAACAAAAGCAAAAGTAGAAGGCTGCCTGGTGGAAGGATGGTTCTGAGGAGCATGTTTGTATTGCACCTCGTAGTCAAAAGAAAGAAACCAGGGATGCATACAAACCCAGTCTTTCTCCAAAAGAATCTAGAGAATTTATAAGTACACATGGACTTGAGGTCACCATGAATAATGCTGTTGAAAAGTGAGGTGGGTGCAGCTGCTTTAAAAATGGGCAAATTAGCTATGAAGTGAAAACAGGAATATAGAATCCCCTCTCCTACTGTGGGTCATCGGAATTCAGGTTTGGAAGAGGGGCAAGATTTGCAGTTTCAAATCATTCCAATAAGCTAAGGGACAAGAAAGAAATCTTGTTCAGAAAAATGATGGTTTATTTTTGTCTTTATGTTTGATTTAGATTTAAATGTAAAAAGTAGGCATGCATGTTCTGAAAATGTAAAAACATGCATGCATGAGAAAACGGGACCATGAAAAAATTATAAATGTTTCTTTGAAGTTTGAAGTAAACATGCATGAATCTTTGAATTGAAAACAAAATGTAAAAAGAAAGTGTCTTTTTAGGAAAGCATGGTAACTTAATATAAAGGAAAAGGTAAATTCAAAATCTTTGAGATATTAATAATGTTTTTTCTTTGAAAAAAAATCAGAGATAATAAATAGCACCCAATTCATGAAAAGGAAAGTTTCAACTCTATACAAATGTCAGATATCAGAAATTTAAACTGTAAATAAATACAAACATTATCACCCACTTCCACTCAAATGAAAATACAAATCTGTATAAATTTCATATCATCAGAGAGAGCAAAATTAAAATTAAAGTTGTAAATAAATTTGAACCATATCACTGATATCATCTATTTCCATTAAAATGAAAACGCCATTCTGTACAAATTTCAGCAAATTAAACTTTTTAAATAAATTAGAAAAAAATCATCAATATCACCAATTTCCGATAGAATGAAAACACAATTCTGAATAAATTTCACATCATCAGACTAAAAATTAAACTTCTAAATAAATTAGAACACGATTATCACCAATATCACCCATTTCCCACTATAATGAAAACACGATTCTCTACAAATTTCACATCACTAGAAACTCATATTTATAAAAGAAAAACTTACATCAGTTTTCAAAATCTATAGACAGCAGTTGAATAAATGTACATCACTGCCATCCTTGAGAATCAAAAAGAGCCCAATTGAAGATATACTGATGCAGGCTAACCTCTGGTTTCTACAAAACATAAAGAAACTCAACTGCTGTTTACAGAATTTTAGCTCTGGAGAATGGGAGAGTAGCAGCAAATAAATTCCATTAATCAATCTGCAACACAATTATAAACTTATTTATTCATCCAAAACAAGTTACATCATATCCTTTTTAATATTCTTCTCCGCTAGGTAACAAGAAGTAGAGAGACTGAGCAACTCCACCAAAACAGGGCCGTTAGAAAATTGGTTATTATTAGTAATCAACTCCTCAACAATAACTCCTAAAAAGATTCTTAATTACTCCACTACAGCAAACAACATTCAGGCAGGGTTTTACAGATGGGGCTGCTGCTCCTATTTTTAATGAGCCAGTGACCTTAAAAAATAAAATGCATGAAAATAGAAAATTTTGAAATATATTCTTAAAATTTAGGAAAAACAATTTTTTTACGGGAAAGCTTGAGCTGAAAGTTTCCATATCTATTACTATTTTGGAACACAGTGTTTTACCAAATATAAATTTATAAATAGATAAATTTCATTTAAATTTTTATTCTAAAACAATTTCAATTATTATCTCCTAAAAATTTGAAACATAAACTCAAAAATTTTACACCATAATATCACATTTATTATATATGTTGGGATCCAAAATCTGAAGCCCTCTTCCAATAACAATCAATTACATCTGATGCCACAATTTATGCAATAAAAAAGACATCAGATACAACAATTATTGCAATAAAAAAGACGCAGGTCCAATACAAATTTTGATGACTCACGTACCACCACCACCAAAATCACCTCCATCGTTAAACCCTACATTGTAACCATTATCATAAACGGCTACAACCTCGATCATGTGGGTAATCGTAGACACAAATTCAAGGATGGCCCGGTACAGAGGGCAGCAGCCCTGAGTCGGCGGCCGCAGGAGGTAAGGCTGCCCTCCTGATGGTGGCGGCGGCGGCGGGTACAGACCTCCTAATCTTTTCTAGTTTAAATTTATAGCATAGATCTTCTGAGCTAGGGCTTGTGACTGGATGACAACTGATTCGGAGGCACTGATAAGGGGGAAGACGGTGGACAAAGCATCAAAAGTCTAGCCGATCAATGCTCGCCCTCGAAGGGTGCCAAACCATCAAATGAAAGCACACTAATGTACGGGTGCAGTAAAGACAAGGTCAGCGGGGGAAACCAAACAGGGGTTCTCGGAGGAGGTGGCACTGAATCTAGCAAAGGCGGTCTTGGAGATACATAACTCTCAGCTTGGCCTGTTCACTGTTTCTAAAGTAGGGTCGAAGGTTGTCAGTATGAAGGTTGAGGCAGCGGCTAAGAAAAGAATGGTGCCCCCAGAGCCCACCCTAAATGGAGGGTTCTTAGAGAGGCCTGCAGGGCATGTGGGTGATGCAAAAAGTGTCGGAGGCGTAGCCAAGGAGGTCAGGATTGGGAAATCTTTCGTGGTAATTTTCTCCAGGCCTAGAGCTCTAGCTGATAAGGAGGCGCATCCAATTCATGGGGCAAAAAGCATCCCCTCGATCTCCTTCGGGGAAGAAATGTTGTGGAGGGTAGCATGGTTTGCCTCTAGGGGCCTCATCTATAGATTCAACCAGTTTTGGCCCAATTTATCGGCTTTGCATGACTAGGTTTCTAAAACTTGGCAACCCCTCATGGAAGATGACTTGGAGATCTATCCATGTGTGAAGGGTTTTATAATCGTAGTTTTCGACTGCTTGAAGGATCGAGTAAAAGTTCCTTGGATAAGACTTGGAGTTGGGATCACCATCTAATTTTCTTAAAACCTTGGTTTCTAAATTTCAATCCTCTACTGGAAACTTTAACGATTAGACCGGTGTGGATTCACTTATACAACTTCCACTACAGTTTTGGTCTGCCTCTTGCCTGCCTCTTGCCTCTTATGCATAAGTAATGTGTCCGGCAAATTGTTATCAATCGATGCCTCGACTACTAGATTCCATCATACCACCTTCGCCAAGATTTTGGAGGTGATGGACAACTCTCATAAACTTTTAGTAAATATTAAACTAAAAATCAAAGATCACTGTTGGACTTAGTCCTTGGATTACAAAGGAATCCCCTTCAAGGGTTGGAAATGTTTTGAATTGGGCATATGATAGCGACCTATTTCTGCTCCAAACAAAAGATTGTGGCATCCTAGTGGAAAGACGCCCTCCCCTCCCACCTCACAGTTTTTGCAACCAATAATCGAATCAACAAAACTTAGGAATCAATACAAGTTTCTAGATTGATGGGAATTTGGTTGAAAAAGGCAAGATGGAGAAAGATCCTTCAAATATGCTAGCCCCTAAAAAGGTGGATAAAGGGATTGAGGATCCCCTGCTTCCTTCCAAGGAATGGACTGTGGTTAGGAAAAAGAAGGGCAGATGGCTCTGGAACCAACCTCCCAAAATATGCGTTCCTACAACATGAAAGGGGATGCAGAGATTTTGGTTGGAATTGGGAAACCCTTGCAAGGGTAATCAAGGTTTTGGGTGAAACCTCGTAGTGGTTAGGTTTGGGTGTCGTTTGGGTTCACTTTTGGTCATTTTCAACATGATTTAGGTAACTTTGGTTTTTTTGTAATGGTTTGATTTTTATTTTCTAATAAAATAGGTGGGGGACTTGTTGACCCTCAATCATCTAGCAAAAAAGTAATAGAAGTATCCTTACAATTATTAATTCACAATTATCTTAATATATAGACAAAGATGATAATTGAGGAAAAAATGCAAGTGGTGGAACTAGTACAATACAAAAGCACATGGTTCAGAGCATGGCAAAATTTTATTTTGTCATTAACTAAAATAATATATGCATAATAACTAGCAGTTGCCCTGAAGATGCAAGTTACACTGGATGAAATGTATATTTAATTTTCATGATTTTATTTGGTAAGTGTTTTCTTTTCATTTATGGAGTATATTCCTTTTTAAGTGCACAATGTGTGCACCCCCTACTGCATGAGAAATAAACCTACTAAATATCCCTGCCAACTGGGGATGATTGCCAATCAACCACCTATTCTCTCAACTAGTAACTCTTCTACCATGACATTCACATTGTATCACAAGTGATGCCCCTTATGCATCCATGTGGCATGCACTTTGCAAACGTGTTCGTACTCATTTTAACCACAATGAAAACAACAAGATAAAATCTATAACTTCAATGTATTGCCCCCGCATCAACATCATTACATTGTTGATTCAAACCACACATTGGATCCACACTTCAAACGTTGAGTCTTTTCATAATCAAATAGAAAATAGTCAATAAAAGATGTCACCACTACCTTGAAGTCGGGGCGTGTGTATTATATGGGCCCTTTGGTGTACAATATCACATGAAATACTATATCATTTCCCCTCATCATCACCTCCCAGCTCACTTTGAAATCTTTCACCACTTGAAAGTTATGTATCACCTTGTTGTAATTTATCTAGATGTCATTATATTGGCAACCTAGATGAACATAAGTTATAATCTAGACTTTGAAACCTCAATGTTTTATCTCTATGTCATTGGCATTGAAGCACTTTGAAAAATCTTTGGTACTCATTTCAATCACATTGAAATCAACAAGATAAACTCCATAACCTCAATGTATTTCCCCCACATCATCGTCATTGCATTATTGATGTGATCCACATATTGGACATAGAGTCTTTTCATAATCAAATATAAAATAGTCAATAAAAGATCCCATCACTACCCTGAAGTCAAGGCATGTGTATGATATGGTCTCTCTGATGTATGATATCACATGAAATACTATGTCAACACGCCTAGATGAGCATAAGTTACAATATAGACTTTAGAACGTCAATGTCATGTCTCCATGTCATTGGCATTGAAGCACTGATTTGATTTGAGTATACATTTTTTTAATTAAATGTTAGTTATTATATAAGTATCATGTAATATATATTATAATATTTTTGTATACTAAACATTAATTATATGTTAATATTATGTAATATATGTAAATATTATCTTATATAATATATGTAAGTATTATATTATATGGCATATTCTAATATAGTATTAAATTTTGAAACATCAAAACTATGAAACAAAACCTAATTTGTGTAGATCCTAGTTAATTGGGAAAAAGGAAGGTAAACCATACATCTTTATACTAAGAATCATAAAACATCTGTTGAGCTCCTCACACAACATCAATTCAATTGCTTAGCTTGACACATGTTGCAATCGAAGGAAAGGCAAGTAACAAATGAACAAGATGACAAGCAATACCAACTCATGTTACCACCTAAGGATGATCACCAATTGAACACCTTTTTTTTCAATTGGTGACTCCTCTACCATGACATTCATATTGTATCACGAACGATGCCCCTTATGCATCTGTGTGGCATGCACTTTGCAAAAGCGTTGGTACTCATTTCAACTACAATGAAAGCAACAAGATAAACTCCATAACCTCAATGTATTGCCCCCACATCAACATAATTACATCATTGATTATGTCACATCTTGATTCCTCACTAAGAAAACTATTTGATTATCTGTGGATATTTATAGTTGACATATGTGATTTGGTTATTTTTAACTAAACTTTGAGATATATGTTGTTATGGGATAATTGTTTATTACTTTGGTTACATTGTTATGAGCTAGTTGTAGTGCATTTCTACATTATGATCATGTTGATTTATTATTTCAGTCATATGTTATGATGAATGTATATCATGTTATTATGGTCTAACTGCTTGCTTATTGTGATTTTGACGTAAGAGAACTTAACCCTCAGAGCATGATAGAGGGAGAGCATCATTAGAGAGGGTGACATAGATGGAGATGTTGGAGGATGATGAAGAAGCCAGCTAGAACCCTACACACAACACATTATTAAAACATGTTAAATACATAATTGAATGGTTAACGCAATATGTTTTATGCCATTTGCATTTAGATAGTATTTTACACATGATTACCTTAGTGTAGCAATGACATGGAGTTAATTTTATGTGTTTATGATTTTGATATTTTCATTAAATTATTATGACTAATTAAGTAACTCATTTATTATCGAGATAATTTGAGAAATATAAAAATAAGAAATAAAATAAATAGAGTCAAAAGCAAAATAAGATGAAAAGAAGGAAGGATTAAATATAGAAAAGAAATAAAAAAGATAATAATCTTGACATAATATAAAATAAAGAAAAATAATAGTTTGTTTAAAAAAAAGAACATGTCAAACTTAGAAACCAGGGAACAAAAGAGGAAGATGGCACAATAGCTTGGAGAGGAAATTAGTTTTAAAAGCAAAAAGCCACACCCCTTTTTAATGTAAGGGGAATTAAAAATAATAATATATTGACATGGGAAGAGAGGCATAATAGGTAGAGTGAGAGAGAGAATTAAAGAAAGAGACAAAGAAAAAATGATATTAGAGAAGGAGCAAGCAGAGCATTTTACAAGGTAGGGGATGTAAATTATTTTATTATATTTATTGAATGTTACGATAATAGGTAAAATTACTATGTAAATACGTGCTTATAAAATAATGTGTATCTATGTCAATATGTAGAAATAACCAATTAAAGGATATAGGCATCAACTTATATAGTATTATAGTGACTTAAAAAAGAATGACAAATACCTACTTAGTATTATAGTGATCTGTAAAACCATATTGAACCAGGTATCAAATACATGAATGAATATATATGTTGGGTAAAAAGATATACACAAAATTGGAAATGTGAATATGGCAGTCTACTAAATCCACTTAGGAACTTAAATTATACCATAGAAAAGCAAAAATTACAGTCCATCCTTCATAAACATTTAATTAGGAAGAGGAGTAGGGTGATCCCTATAGAAGAGAAACGATTCATGTAGAGGGAGGCGATTTAGTAAACTCTTGATTTGCCTTGGTCAGTGCTTCAAGCTATGGTAAAATGGTGCCCATGTGCTGAAAATTATTTATTTATATAACAAAATCAATGCATGAAAAGTCCAAAGGACTCGGCCGTATACTGGACAAACTTCTAACATGGCATATATAGAAATACCTCTCCAAAATTCATGTCTTTAGATCAGTATTATGATATGCATAAGGTAGTCGATCTGACATATGGAATTCAATCTGGAACTACTAGAATAATGGGACATGATGATTTATTTAAATATAAGTCACATACTATGTGTGTGTGTGTGTGTGCGCGCGCAAAATAAACTCGTGTATGTATATGGCATTAATGCCTCGGATCATATATACATATTTGTACAAAACCATAATCAATGAACAACAATATTAGTAAGGTGTACCCCAATTGTATGCCCATACTATTTATATTGTGCTGAGAAAAATACATAAGGCAGCTTGAAATCAAAACTATTATATTATTTTGTATGTGTTAAAGTCTTATCTGATTACTTTACTTAATATATGTTATATACTAATATTCACCCAACTTAATTCAAGCGAGACGTTAATATTAAACTTAATATAGTTGATATATTAAATTATTAAGTTATTCCATAATTGCTAGCTAATTTAATGAATTGATATATGATAAAAAATATGAAAGACATATAATTTAAGTATATATTGATGAAATATATATGGTACAAACAAGCTATAAGAGTATATTTTGATCATGGCGAGGGTTTGTATAAAATATCTATTGGTATAACCTATTTCATTTAAATATCTGACACATGATGAAAATTAAGTAATCTAGGTGTAAATGTGATCCTTCATGTGAGGCATTAATGATGTATATTATGATTTCTTAGAGTGCTAATGAAACCATGTATATTACATTTGTATGAAACTTACTGCATTAATGTGAACAAGCGAAAATACATGTGTAGTATGTATCAGAGTTCTATGGTGTGAATTTATTATTCTAGTGAGTATTATAACTAATCTTGGACTTCAGGAGAATAGGACTCTAGCCTTATATTGTGAACACAATTTCTAAAATATAATAAAAGATATAAAAGTAGAAAGAAGATGTGAAATTAGGACTTTGTGGTAAATGTCTCTTGATGTTGTGATCGGTTGTTTATTTTTGAGTAATTGTGAACTATGATATTATGAGTTGTCATGGAATATCTTTATTTAAAATTATTTATGGTAATTAGATAATTTTAGTTTAGATATACATTGTACCCGAATGGTAGTTGTTATTCTTACTATTTATGTGTTAAACAACGATGTGGAGATTCATTCATACATTTAATAGACTAAATGTATGTTTTTTGATTATTTTTATACTCAAGATGTATATGTGTTTATTAGTAGGAGATAGTCTATATGAATATGTGGTTATGTTATGATAACCCAATCTCGCATTGTTGGTTTCATGTAAGTAGTGAGATGGACTTCACTAGCTTACTAGCATCATAATGCCAAATGAAGGTAATTTGATCAAGTGGTGTGTTTAAAATTGACTAATCATAGAGATAATTGACTATTAAAAATTTTGGCCAAAGTAAAGTTAGTTATACATTGTCATTTCATCTGTATGATTTACATGTCTGTGCGATTGTTAGAACGGATTTCTTTATGGTACACTGCATATTTTTAGAAATCATATAGCACACAGATACTAGCTTATCTCTCTGGATTTATGCACTATTACTATTTACTCATTTGTGAAGGGAGGGTCATTCCCTAATGGGAGAGTGTGTGGGGGATCTTTGGTCCGTGGTTGGTGTGAAAAAGTTTTCAAATGATGCTCTTCTTCCCCATAACAGTACTTACTTGGAGATGACACTTGAGATTGTCATACATACTAGATTTTTAGGAAACTCATGCTTTGTGGAGTCATGTATCTTGTATTTATACTCTGTATAATATTTATTATTGAAAACATTATTTAGATGAGCTGTAATTATTCACTATAATATTTTGACAACAGTGGCTATAAGATTGTACCAGCCATGGCTGGAAGATTGTAAATACTTGTCATATTCAGTATGATGTATTTCATGTTGATAGTGATCAATGATGTATGTTGTAGTATGTTTTATTTATAGTTATCACACTTAAAGTATTTTATATGATCATAGGTTAAATTCTCGTACCATGGTGTAATTTGATTATAGTATTGATATTTTATTAAATAAAAACCACATATTTATAGATAGATCCTAGTAGAGATGTTATAGATTCAAACCACACATTAGATCCACACTTCAGATGTCAAATATTTTCGTATTCAAATAGAAAATAGTCTTTAAAATATGCCACCGCTACCTTGAAGTCGAGGCATGTGTATGATATGGGCCCTTCATCATCACCCCAACTCACTTTGAAATCTTTCACCATTTACAAGTTATGTATCATCTTGATGTAATTTATCTAGGTGTCAAGTATATTGGTAGCATAGAGGAACATAAGTTATAATATAGACTTTGGAACCTCAATGTCTTGTCTCCATGTCATTGACATTGAAGCAATGATTTGATTTGAGTATAATAGTTTTATATATTAAATGTTAGTTATTATATAAATTTTATATAATTAAACATCTTGTTAGTAATGGTAGTTAATGATGATTCTTCTGAATGAAGAAGGGCAACGACGATGGTGTTCCTGATAGTGACGATGGAGCAGGGTTAGGGCATGGCGGCATCCATGGCAGGAGCAATGCAGGCAAGGAAATCTTCAAGCATATTTTAGATGGGCATGCCTCAATCTCAAAAGGTACTCGTATAGCAATCAAAGCATTTTCTAAGAGGTGTGCCTAGGTGGGTGATGGTAGGGAAGAACCCCTTAACAGTGAATCTATAGGGTTGAGGCCAAGTAAAGATTTGATGACCTTGAGTAAGGTTTCTTCCTATTATGGTCTATGTAGAATGCCAAAAAATTTCAAATCCATTTCATGCCTATGGGGATTTTTGCAAAGCATCCATTATTTAGAATCACCTTGATCTTGATCCTCAAATAGTCTTGAGAGAAAAATTACCTATTCTAGATTCATATGTGGTGGAGGCAGAGGCTACAATTTATGATAAAGGGAGTGTGGAGAAAAAATCTCAAAAGAAGTCAGTGGTAGATCTGACTTTTGTTGGGGATGTTCCTCTGGTATTTTCTAATGATCCATGTGTTCTTGAGATTTTAGATGAGGATTTATCTTCCATTTTCCTGGAAACTAGGTGTAAAACCATCATTTGCAAATGCATTGGAAAATGACCTTTATGGGAGGAGCTTTCATGCTAGATTAAATTTGCCTAGTTTTGTTGGTAGAAATTTCTCTCTCGATGTTTCCCAATGGTTTTTTCATGTTTATTTTTCATTTTGTAGAAGAGAGGGACTATGTTTGGATTAATGGTCCTTAGTTTGTTGGGAAGTTGGGGATGTTCTTATGCCCTTGGACTCCTTTTTTTTATATAACTACAGTGGTTATTTTAAACACTTAGATCTAGGTTAGAGTTTATAATCTTCCTCTGGCATTACATGATTCTAGGCTAATTCAACGATCGGTCAATAAAATTGGTGTGCTTGTTAAAACTGATCAAAGTTTGAAGGAACATCAAAACTTTGTGAGGGTTTGTGTTTTGGCAGATTTCTCTAAACAACTTCATCATTCCATTAAACTATCTTCCTCTTATGGAATATTGACTCAGTTTATCAATTTTGAAGGGTTGCCTTATAGGTGTTTTAAGTGTAATCAAGATGGTCATA
This sequence comes from Torreya grandis, assembly GCA_037957365.1. NCBI lineage: Eukaryota > Viridiplantae > Streptophyta > Pinopsida > Cupressales > Taxaceae > Torreya > Torreya grandis. The sequence continues at coordinate 791,953 of JARHVA010002425.1, forward strand.
AAGTTGTGATTTATCCTCAGAATTGTTCAAAAGGGGTTGATTCCTCTTTTTTAAATAAATGGGTTCAAAATATTGGCTATCCAAACCATGATTTGGTGAATAGCCTGCATTTTCCTTTGGTTCCTTTTTCAACTAGCATGGATTCTCCTTTGACTAATTTAGGGGGGATAAGGTCTTTTCTCTGAAGGGTGAGAATCTAGAAGTGGACTAGGGCGTCCTGGGAATCATTTTAGAGCAGCCTTCTTCACTTAAGAAGAAGGGAGACAAGGTTACCCAAAATATTAAGGGTGTGCTTTCTCAAGTTCAGGATTTTTTGGAGCTCGAGGAATGTTTGTAGTAATAAGGTCTAGAAGAGGGTGGAGTTGCATCTGAGGAAGAAGAAGAAGAGGATATTATCTCCATATAGATTTTTTTTATAGCTCAATGTCCTTGCCTTCCATCAAAACCTAACTTTGTTAATAAAATTAAAAGAGGTAGGAAAATTGAAGCAGAAAGATTACATTTAGATACTTTGAACTCTATCGATGGGGGCACTCAGTGAACAATTGAGGCATTACTTTCCAGTAGAGGTAGGCGCACTCTCATAGCTAAAGGATGATCATATGAACTGTAGGTAGGGTCACTGTGAGATGGCTCGGCTGATAGCTCTGCCTTTTCCATTTTTTATTATGGATTGAATAATTCTCTTTTGTTAGTGAGGATCGTTTAGTGGTTTTGGCCTTTTATTGCTCCTAGTTTGTTGCATAATCTTTGATTTTGGATTTCTCTATCTTGGTATCTTGGCATTTTTGCCTTTTAGGGACTAGGCCCCCTGATGTAGCCTCAGATCTAGTTAAAGCTCTGGTCAAAAGCCAATATATATCTAAAAAATACATTATATAATATATATTATAATATTTTTTATATTAAACTTTAAATATATAATATATATGAATACTATATATATTATATAATATATATAAATATAATCTTATCAACAACCGTTGCCATGTTGGTTTCATTGACTTTGATTATGCCAAATATTTTTCCATGCAAAAATATGTTAATGACATGCGTAATCTAATTTTCATTAATTTTGTCAGTGTCATGTGCATTGTTTGACAACGTGACAACATGAACACACACACATGTACATGTGACACCATATATATATATATATATATATATACATATATATATGTATATATGTGTGTGTGTATATATATATATATATATATATATATATATATATACACATGTGTGTGTATATATATATATACATGTATATATATGTGTGTGTGTGTGTGTATATGTATATATATATATATATATATATATATATGTATATATATATATATGTATATATATATATATGTATATATATATATATGTATATATGTATATATGTATATATATATATATACATGTATGTGTATATATATATATATATATATATATATATATATATATATATATATAAACTAATATTTCAACAACTTGTATTAGTAATTTATGAAGTGACATTTTAATATATAATATATTTGAATACAAATTAAAAATAAAACTAAATTTATAATCATACACACACACACATATGAATGATTATAAATTATAAAATTAAAATCAATGAGTGTGATTTAATCATTAACCATCTTCCAATTTGATGTATATCACTTCCATATAACCAACATCAATTTAATGTATTAAACTTCCCTTAAACAAGTTTTTATGAAAGCATTATTATTGAATTTTATGTGTATTAAATTCTAACCTTGTAATGAAATTATCCAATAAACTTAAACTTCATTGCATAATATTGTTTATTGATACACGTAGCATGCAAGTGGTTAGGTGGTTGAGGGAGGTTGCACAACATGGAGGGAGGAAGGCATGTTCACAAGAAGCAAAATAAATTATGCCTAAAATGCTATGGTCTCTAGAGATGCACAAAATGGTTTCCCTAACAAGGTTTTAAGGTTGTTAAATGAAATGTGTCAAGTAGATGTTATCTCTTAGAGTGACAAGGTTGTAGGGTATGCATAAAATTTTTGTTGTATTTTACCTTAAACATGCATTCACTAGTACTGATAAAGCGTCGGTCCAACTGTTTGTAAATAATTTGTTTACTCTTATAACTATTTATGATAAGGCTAGACATTATGTCGTTTAACCCTTGGAAGAGTTTTGTAGTTCTTTGAGTCATTCACTTCACCAATAGGAAAATAAGACATTAGTTAGACATATATCATATGTGATGCTTTCAAGCATTGATGCAATTATTTTTTACGTGCATTACTTACTACATCAACATAGACATTAAAATAGAAAATAATAGAAATTTATACAACAAATCTCAAAACACATACTTAAGATATGCTATAAGCTATCAACTAATATGACAAAATAAATATATATCTTTCTAAATAAGTATGCAGGACATTATTCAAAGTTTATTTCAAGCATTTTTTCAAACAACGCACCTTTGACATATCATAATTATTGAAAAAAGAATTGTGGATAAGGATGATTCTCTCTTAGTCTAGGATTAGGTGCTTTTTCCAAATTATGTATTGGTAATGGATTTTTTGTTGTGTAAAGATGACCATGAATGTGTGTATAAGAAATATAGGGTATGAAGGGTATAAAGTTTGTTCCTGTAAAAGGATTTGGAATCAATCTTGAATTATCTAGAGATGGTTGTTTCCAATCCAAAACTCTGCACAATACTTCCAGCATCATCAACTTCACTCCACTCCTCATCTACTCTGAGCTAAATTTATAGATTTCCAAGCAGAATGTTCTTTATACATTATTCCTCCTCATGCTCCATATGCATTAATTACTGGGGAATGGTCTCCCTAACAACTCATTCAATGAGGTATGGCTATCCATGCATCCTATTAACTTTGAATGCCTACTTGTGGTTATAAGGTGTTACATTTATTTAAAGCGGTGGTCAATGGGACCTGTAAAACCACAATTTTTAAGAAACCACCACTCTCTAAACTGTAGCAACAACAAAATGGAATCTTTAATACCACAAGATGAATCTAAGGGGTGGGCAACCCAATATGAATGACTCCGGTTGTATCAAACCCTCTCACATATAATTGACTTCTAAAACTTATTTTTTGATTGACTAGGTCTTTGGCTTAGTGTCAAGGACCGAGGATTTCTAAAACTTATTTATTTAGATTTCTATTAATCGAAACATTGGAACTTATTAGGTGTGTTTTTTTTCATAATGTATGATCATCAATTGCTCTTTTATTCTTATTAATAAAAATGTTTAAATCCAATTTTTGCTTTTAGCCTTATTCCCCACATCACCAAAGACAATAAATTTCTATTTTAATTAAAAATGTCACAACTTATATCCTTGACATTGCATGTGTCTTCCATCTAGGCTTATTTTTGTGTTAATTTTTGTAATTACTTTTGTATATAGGGTGGTTTATCTTTTTTTAACTACTCTAAACAAATTGATTGTAACTTTCATTGTAAAAGGTAAAGAGTAGGGGATCAAATGAATGTGCATGTTTGTTCTAAAAATCTACACTAGAGAAATGATATTGTTAAGCATGAAATATACTAAGAGGGGGGCTGAATCAATATATTATATATCTTTTACTTAATCTGATTTCCCTTTTTTAACCACTAAATAACACATTCAATAAATGCAATAAAACTAAAACAATAATATGCACCACACGAGAGAGAGAGAGAGAGAGAGAGAGAGAGAGAGAGAGAGAGAGAGAGAGAGAGAGACCATATTTTTATGTGGAAATTCAAAGTGGGAAAAACCATGGAGAACAATCTCAAGTATATGAATGAGCACCAACTCAAATTATAAAGTTTGTAAGCACTAACTTGCAAGAGCACCAGCCCTTTTGATGATCACCAACATAGCAACTATTTGTGAGCACCAACCCACAAGAGCACCAACCCCTTGTAAATATTTGTGAGCACCAACTCACAGGAGCACCAAGCCCTCTTGTGTATAAAACACAACTATCTCTCAATGTTGCTTACTTAAAAAATGATAGAACTCTACAATATCTCTTGTTTTTCTCTCTTCAAAAACAAATACAAACCATTCACTCTCTTGCATATTACAAACAACTTCTCAAGCCTTTATTTATAGCTTTCTAAATGACCTTTGGCATTCACCCTTTGTGACCCTTAAATCTTCATGGAAAATGGTGCCAAAATTGCATGACCCTTCGTATCCTTGCATTTTAAAAGTCATATGGTGACCCTTCATAAGCAAATGCGTCCTTTCCTCTTTCCTCTTTATCTTTGGTGACTTTTTGTATTCCTCAAAGTGTCCTTTCATGGAAAAATGCACCATACCCTCTTTTGTCTTCACATGGTGACTCTTGGAATTCCTCAAGATGACTCTTCATGAGAAAATGCATCCCATTCCTCTTTTATCTTTACCCCGTGACTCTTTGACTTCTCCATGGGCCCTCTTTTGACTTATATGCAACCAAAAATATATTTGTTAATATTAAATAAATATTAACACATATTAGCCAAGATATGAATATTAAAAACACCATTAAATGCAATGGGCCCTTTATCACCAATAATGTTATACCTTTGACATCAATGACAATATTTCCAACAATCTCTCCCTTTGTCATTGATGACAACCTCAAACTGAAACTGCCATAACTGAAATCTACACATACTGCCATATGAAAAACATATAGTAACTCTCCCTTATTGTAACAACTTGTACTTATTTTATGTACCTATCTACATCTATTTCTACACCTGTACCTATACCTATACCTATTTTTGTTATTCCCCTCCTTTGACATCAATGTCAACGTGCCTATCCTAAAGCTAACACTTAGCTCCTCCTCAATTAATGCTGAACCTCAATGGTAGGAAGTAAAAAAAATTACTCCCAACTTCTCCCACAGATACTCAAATGTGTCTTTTGGTAGTGCCTTTGTGAAAATATTTGCAATCTACTCTGTAGTACTGATATATTCCATATTAACCTATTGATCTGCACCCTGCTCTCTCAAGAAGTGATATCAAATGGGAATATATTTTGTTCTTGAATGCATCATTATATTCTTTGAAATATTAATAGCACTTATGTTGTCCTAAAAAATTGGAAATAGGTTCATCATATTTTACCTTGATATTTTCCAAAGTTTTCTTCATCCAAAGCACTTGAGTACAACACAATACTGCTACAATATATATTGCTTCTTGTTTAACCATGATACTAAGCTATCACCAAGGAAGAAAGCTCCTTCACTTGTACTTTTTTTGTCATCCAAGAAACCTACCCAATCTGAATCTATATAAGCAACCAAAGAGAAATATTTCCCTGTGGGATACCACAATCCATAATCCAATGTCCCCTTGATATATTTGAATATTCTTTTCACCAACTAAACATGACTGTCTTTTGGAGCTGACTGATATCTTGCAACCATACCTACTACATGCATGATGTCTAGCCTTGATGTTGTCAAATATAAAAAACTACAAATCATAGATCTATACAAAGATTGATTTGCAACAGGTGAATCTTCATCTTTGCTCTCTTTATTTCCTGTACACATTGGTGTGCCAATTGGTGCACAATCCTCAAAACCAAATTTATTCAACATTTCCTTAGCATATTTACTTTGAGATATAAACATTCTTTTATTTGACTAAAATATTTATAACCCTAAGAAAAATGACAATTCTCCAAGCATAGACATTTCAAATTCTTTTTGCATATTATCAGAAAATTATTTTTTCAATGTTTCCTCCAAAAATGATGTCATCAACATATACCACAATAATCAATTGATGCTTAACTTTTGTTTTGATGTAGAGATTACTATCATCAAATCCTCTCTTGAAACCTTGATCATACAGGTACTTATCAAGTCTTACATACCAAGCTCTAGGAGCTTTTTTTAATCCATACAGTGCTTTCTTCAATCTAAATACATGGATACTAATATTTGAGAGAATATATCCCTCAGGTTGCTCAATGTAGACCTCTTCTTCTAGATTCTCATTTGCGAAGGTAGATTTGATATCCATCTAAAACACTTTGAAAATTTTAAACACTGCATATGTAAGAAACATTCTAATAGCCTCTAGCCTTGATACTAGTGCAAAAGTTTCTTCAAAATTTATTCCCTCAATTTGAGCATATCCTTTACATACTAATCTTGCTTTATTCCTGGTCACTTCATTTTCATTCAGCTTATTTTTGTAAACTTATTTTGTTTTTATCACATTGTGATCTTTTAGTCTAGGCACTAATTCCCAAGTATCATTTTTTCTATTTAATTTAATTCTTCATCCATTGCCTTAACCCAATGCTTATCATGTCTAGCTTCTGAAAAAGTTCTAGGCTAAATTTTGGATAACAAAGAGAAATTAACTTGCTCAGATTCACTTACCATCATTCTTCTAGTGTGAATTCCTTCATTTATGTCTTTGATGATGTCATTTTCATTATTATTTCTCTAAACATATTTGGATGGATTTTTGGTGTCATTTTTCTCTTTCTTATTATCTTCATCTGATTCTTCAAAATCTTCTTCTTCAATGATTTCAGGAATGTCTACTGAATCACTGATTCTTTGTGTTCCATCTTCTTTTATCTTGACACTTACACTTTCAATAATTTTCTTGGTTCTTTTGTTATAACATTTATAAGCTTTACTTTTGCAAGAATAACCAAGAAATATACCTTTATCTACTCTGGATTCAAACTTACCAAGTTTTTCACCAGTTCTCTTTATGAAGCATCTACTTCCAAAAACTCTAAAATAATCAACTATTGCTGGTTTGTCTTTCAATATCTCATAAGGAGTCTTGTCACTATTGACTATCAATAATGCTCTATTTTGAATATGCACTATTGTAGTAGCTTCCTCTCTCCAATATTTATCTGGTATCTTAGATTCATTTAGTATTGTCCTCGCTATGTCTTGAACTATTTTGTTTCTCTGTTTAACTACTCCATTTTTTGTAGAGTTTTGGATACTGAATAATATCTCTTTATTCCATGGTCTTCACAAAACTCAATAAACTGATCTGACATGAATTCTCCTCCTCAATCTGATCTTAGACACTTAATCTTCAAAATAGTTTCATTCTCAACTAATGCTTTAAATGCTTTGAAATGTCTAAAATCTTTTGATGTTTTCTTTAAAAACATTACCCAAGTCATACATGAAAAATTATCAATAAACAACATGAAATGTTTTCCAATTTGAGTACTTTGAGTTCTCATAGGTCCACATAGATTAGTGTGAACAAGCTCTAACATCTAAGTGATCAAGTACTCTTTTGTTTTGAACCACCTTCTAGCCTATTTCTCATACTGACAAGGTTCACAAAGTGTGTCGAATGAATTTGTAATCTTTGAAAGATTTTTGACTGCTTGCTTCTTGCTAATGTTGACAATATTTTAAAAATTTATGTGTCTTATTCTCCTGTGCCATAGCCAACTTTCTTCAATCTAACTTAAACAACATCTTTGACCTTTTTTTTTTTTGAATAAAAGAGGGGTAAAAACTTTATTAAAATCAAGAATACCACAATACAAAATAGCCTGAGACCAACGCCTTAGGAATCAACAAAAACACGAAAAACCACAAGGACAAACCAATTATGCTCCAATACCAATCTCATCCTCCACAATAATCCTTTCCAAATTCTGGTGAAGTGCATAGGGCATCTGCTCCCACCCATCAAACTTTTGGCCTAAAAATTCTTCTGATCCCCATCTAGCCAGGCAATCAGCCACCCTATTCCATTCCCTAGGAATATGGGCAAAAATCACAGAATCCATATAAGCACTAACCTAAAGAATCTGCTGAACAATCAAAGATAGCTGCCAGCACACATCGGAGGTCTTCTTCTCAAGAAGTAAATTAACCAGAACTTGAGAGTCAGCCTCACAAATCACTTTCCTCCACCCTAAATCATAAGCTCTCCTTAAAGCATGTAAAATTGCACAACCTTCCATTCGGTTGACTATCTGCACACCTTTGTTACCCACAAAAATCAAAACCACCAAACCAGTAAAATCCCTACCGAGCCCACCTATCCCAGCTGAGCCAGGATTCCCATGGGATGACCCATCCGTATTAAGTTTCAAAAAACCATCAGGAGGTGGCGTCCATTTCCCCATCCTTTGCACTCTTTGCTTCACCTGTCTACCTCTTCTGACACACACTGAGATTAGAGAAGCTCTCTGAATGCCCAACCTCTCTGCAATCTCAACATCACTCTTAGCCAGTGGCAGGATGATCTCACTCTTAACTCCCATGGTTTCTTGGACCATGCCCAGAATTCTAGTCCAAACCTGCTGAATTCCCAAATTTTCTCCTCGGAAAATCCTATGATTTATTTCAAGCTAGACTTGCCACAAAAGGAAAATGGGACCCGCATACCATACCTCTTGAAAAAATGAAGCCAGTGAGGGCGGTCTACCCAATCTCACCCAAAAATTAGCCAAAGAGGAAGCATGGACGCATTGACATTTCCATGTAGCCCACCAAAAATGACATAATTACATTGAGAATGGGCATCGAAAGAATAAATGTGGAGAATCCTCCTCCTCACTGCGGCATAAGACACACTCAAAGGGCCAGCAAATCCCCTCTTCTGGATATTATCCCACATCAAGTATTTATTCCAAGCCAAGGTCCAGGTGAAACAGTTACACTTCAGCCAAGAGAAACTATTCCAAACTTTTTTCCACCAAGGAACTTCCCTCATGCCATCCATTTGCTGAGAGATCAACGCCTGGTACCCTGAAGACACCGTGTAAGAACCCTTCAGATTGGGGGCCCATGCTAGAACATCCCTTTCCAAAAGGGCACTACAACTGCGTCCAACAAGAATGGAATGGAGTTCAACGCACTCCGCTTCTAGTCCCCTAATCAACCATTCCTCTGGTGATTTCCACCTCGCTATCATCACCTGTCCCTGATGGGAAAACTCCTTGAAATCACCCACCCTGAACCAGCCAGCTTCGCCAAGTCTTTGTGCTAATATATTTAACTAAGGATATTGATCTGGTAGGGGTGGAAAACCATCCCAAGAGTCCTACCAAAACCATGCTTCCATCCCATCTTTGCATATCCAAAACAAACCACGCTTAATGAGCTCAATGCCTTTCTTGAGCATGGACCAGATCGCCGACCCCTTCCCAGTCAAACTATGCTAAGGAGTATCACTCTGAGGAACCCCTGCCAAATACTTGTGGGATAAGATTCTAGCCCACAGCCGGTCTGGTTCCACACACCATCTCTAATACAGTTTCATAGCCAAAGCCATACCAGAGAGAAGCGACTATCTTAATCCAAGACCTCCCAGCCTTTTTGGACTACAAACAGTCTCCCATTTGATGAGACTCCATTTAGTCATTGCTAAATTGCCAGCCCAAAGAAATTGCCTAGCCAAGGAATCAAGCTCTCTCACAAAACACACCAACGCAACCTGAACCATACACCTGTATATAGGGAGTGCCTGCACAACTGATTGAAGCCGTTGAACCCTACTAGCAAAGGACAACCATCGGTGAGTCCAATGATTAACCTTAGCATAAAATTTGTCCAGAAGGCCCTGCCATGTCTCCCTAGATTATCTCTTGGTTGAGATGGGGATGCCAAGATAAAGCAGAGGAAGACTTCCAATTTGGAACCTAAATAAATTAGCAATTCTCTGTTGAATCGGAAGAGGGGTGTTGAAAAAATAAATTGAAGACATACCCTCATTAATTAGATGTCCAGATGCCTCAAGATAAACATCCAAATCTCTGCGCATATTAGACGCCTCTCTCACTGTTGCCATGCCCATCAAAGCTGCATCATCTACAAACTATAGGTGTGAGAGTGTCGGGAGACCTCCACCCTACTGTCAGCCCTGAATATGTCTGCCTTCCACATTCATTTTGATCAGCTGACCCAACCCTTCAACCAGAAGAAGAAACAGATAAGGGGATAGGGGATCACCTTGTCGAAGGCCACGAGAAGCTCCAAATAAATTAGAATGCTCCCCGTTAATCATAATCAAGAAGGAGGTCGAATTCACACAGCTCATGACCTAATGAATCCAATCCTCACTAAATCCAAAAGCACTCAAAACCTTTTTAAGAAAGGACCACCGGACTCTGTCATAAGCTTTATTCATATCTAGCTTAATGAACATGGCCTTATCTTTTGACTTGGCCATCAAATGAATCGCCTCAGTAGCCACCACAATGCCATCCAAGATTTGTCACCCTTCCACGAATCCACTTTGCTCTTTAGAAATAAACAAAGTCAGCCACCTTTTCAATCTTTCCGCAATCAGCTTGGAGATAATTTTATAAATCACATTGCAGAGGGAAATGGGATGAAATTGACTTAGCTGATCAGCTCCCTCCCCTTTAGGGATAAGAGCCAGGAAAGTCAAATTTAAAGCCCTGAGCATCTGCTTATTCATCTGAGATTTGCGAACAACAGCCAAGAGATCAAATTTTATAATGTCCCAAAACTCCTAGAAAAATTCAATCATAAATCCATCCAACCCAGGCATTTTACCTTTTTGCATCTGGAAAACTGTCCTCTCTACCTCCTCCATAGAAATGGCACGCATAAGATGCTCATTCATCTCCTTAGAGACCAAAGAGGGAATACATGAAAGAACCTGGGTCTCAGCCACCAAATCCCCCTGCTATTCCTCCCGAAATAAAGAAGCAAAGTATAACTCTGCCTCATTACAAATATCTTGAGTGGAATGAATGGTCTCCCCCTTATCCGTCACCAATGAGGAAATAGTATTACCATGTTGCCTGGCTTTCACTGAGTTGAAGAAGAATGCAGTATTCCTATCCCCCTCCTGAAGCCAAACATTCTGCGCTTTCTACTTCCAAAAGATTTCCTCCCTCAATTCCCATTCCTCCACCACTTTAAGAGCTTTAGCCTCCTCTCTTAATAGATGTTTAGATGCCCCCTCTTCCCTAATCATCCAGGTCACTACATTCAAATGTATTTGTGCCACATTTTTCTCTTGGTGAATGTTGCCGAAACACAGTCTGTTCCAGTGCTTGAGCTGATATTTGAAAAATTGTAAGAGCTTGGTAAAAGTGTACATAGCCATTCCAAATCCTGGTCTACCTCTTCTCCACCATTTGTCCATACAACCATATAGTTCTGGGTCCCTGAGCCACATGAGCTGGAATTTAAAGGGCAGTCTCTGAGGTGTCTTAGTCGATGAAATAGTGAGCTTAATGGGGCCAATGATCTGAGCACCACCAATCAAGTATATCAGAGCTGGAAGACCACAACCCCCCCACCCAAAAACATGATACCATGAAATGGTCAAGGCGCTCGGCAATACTGCTATCCCCCAAACTTCTATTGTTCCATGTGAGTTGGCCATTACTGGGCTTAATGTCAACAAGATTAAGGGCCGAGATATTGTCTCTAAGCAAAATGGAAGAGGGCTCTATTTTCATATTACCTCCCTATTTCTCTGATAAATCTAGGATGACATTAAAATCTCCAACAATAATCCAAGGCAAATAAGGAAACAAACTACGCACCTCATGAATATTGCTCCATACCTCGAGCTTGCCTCATAAATCCATCAGAGCATAGACATTGGAGAAAATAACAGATTCCCCTGATTCAATGCACCAAGAAACCATAGATAAGGAGGATTAGAATGAAATCCAAGACACTGGCTAGATCTTGCATGGGTTCCATAAGCATGCCACACCCCCTGAAGATCTCTGAGCTCCAACGCATTGACAATGGCCTTACCTCCATATCTTAAGCGCCATAGTCATCATACAATCAACATAAACTTTAGTCTCCTGCAAAAAGAGAACATCCAGAGAATGCCTATGCACTAATTCCCAAATAACTTTTTGTCTGGGGCCGTTGTTTAAGCCCCTTGCATTCCAAGAGATAACAATCATTTGGGAGGAGTCAAGAAATGGGTGTCCAGGGTCTTAACCGCTCGTGACTCCACCAAGTTCTCCCCAATCATCTTAATCCTTTCCAGGTCCTTTTTACGCCCTGTCTTAGCATTTTTCTCCAAAGCCCCTTTCTTCCCATCCTTATGAAGGATGCCTAGATGAGAGGTAGCTTTCCCTCTTTTGTCTGCTTCTACTGCCACGGCCCTTATCACAGGCTCTACTTCCTCTACACCCTGCCCCATACCTGCATTTGACTCCTCCGCCACCTGCACTCCCGTCTGTTCGTCCATGAGCATGGGCATAGTGATTTCTTCTTGCATAACACATGGAGGCTTGGCAGCGCCAATCACTAATTCCGAATCCAACTCAAGGTGATCAATAATGTTCATATCCTGATTAATTTCTTCCTACCCCAACTCATCTAGGATCTCAAACCTATTAAATGTATCCTCCTCTTGTCGTTCCCTTAAAGTTCTTTTTTGTCTTCTGCTATGGGTTCAGGTTTTTACCTGAACAAAGCCCTCAGCATCCTTATTATCCCCTACTACAGGCTTCTTCCCTTTGTCAGTACTAGGCATGGAGCTAGAGGGAGGCATAATATGCTACTCCAACAGCTTAGCTTTTGGACATCTACGCACTAGATTGCCATATTCATGGTAGAGGCAACATCTGAATGGAAGAGTCTCATAGTCTAGTTGCTGTACCTAGGAATATGAACCTGCACTCATCTCTATTGCATTTGGCAATGGTTTACTTAAATCAATTTCTACGCAAATACGAGCAAAGGTCATCACCTTCTTACTCAAGGTTTGTGTAGAAGATCCAACAGGTCTTCCAAGCATTGATGCCAGCATATGAAGCACGTCCTCACAACAGCATTCTATTAAAAATCTAGGCAACCGCACCCATATTGGCACTCTATTAGGAAGCTCCTCGAAGGGGTTAAAGCCTACATGCCATGGTTTTACAAATAATCCCACCTGGTTATAAAAATAAGGCCCCCCTTCAAAGACCCTGTTGTGATCGGCCAAGCAGATAAATGTCACCATGAAGTAGTTGTTTGCGAGCATTGTGACTTCCATTTCACCCTCAAGTTCCCAAAATCATCGAGCCCAAATCTCCAGGAATTGAAGGGAAGCTTTTAAACCCAAGAACTTACAAAATAAGGAATGATTAGAATAGTATTCTACATCCTCAACAATCAGTTCAAAGGAAATTACCTATTTTGGTTGTTTTTTGCATCTCTCAAGACATCCATTAACCTTCATGATCCTGGATCCTCTACGCAGATTCGAATCATTAGCATCTATATTCTAAGAAAAGAGGGCATTCTCATACCCCTGCACATCTTGTCTTGGCAAAATCATGGCCACCACTTCACTGAAACTAAAACCAGCACCCATCTTGGAAGGCATACTCCTAGCCATGACTGCACTTGCCTTATTATTCTCTCCAGCTATGGGTTCTTTCTAGCTAGCACCATGGGCCCCTTCACGATGGACTACCCAGGGGCTGCGCACAGCTCCCAGCACAAACACAAAATAAAAATTTTAGTAGAAAAAGCAGCCAATGCTGCCAAACCCCACCCCCTACTACCAGTTGATGCCCTTCCCTTCCTTCGCAACGACTCTTATAGCAAAAAAAATGAGCTAGGGCATGGCTGCCCTAGCTCGTCAGCCAACACCAGTCTGCCAGCATATTTTCTGCAGCTCCCAGTTTTATGTATATTTCAACAACCTATAACCATCTTTGACCTTTGATGTCTGATAATATATATAAATTATTGCCTATTCTTTAAGCATCTGCAATCAACACATCTGAATCTTTTCTCCTAATTTCTTAGCCTTCTACATAAAACTTTAGTGTGTGCCCTTGATCACATATTTGACTTACACTCAAAAGATTATGCTTAAGACCTTCTACATACAAAACATTTTTAGTTTTAGTTCTACTATTATCCAAACTTAGTGTACCCTTTTTAACAATTTTGGCAGTAGTATTATCTCAGAATTTTACTAAGCCACCATTGATCTTATTCAAGGTTATAAACTTGATTTTGTCTCCTATCATGTACCTCGAGCATCCACTGTCAATGAACCATGGCTTTTCTTCATTTCTTGCATGCAAAACTGTCTATACCAACATAGATTTTTTAAGTTATTTTTTCTACCATGAATCTGACTGAACTTTTTTCTTGATGAATGGAGCCTTGAAACTCTGGTATTTCTTGATTGACTCGAACATGCTTCTACAGTACAAGGAAATGTGTCTAAAGTTGTTGTACTTGTAACATATTATGACCTCTTTATTAAACCCTGATAAAGGAGCAAAAGAGTTGTGATTTTTGCTTAACTCTACATGACTTTCCTTCTCCTTATTTTTGAAATTATTAGCCTTTTTTCGACATTCTATTTTATTATGACCATATCCATTACAATAAAATAATAACTATGAAAATAGGACCTATTTGTGTATCTCTGACTTGATTGCCTTTTGTAGCTCTATTCTCTCTAGCCTTCTTTGTTTGAGATGTCCTCTGTATTCTTAACTTCTTCCCTTTTTATTTCTTCTTTTGTAAGAGCTTCAACATAGCTCTTTCCTTTTGCCTTGTCTATGAAAGTAGTGGCCTCCCCATTCTCTTTTTCAAATCTAATACCTGTCTTATCTGACATTGGTCTTTGATTTTCTAATATATTATTCAACATATTAGTGTTATTCTCAAATTTTGAATCATTGGCTGCTCTATCATTGATTGCTTTATTTTTTTCTCAAGATCTACTTTTAAAGAAGCAATTTCAATAACACATCTTTCACATTCTTTATTTACTATTTTAACTATGCCGTTAGATCTTCATTCTTCTTAGCTTCTTCATAGTGTGTTTGTAGATCTTCAATTATTTCCTTTGACTCTTTTTCATTTTTCTTGATTTAAAGCTTTAATCTTCGATTCTTATTGTCAAGAGATTTTAACTCTTCTAAGGCACAAATGAGTTCTCCTTCCAGATTTACTTCAGCTTCATCCTATTCTTCTTGATCAACTATATTTTTGCTTGCAGAGGCATCTTCATGTATGGCCATGAATAGAATATTTTTTTCTTTTGAATCACTGACTCACTATATTCAGTTGAGCTAAGATCTTTAAAATACAAACTCTTCTTCTTGAATCTCTTCTTGAATTTTCCTTTGAAATTATTCTTGTATGTAGACTTTCCTTCTTTATTTTCACCATTGCCCTTATTTGGGCACTTAGCTGTAAAATGTCCAATCTTTTCATAATTAAAACATTTAAAAGGTAATTTTCCTTGATATTTATCTGTGCCCTTTTTATTAGTGTAGGTTTTTATTTTTTCCTATTTATTAATTAGGAAAATTGTATTTCTTGTGTATACATGGAGTTTTCCTACATTTGTGGGATAGACTAGCTTATGTGGAGGTGTGTGTCATAGACGTGTCATATGTGTCATAAGTAACTCCCTTGATGGGAGTTACTTCTCTATTCTTAGCAGCTTGTCACCACCTTTCATGGAGGAGTTACAGTCTATTCTTGGGGTGCCTTGTCCACCTTTTGTGGAGGAGTTACTTATGTACTCTCCTATGTGTATTCCTCACTTTGGCCATCTCATGTTAATCAGATTTTGGTTTTCTCCATTTTGTCTTGTGCAATTTATCTTCTTGTGTTATTTTCAAATTGCTTTAGCATCTATGTGGTGTGCACTTGCTTCAATTCATGTGATCACGTCTCCATTTCAATCACATTATCCAAATTCTGGCAACAAATCCGATATGGTATCAAAGCAAAAATGGTAATCGTGTGTATGGTTATGATTTTAGTTCATTCTGAAATCAAGAGGAGTGGAGTTCTCTTTGTTTTTTTTATTTTCTAGATTTGATTCAAAATAAAAAAATTATATCACTTCTGGTTAGTTTTCTTGGAAATCCTTGACCTTTGGGTGTCTTTTGTTGTGTGGAGCAGTAGAGGGAGGAGCTGACTTTGTTGCAAGCCTCTTCATACTGCTGTGAGCTGCTTGCTAAGTTCCTTTTTTGGTGAGGGTGCTAGAAACTCATCTGGTAGAGCATACTATGCTGTTATCCTTCCAGCTTCTGTGCCTAGCTTCTGGTTTGCAAGTCTGCTTCTGTCCTTCTGCCACGCCACAGCCATATGGCGTCCCAACTTCAGCTATTATCCTTCCAGCAAAGCAAGGCACCTTCAACAAGCATTCAGTTCTGCCATAGGCCGTACGACATGCCCTTCTGGTTAGCAGTCTGTGCCAACTTCAGCCTCTGTCCTTCCAGCAAAGTCAGCAAATCAGGACTACATTTTTTTGGTAAGAATTCTGCCATTTTTGCTATTATTCTTCTAGCAAGGTGCCATCAGGCCGTATGTCCAACAGGTCTGCATATTTTTTTGTCTTTTTTGCTTTCAAATTTTGGACTATTCATTTTTGGACGCCCCTTCCTTACTTGGCATCCTATGTGGCACCCCTTGGACATGTGGCTTCATTCATTTCTATCTATGCTTATTTTTTTAGTTAAAATTGACTTGATAAAACAAAAATCAGTCAATTTGGCTGAATATTCAATTTTATAAACAATTTTGTAATTTGGGGGTTTTCTTTTTAAACTTGTATCTTCGCCTGTTGAAGACGAAGGGTGAGGCCTGAGTTGGCGGGAGGCCAATTCCCCCTCACACAAACCTCCTTTAGATTCCTCATTTCGTGCCAAATCCAACGAGTGGTTGGAAGGCCACTTTCTCTCTCAAAATAGGCATTTTTTAATGTTTTAGTGTTTTTTTTGCAAAAACACTAGTTTATGAGAAAATTGAACCTTTAATATCTTGCAAACGGTAGCTCAAATTTGGGTGCCATTATTTGAAAAAGTGTTTGTAATTCAATTTTTAACAGCATAGGCTTGTTATTTGTCAAAAATGCACTAATTTATAAAGTGCCAAAAATTTGGGTCTCTCGAGATGCATTTTCGACTGAGTCCAACGTCTTGTTTGCTTTAGTCTTACACTGATTGATCTAAGATGCATTCTCGGCCGAGTCTGGCATCTTTTGAGTGTGCACTTACATATTTGGGGGGGGCTCAATATTTCGAGGGGGTGTGATTGCTTTTTCACAACTTGTAAATCTTTGCTTTCATTCTCCTTTTTGCATAATTTCACAACTTGCAACCAACACAACTTCACCTAAATTCAGCTATAAATGGATTCTTATCAACTTAAACCCCTAACACCCTTCAACTATCATGAATTGAAGGTTAAAATGTCAATCATTCTTAGAAGCAAAGGGTTGTATAAGATCACCATGGGTACTGAAGTAGAACCCAACACTAATGCTGAAAAGGTCAAGTGGTACAATCGTAGTGATGAAGCCTATGGATTACTGAGCTTGTCTGTGTCTCTAGAACTTCTCTTCTATTTAGAATCCTCCCAGACTCCTAATGACATATGGGACACCTTAGAAAATTTATTTGGGAAGCTTGATGAGATGAGAGGTCATGAGCTCGAAAACGAACTCATAAGTCCAAGTCCTAGCAACTTTGACACCCTACAAGACTTCTTCACTAAGTTTAAGGCCCTTAGATTGCAATTGAAAGAATGTGAGATAGAGAAGAAAGATGATCAACTCATTCTTTCTATTCTCGCAAAGTTAGGTCCAAGCTATTCAGTCTTTGTCTCCACTTTTCATGCCACAAAAAGTGCCCTTGACACTACATGGAAAATGCCTTCTTTGGATTCATTCATTGCCAACTTGACTACGGAGCAAGATAAGCTAATTCAAGTGGGCACAGTGAAGTCTACTCAACCCCAAGCTTTGATAGCTGGAAATGGTAAGGACAAGACTTCAACAAAGGAGAAGAAAATAAAGAACAAGGACCAAGAGAAGAAGAAAGAAAGCAACAATCCTGCCAAAAACAACACTGAGTCTTCCTCTTCCAATGGTAAATCAAAGAAGGAGAAGGTTAAGTGTGCCTATTGTAAAAAAATAGGGCATGATGAACACAAATGCATGAAAAAATAAATAGATCACCTAACTCATCTTCTAGAGAAGAACATGGGTGTTCCTGAGTCCATCGAGCAGAATTCATCTACCCAAGATTCTAATAAGGCAAAAGGCAAGGGTAAGGAGAAAGAAAAGGGCAAGGCCCTTGTACTCTACATCTTCATGGGTCATCGACTCGGGTGCTTCTCACCACATGGGCTCTTCACTAGTTGAGTTTTCATCTTTAGAGCCTTGTAGCATGACTTCAATTAGTTTGGGTGATGACACTTCAGTTTCTATTACAGGGAGAGGGTCAGTTGAAATGGAAGGAGGAACATTCAATAATGTTCTAAGTGTTCCTTCTCTTTCAACCAATCTCCTATCAGTGTACCAAATCACTCACATTGGTTGGGGCATGAGAGTTGAGTTTTCACCAGATTCAGTGGCTATCAGGGAGTTGCATAGTCATACTACAATGGCAGTGGGTAGGGTAGATCACTAAGCAAGGTTATACACCTCACATTTTGCATCAGATTCTTCTCCAACAACATTGCTGACTCATTCAGATGGAGTTAGCAAATTGTGGCATGAGTGGTTTGGCCACCTTAACTACCGCTACCTTGAGCAACTTTGCAAACATGACATGGTCATTGGCTTGCCTTGTGTCCAATTCTCAAAAGGACTTTGCGAGGGGTGCTCCCTTGGGAAGCATCTCGAAGCAAAATTTGACAAAGGCAAAGCTTAGAGGGCTTCACAACCTTTGGAGTTAGTCCACAGTGATGTATCGGGACCCTTTTCCAAACCATCTTTCACAAGGGCCAAGTACAACCTCACTTTCATTGATGATTTCTCTAGGTACATTTGGATATATTTTCTCAAACAAAAGTCTGAAGTGTTTAAAATTTTTCTAGACTTCAAGGCTCTTGTTGAGAAATAGAGTGAGAAATCCATCAAGGTTCTTTGAACTGATAATGGAGGGGAGTATGTCAACATCAGGTTTGAGCAGTTTTGCACCACAGAGGGGATTGATTTGTAGCGCACAGTCACTTACAGTCCTTCACAGAATGGGGTTGTAAAATGCAAGAATAGGTTCTTAAAAGAGATGGGTAGTTGTATGATTCACTCCAAATCCTTAACACCATAGTACTAGGTTGAAGCCATCAATTGTGCTTGCTACATTCAAAACAGGGTTCCTCACAAAGCTTTGAAAGGGATAACACGCTTTGAAGCTTGGCATAAAAGGAAACTTGATGTTGAGCACCTTAGAGTTTTCATATCCCCAACCATGGCCCGTATTCTGAAGAAGAAACTCAAAGCTATGGAACATCAGTCTAAGCCTTGCATCTTTGTAGGATATTCAGATGGTATTAAGGGATATCGCCTTCTAGATCTAGTCACTCATGAGTTGTTCATCGAGAGAAGTGTCCATTTTCAAGAGAGTCCTAGAGACTCAACACTTGACACTTCTTCTCCCTCATCGGATCTACTTCTTCATGATGATTCCTCGTCAGATTTAGATTAACCACAACAAGTTCTTGAGCCAGAGACATCTTCTTCTTCTTTGAGTTTAAATAATGAGGACAATGATGCAGAGTCATCCACCTCTAGTCAATCAGAGGATGAGGAGTTAGCACCTAACTCACCCACTTTTGGGCCACTTTGGGCCAGACAGACACTTGAGAGTGCTAACACTTGGGTAGGAGATCCTGCAGATGTTAGACGTATTAGGGGGATTTTTAGAGAGATCCACATGCCTTCTTTGCTTCAGTTTCAGATCCATAGGCTTTTCGAGAGGCATCGGGGGTACCTGAGTGGGATAATGCTATGGAGGAAGAATATTCTTCTTTAATCAAAAATCACACTTGGGATTTGACTTCGCTTCCTAAGGGAAGAAAGATGGTTTGATGTAGGTGGATATATTGGACCAAGTTTGAAGCAAATGGGTTGGTTGATAAGTACAAGGCACAATTGGTCGCAAAGGGTTTCTCATAGGTGGCAGGCATTGACTACTCAGAGACCTTTTCACCCATTGCAAAGATGACTTCTATCTGACTCACCTTAGATATTGCCATAACACATGGTTGGGATGTGCATCAGATGAATGTGAAGAGTGCCTTTCTTCATGGAGACCTAGAGGAGGAGATCTACATGGAGCATCCGTCAGGATTTGTTCAGGATTCTTCCTTAGTATGCAGACTTAGGAAATCTATCTATGGCCTCAAACAGAACCCTCAGGCTTGGTATGCCAAGATGGATTCTTTTCTTCTCACAGTGGGTTTCACTAGGCACCATTCTGATCCTAATGTCTACTTCTTATGGCAAGATGATTTGATCTTGATTTTGGTTTTATATGTTGATGACCTTTTTATCACCGAGAGTTCTTCATCAGCTATTACAACGGTGAAGGCATCTCTTCAGGATAGATTTGACATGATAGACTTGGGTTTATTGCACTACTTACTTGGCATCAAGATCTCACAGTCAGATTCATGGACTTTTCTTGCACATCCTAAGTATGCTCTTGACTTATTGGCTCGATTTCACATGGCTGATTGCAAGCCATCTCTAACTCCCTTTTTATCAGGAGTCAAGCTTGACGCTGATTGTTCTTCACCATTAGTTGATTCCACTCGGTATCGACAACTTGTTGGTAGTCTCATCTACTTGACTCACACCAGGCTTGACATATCATAGACAGTGAGACTTGTTTCTAGATTCATGCAAGAACCTCATGAGCTACATTGGAAAGCAGCTAAGAGGATCCTGCATTACATACAGGGTTCACATAGATACTGGATTCATTATAGATTTGGCATAGAGGTTGACTTGGTTAGATATATAGATTCAGACTGGGTTGGTGATTCACAGACTCACAAGTCCACTTTTGGTTACAGTGTCTCTCTAGGTTTTGGTCCTATCAGTTGGTCTAGCAAGAAGCAGAATGCTATTGCTATATCATCCATAGAGGTAGAGTATAGGGGAGCTATTAATGCAGCTATTGAGGCTATTTGGCTTCATGAGATACTTTCTGAGTTTGGCATTCCTATTAGGCAGCCCACCATCATTTATTATGACAACCAAAGTACCATTCAGATTTGCAAGAATCTAGTTCAGCACCAGTGGACCAAGCACATAGAGATTCACATGCATTTCATTCAGGAGCTTATTCATAGTCAGGTCATTGACTTGATATTTTGCCAGTCTTCAGATCAGGTTGCAGACATCTTCACCAAACCTTTCATTGAGAGCAAGTTCATTCATCTATGAGCTCTTCTTGGGGTGCGGTCTACATCTGCAGTAGCATCATCTTCAGGGGGGCCTTCTAGCCTCTTCTTTCTTTTATGTCTCTCTTTCGGGGGGAAGTTTTTTCCTACAGGTTTTATCCTTTTCTCTATCTTATGGGAGATTGCATTTGTACATGGGTACCTCATCAGGCCTAGTTGCCGGGACCCATTTTATATTTCCACACTGCCCACCTAAGTTGCGCTTATGGGGGGTATTAGTGTAGGTTTTTATTTTTTCCTATTTATTAATTAGGGAAATTGTATTTCAACTTGTGTGATCACATCTCTATTGCACTCGCATTATCCAGATTCTGGCAACAACTTCGATACTTTTTTGGCTTGTGAATGAATAGAGCTCCATTGTCATCTTCATCATCACTAGAACTGTCACTTGATTGTTGAATCTTAGCCTTATCTTTCTTTGATGTGTTAAAAGCAGTTTCTCTCTTTGAGGGTTTCTCTTGTTCGATCTGCATTTCATATGTCATAAGAATACCATGTAGCTCATCCATCCTTAGCTTGGCTGAATTCTTCATCTCTTTAATTTCCAAAACTTTTGCATCATATCTCAATGGTAGAGATCTCAAAACTTTTATACCACAATTGATTCTTCTAACTTTTCTCCAAGACCTTAGATCTAATTAACTATTTGATTAACCCACAAAAGACAACTTGTTATATTTTCTTCCTCTTCCATCTTCAAACTCTCAAACTATCTTCTAAAATTTTGAAGCTTAGCTTGTTGAACATTTCCATCACCTTTGTAAATATTCTCAAGTTTTACCCAAGTTTCATGAGCAAATTTATATTGCATAACTTTAACAAATTTTGATTCACATAAACCACATAAAATAACATTTAAAGCTTTAGCATTATTTTCACTTAGCTTCTTTTCTATTAGAGTAGTTACAAGTGTATGTGGCTCTTCATATTCCTCCACCACTAGTTGCCAAATGTTGAATTTAAGGGCCATCAAATAAGTCTTCACCCTTATGCTCCAAAAATCATAATTTGTCCCATCAAAAAAAGGTGCTTATTTGTAGAAAAAGCTTCATGTAATCCAGCCATCGTGCTTTCTCGATCTACCTTCAAGCTGTAAAACTTTTTCTAAAGGAACCTGCTATGATACTAATTGTTAAGCATGAAATATACTGAGAGGGAGAGGTATCTGATTTATTTACTTTAACCACTTAATCACACATTAAAGATATGCAATAAAACTAAAACAATAATATGCACCACACGAGAGAGAGAGAGAGAGAGAGAGAGAGAGAGAGAGAGAGAGAGAGAGAGAGAGAGAGAGAGAGAGAGAGAGAGAGAGAGAGAGAGAGACCAAATTTTTATGTGGAAACCCAAAGTGAGAAAAACCATAGAGAACAATCTCAAGTATATGAATGAGTACCAACTCAAATTACAAAGTTCACAAACACCAACTTGCAAGAGCACCAACCCCTTTGTCAAGCACCAACACAACAACTATTTGTGAGCACCAACCCACAAGAGCACCAACCCCTTGTAAACATTTGTGAACACCAACTCATAGGGGCACCAACCCCTCTTATGTATAAAACACAACTATCTTTAAATGTTGCTTACTCAATAAATTATAGAACTCTACAATATCTCCTACTTTTCTCTCTTTGAAAACAAATACAAACCATGCACTCTCTTGCATATTAAAAATGGCTTCTCAAGCCTTTATTTATAGATTTCTAAATGACCATTGACATTCAACCTTTGTGACCCTTCAATCTTCATAGAAAATGGCATCAAAATTACATGACCTTTCATATCTTTGCATTTAAAAAGTCATACGGTGACCTTTCATAAGCAAATGCGGCCTTTCCTCTTTTGTCTTTATCTTTGGTGACTTTTCATATTTCTTAAAGTGTCCCTTCATGGAAAAATATGCCATACCCTCTTTTGTCTTCACATGGTGACTCTTGGAATTCCTCAAGATGACTCTTCATGAGAAAATAGGTCCCATTCCTCTTTTGTCTTTACCCTATGACTCTTTGACTTCTCCATGGGCCCTCTTTTGACTTATAAGCAACCAAAAATATATTTGTTAATATTAAATAAATATTAACACACATTAGCCAAGATATGAATATCAAAAACACCATTAAATACAATGGGGCCTTTATCACCAATAATGCTAGACCTTTGACATCAATGACAATATTTCCAACACCTCTTACTCTTTAGATGTACTTATATTTTTAGATATTGATTCTATTTTGTAACTATAATCAAAATAATATCCTTATAGTATATTATGTTTATAATAAATATACCCATTATACTATATTTTATATTATTCTTTTGAATAAGAGGTACTAAATTTGCATCACAACACCTGTTTCTTCTTAAAATCCATGTGAATCATCAAACAAAGCTTATGGTGACCAGAGAATTTTATTGGATATTTTTTTGGTTGGTTTGTGTAGCAGTTGTGTGTGTGAAGTTCTATTGTTGTGAAATTTAGTGTCATCTCCCTTGTACTTTCAAGAATAATGTCATCAAGAAAATAAAAGTCCCCATTAACATTTTCCCTCAGTCGTACGCCAATGGATAATTATTAATATTAATGTCATCATTGTAGTTTTTTTCAAGAATTGTTGGACCAGGATATGATCAATAGTAGGGGGATATTTTTATAAGAGGGCAAAGCTATTCATGAAACCTTGGTTTTTGGATTTTAACCCTTTAGTTGAAACCCTTTCTTCCATTCTAATTTGGGATAGGTGGCCAAATTTGTGTTTGTTTTTTTGGATGCCATCGATCCTAAAACAACTCAAAAATGCTATTGAAAAATACATTTCCATCGACAAAACAACATGAAGTAAATTCAAAACAATGTGTGTCCATATTTGTGTGGAGGTGGATCTAAGCAAAGGTCTCCTTACCGATTATGAAAACATTGCTTTTAGATATAGACAATGTTTTGAATATTGTTAATTCATAGCATCGTGCCCATGCTTACAAATAATAATTTAAAAGTTATTAAAAGGAAATCCTATATTTTATCGTAAGAGTTTTTAGCTGGTTCAACAATAACCCAAAATGTTGATTAAGAAAAAAATACTTTTAGATGTAGGCAATGTTTTGAATATGGTCACTTGGTGGCTTCATGCCCATGCCTAAAGTAAAAAATTCAAAAGTTTCTGGAAGGAAATTTTATCTCCTTTTATAACAGTTTTCCAATGGTTCAAATATAACCCAAACTATTGTTTACAAAAACATTGCTTTTAGACGTAGGCAGTGCTTTGCATACATTCACTTGACATCTTCATGCCCATGCTTACAAAGTATAGTTCAAAAGTTGTTAGAAGGAAACTCTTATCTCTTTTGATGACACTTTTCAAGTGATTCAAAAAAAGCAAAAGTAAAATACTGATTGGTGGAAGGGTGATTTTGATGAGCATGTTTGTAATGCACTTCGTGGTCAAAATAAGGAAATTATGGATGCATAGAATCCCAATCTTTCTCCAAAAGAATCTAGGGAATTTATAAGTATGCATGGACTTGATGTCACCATGAATAATTCTCTTGAAAAGTGAGGTGTTACTCCTAAAGAAATACACAAATTAGCTTTGAAGCGAAAATAGGATATAGAAGCCCCTCTTCCCCTGGGGATCATCAGAATTTGAGTTTTGAAGAGGGATAAGATCTGCAACTTCAAATCACTCCAATAAGCTTAGGGACAAAAAATAAATCTCATTTAGAAAAATGATGGTTTATCTTTATCTTTATGCTTTGATTTAAATTTAATTGTAAAAAACACACTTGCATGTTCTAAAAATGTACAAACATGCATGAAAACACATGACCATGAAAAAATCACACATATTTATTTAAAATAAACATGCATGTTTCTTTGAAGTAAATATGCATGTGCATGATTGTGAACAATGTTGTGCTCAAGGTAAAAGAAAGATCATGTAAGGAGCATGCATGCTATATTTGTAAAATCTCAATTAAAAGAATGGAAAGAAAAAATGAAAAAAGAAAGCATTTTTTGTTTTTTTTGGAAAGCATGGAAACTTAATGTAAAAACAAGATGTAAATTCAAAATCTTTGAGATATTAATACTGTTTTTCTTTGCCAAAAAAAGATAGAGATAATAAATGACACCCATTTTATCAAAATGAAAGTTTCAACTCTATACAAATGTTAGATATTAGAAATTAAAACTCTAAATAAATTAGAACAATATCATCAATTTCCACTAAAATGAAAACACAAATCTTTATAGAAATTAAAACTCTAAATAAAATACAACAATATCATCCATTTCCACTAAAATGAACACACAAATCTTTACAAATTTCATATTATCAGAGAGAAAAAGTTAAAATTGTAATAAATTTAAACAATATCACTGATATCATCCATTTTCGTTAACATAAAAACATAAATTTCTACAAATTTCAGAAAAATAAACTTTGTAAATAAATTAGAAAAAATAATCAATATCATTAATCTTCAATAGAATAAAAACACAATTCTAAACAAATTTCACATTATCATAAAATAAAAATTAAACTTTTAAATAAATTAGAATAATATCACTAATAGGTAAAGGGGATCAATTATTGGATAAGGTCCAATAGTATGAACCTCAATTATGAAGGGATCCCTTAGTTATAATTAATTCATATTTATTTAATTATGTATACAAGTTTTTGCACTTTTGGTAAAAATAACATTTTATATTATTATTGGTCTTATCATTTTTTGGATAAACAATATAAAAATTATGAATTTATATTGAAAATAAATAAACACAATAATTTAGAAAAAAAATAATATTATATTGATAAGATACTTCCTGAACAAGTTAGGAAATACTTGCAAATATATGAAATAAACTATAATTATCAATAACATATTGACTGAAACAAGTAAAAATGAATTACAATAGTAAAATTATAGAATTATTGGCCTCTTCGAGGGGGCAACCTCCTTTGAGCAAGTTCAATTCAATATAATTCGTGGATGCCTTCATACTAGTTTAGGTTTCTATTTATAGTAATCTAACACTAGATAACCACTACTCCTTATGAATGTGGGATTATTACACTATTACACTCAACTATTATAATAGGTTTTGAGGGACGTCTTATAAAGCATGTGCATCTATAGTCATTTATTAAAAAATAAAATTATAAAAGGGCGGTTAGGACATATGGTCCTAACACACCCACCCCCTTAAAAGTTTTGTCCTTAAAACTTGAGGTGAGGAAATTGTTGTTAGATTGAGAGGAAAGGTTCTTAGGTAGCATCTTTTAGTTGTAACCCATGCCATTGGATGATAACTTCAATGATGACCCAATTGTAGAGCTAACAATATTGCTTATTGAGGATAGTTTCAGGATTAATAAGGATGGAACCTTATGCATCTAGTTCTAGAAGCACTATTTGAGTGTGCACATTTTGCCCCAGGACCTTATTTAAGTATGAGACATGAAAAACATGGTGCACACATGATGAGGGTGGAAACTCCAACTTATAGGTGATAGGTCCAACCCGTTGGAGGATATTATAAGGTCCATAAAAATTTGGAGCTAATTTTTGGTAGCCTTTTAGCTTCAAGGATGATTTCTTGTAAGGTTGTAGATGAAGGAAAACCATATCTCTAGGGTATAAATATCATTTAGAGTGACGTTGATCTACCTATTACTTCATGGAATTTTATGCTATGTGAATATTATCCTTGATGAGGTGAAGGATATTATCACGTGCATTGAGTTTAGTATCAACATCCTATACTGGAGAGCTACATGGTATATATGAAATAAGCGAGGGTGGATTTTGGTCATACACAACTTCATATGGGGTAAGCATGGTGGCCATGTGGTAGGAGGTATTGTACCACCATTCTAAAAGAGGTGACCATTTGACTCATTAATGTTGTTACTTCATGATAAAATAATGAAGATAGGTCTCTAAACATAATTAAAAAATTTAGTTTAGCCATTATTTTGTGGATGATATCCTGAATTCATTTTGAGAGTTATACAAAGACACTTGAAGAGTTATTTCCAAAAATGACTCGTAAAGGAAAAACCACTATCCGAGACAATAAAAATAGGAACACCATGGAGCCAAAAATATGATCAAGGAATGTTTGGGCTATGGTAGAAGCAACGTAGGGATGAGCTAGAGCAAAAAAATGAGCGTATTTATAAAGATGATCCACTATAACAAGAATGACTATTTTGCTTCTAGAATTGGGGAGGCCTTTGATCAAATCAATGGAAATGTTAGTCTAGAGGCATTGTGAAATGGGTAATGGCTAAAGTAGACCAGGTGGTGTAATTGTTTCCCCTTTATTTTGTTGATAGATATCACATTTGACAACAAATGCCTTGATATCCTGCTTGAGTCTAAACCAAATGAAACTGTGACAGACTTGCTCATAGGTTTCTAGGAAACCTGAATGTCTTGTAGAAGGGGAGGCATGTATCTCCTGCAAAATAGTCTATTTGAGCTTAGAACCATTAATTAATAAAAGACAAACTTTATATCTCAATGTGTGTCCATCCCAAGTATAGTGAGGTTTAGCAGATGAGTCAAAAAGTAGTTGAATAATGAGTTTTTGGGTGGAGAGATCATGATCCCATTCATGCTGAAGATCCTAGAGCCATGTGGCAATGGGAATGGAAACAAGACACAAGTGGGTTTGTTCTTCAAACTGGTAAGAGAGGCATCAACCACCAAGTTTTCCTTACCTTTTTTATAGGTAATATTATAATCATATCCCATGAGTTTAGAAACTTATTTCTATTGCCATGGGGAAGATACTTGTTATTCTAATAAATAATTGAGACTTTGATAGTCAATTTTGATGTAAAATTGTCAACCAATCAAATATGGATTCCATTTGTGAACTGTATGGAGGATATTCATCATCTCTTTATCATTTGTGGAAGATGCCAAATTTTTCCCAAAGAGGGCCTTTATAGTGAAGGAAATGGGGCATCCTTCCTACATAAGTACAATGCCTAGACCTATTCCACATGCATCACACACAAGCACAAATGTCTTAGAGAAATCAAGCATGGCCAAGACTGGTGTGATGCATATAGTATGATTAAGGATAGAAATGTTTGGGCAGATGTGATCAACCATACAAATTAGTCTTTCTTGAGCATAGATATCAAGGGAGATACAATCGTGCCATAATCCTGGACAAATTTTTGGTAGTACCCTATCAACCCAATAAATCTATGTAAGATTTTGAGGATCTTTGGCAGGGGCTAATTTATCATAACTTCAATTTTAGTAAGATCGACCTGAACACCATTAGATGCAATAATATGTCCCAAATACTCAACCTCTATTTTCCCAAATGAATACTTTGAATGTTTGGCAAATAGGCAGTTGACAACAAGAATTCCCAATGTTGTGTTAAGGTGGTGGAGGTGATCCCCCTATGTATGGTTGTAGATGAGAATACCATCAAAGAAGACCAAGATAAACTTCCACAAAAAAGGGTATAATATTTGGTTCATCAAACTTTGGAAGGTGGTAGGGGCATTGGTAAACCCAAACAACATGATGAGGAACTCATAGTGGCCATCATGTGTGTGAAAAGCTATCTTGGAAATGTCAGCATCATGAAGATGGATTTGGTGCTACCTAGAGCATAAGTCTAATTTGGAGAAAAACTTTACACCATGGAGTTCATCAAGGAGCTTATATATGACTGGAATGGGAAACTTATCCTTGATGGTTAGTTTGTTTAGGTCTCAATAATTAATGCAGAGTCACTAGGAGCCATCTTTTTTATGAAGAAGAAAGACTAGTGAAGAATATGGACTAGTACTGGGTCGAATGACCCCTACCTATACGAGGTCTTGAATGATATTTTTAATCTTAGTCTTTTAATGAAACAGGTACTAGTATGGAAAAATGTTTAGGGGGGCACTATTAGGAAAAATTTGGATGTGATGGTCCTCTGACTAGTGAGGCAACAATCCTGTGGGTTCCTCAAAAACTGCTACATGCTTGACCAAAATATTGTGCTAGTTTGAAGGTTGGGGATATTCTGGTGGTGAATTAGTATAAAGAGAAAATAGTTGGGTGATGACATCATGGGATCCTTATTTGAGAAGTTTATCCATGCAATAAGAGCTAACAATGATTATGGAACTAGGAAGAAGGCCTTGTGGGGTGTATTTCTATCCATTCTCTAACAACTGTATCTATATCTCAAAAAAACCCCAAAGGATGGGTTTGAGGGTTCATAATTATTATGCACCAAGAACAACATCACATCCTCCTAAAGATAAAGTAAACATGTTGGCCCTAAGGGTATAGTCATCTACTAAAATATGAACATTGTGACACTCACCCTTACATGGTAATTTGCCTCCATTGGCAATCATCACCTCAAAATTGGAATAAAGGTGTATACAATAATCCACTTTTTTAGCTACCCAAGGGTCGATGAAGTTGTGAGTGCTTTCAAAGTCAATAAATATGGTGAGGAGTTGCTTATTAAAAAAACCCTTTGACATGCATTATTTAGGGGGAAGTGACCCCTATCAAAGCATGCATGGAGTTTTCAGGAGGTGAATCAAAGGGCCTAGAGTTAGCATCTATTTGCTCTAGTTCTATGTGGTGTGCTCACATTCTTCTATATCAGGTGGAGAATCAACATCAAGTAGGTACAATTTTTATTCAATACATTTGTGGCTAATAGCCTATTTATCATCATAATTATAACAGTCACATTTCTACTATTGTGAGCTTGTTTAAGGTGGTTGACTTGAGAGGGGTGTGTGTTATGGGGAGCTGGAAAGAAGATATCCTGAAGGGCACCCAATTTGAATTGTAATGTTGTGAGGTGAGTTTGTCTTTAGATAGCTTGCCAAGTCCTGAGGCATCTGTCATTATGCATGGTTTAAACATTTAAACATCAAATCGAATGACATCATTGAAGCTATTGATGAAACAACTAGTGAATAATTCATTAGAGAAACCTTTAATTTGATTTGTGATTTTTTTAAACTCTGTTAGATATTCTTACACAGTATTGGTTTGATGAATTTTAGTTAAAGCTCCCGTGAAGTGATTATAAGAACTAGGCCTAAAACATACTAATAAGAGTTTGGATAATTTTGCCCAATTTTAGTTCTAGATAGAAAAACAAGTTTTAAGACACGTTCAATAGAGAATTTTTTTTTTGTTTGGACTTAATTTGGCAGGGTAAAAATATGTTTACTAGGTTTTGGGCACTGCTAGGTTATGATTGACAATGGCAAGGGAAATTTTAGAATTGTAATGAAAAAAACTAGAAAATTTATGCAAGAGGGACAAAGGAGAAGAAAAGGGAAATTAATATTGTAGAAATTTTTTGACGTAAGAGGATAAAAACTAAACAAATTATGGCAAAACCTGAAAAATAAAAAAATGAGATTTATGGCTAATGGAAGTGAAATTGGGGTATGAGACCTCTAGGAAGAAAAGGTGCGAAATGAAATTTTAGGTGTCATGGTAAATTTTGAGGACCAACAAAAATATAAATGGAGAGATATGGAAAAAAATGAAAAAAAATTTGTCAAAATTTGTAGCTCTCATTATTCACAACTGTAGTTACTTCTGATGATAGTCTTTGAAATATGATATGTTGGATATGGGCCCCAAGTCTATTCGACTTCCTAAAGGTTTTAAAAAATCTCTCTAGGCACCAATGTTGTCTGACCTAGTACCACTTTCAAGAAATTTTTTGGCCATAGATTTACTTCTAAATGATAGCCCTTGGTTTACCTCATGGGTGGAAACTAGTCAATTGGGAAGGGGTTGTTGCCCATTTTGCTAGCAGATCCTCTCAATGGGTTAGTTAATTTAGGTTTCTTATGGCACTCCTCACAATGAGTTTTAGGGTTTATGACCTAGTATTTTTCATAGTTATATAGACGAGTATTTACCATTATTCAAACCTATAATGGAGAAGTTGAAAATAGATATGTGCATAAATGACATCGCTCTAAAAAAGTCCTGATGTAGTTACCACTTTCTATTCTGCTACCACTTTCTGATCACCAGGGTCCTATTAAAGTAAGGTGAGAGCATATGGTGGGTCACAAAAAAAATTGCCCTAGAAGGTGCTATGATGCCATTTGATAAGATACTCCTTGAACAAGTTAGGAAATAATTGCAAATATATGAAATAAACTATAATTATCATCAATATATTGATTGAAATAAGCAAAACTAAATTACAATAGCATAATTGTAAAATCACTGGCCTCTTTGAGGGGGCAACCTCCTTTGAACAAGCTCAATTCAATACAATTCATGGATGCCTTCATACTAGTTTAGGTTCCTATTTATAGTAATCTAATACTAGATAACTGCTACTCCTAGTGAATGTGGGATTATTACACTATTACACTCAACTATTACAATAGGCTTTGAGGGACGTCTAACAAAACATATGCAATCATAGCCATTTATTAAAGAATCAAATTATAAAAGGGTAGTTAGGACGTAGGGTCCTAACACATATTCATAATAAGGTACATCATATTTAAATTTAAATACTTTTATCAAAATATCACATCTTTGTGTTTGTTTTTTATGTGCAACTAATTTAAAAACACCAACTTCATTATTTAAATGAGTGTCAAAAATTCAATATTTGTACATATGATTGTAATTTTTACAAAACACAATTTCTAAATATTTAAATTATTTATTACCATAATTGATGCATTTAAAATTTTAATTATTTGGCTACACAATTTGAGACATTAAAATTCAACCTCCTTCATTAATTGTGTGCACCTAAAAAATTGAAGTTTCATACATTTTGAAAGCCTTGCCATTCCCAGAAAATTAAAATTTAGTTGTTGAGATACAATTTGTCTATAAATGCAAAATTCTAGACCAACAAATATTTAAATTGAAGAGAGTGTCAAATTCAATTTTTCTTAAATTGGAAGCATTGTAATTCATTTAAGCAGATTTAAGTTTTGCACTGACATATTAGTAAATGTTATTGTTTTTCTATCAAACCAAATCATTTTGTGAATTTATGTTGTTGTGTTATTGATATATTGCTGTGAATTAATGTTGTTGTGTTATTCATTCATTTTTTCAATATTACAAATATTTTTTGGGATATCTGTTGTTGATATGTTTTTAATTCATATTGTTGAGTTATTTATATCTATGATGCATTTCTATTTCCCTACTTCCAATTTCTGATTGATTTTACAAGCAATTGTAAATGTCTAGGTAAGAAGACTTAAGTTTTACACTAATAGATGGATCCACAAAGTTGGGGGATAGAAAAGGTGACATTCATGGGGAGATAATTTTTTTTGTGGAAAGGGCATATGACCTTTTTTCAAAATTTTCATCCCTTTGTTTGTTTGGCATGGTGCCAAAGCAAAATGGCATACAACCTTATTGAATATCTATTTTTTTCTTCATTTAATCAACCTCATAGCCCATTTTTTGTAATTGAAGGAGCTTTCATGTTTTGGAACATGTCTTGAAGAGGACATGTGTGCTTTGACTTTGCATCTCACCAACTTGATTCAACATTTTAATCATGATCTTAGGTATGTTGATTATCAAATTTCAATTTTAGGGTTTACATTTATATATATTTATGATTAGGGTATTGAAATTAAATTTGCATTGAAATATCTCACATTTCCTTAATAATTTTTATATTTTTATAAATCTAGATATAAAATTCAATGGATCCATAGCCTGAAGAAAATGCTGAACAAAAGCTTGATCAAAACTCTCAACAATTTGACTTCACAGAAGAAGTTAAATTGTACAAAAAGTATATTGAAAATATAATTCAAAATGGTAACAATTATAAATTATTATCAATATTTTGCATCACTTGTCAAGTCATAGTGGATGCAATTCACTTATCGATACATTCGAGGTCATTTTTAACAAAGTGGGAAATGTCACTTCGCAACTTGATGCAATGTTACATCAAATAGAGGTGATGAAATAATATTATTTTGATAAATTATCACATGAAGATGTTAAGAAGAAAGATAACACAATAAGATGTGCATGATTTTTTCTTAAGTCTGGAACCAATCAACCACCATTAATTGGTGTGTTCATGTAGAGATAAAAAATAACTTTTGGGATATGTGGTCGGTGTTTGATGAGCCTCAATGCAATAATAATGAGTTTACACTATATTTTTTGAGAAATATTTATTACGATTTTGTGCTAAAATAAATCCTAAATTATTTTGACATGAAGGCCTTCTAAGGTAGAGGAGGTGGGTCCTCATTTGATAGACTTGATGCTAGGAAGGACCAAAACTACCATAACCAAGTTCAGATAAATAGAAAGATAATAATATGTGATTTTATCTCTAAAATATTACATCATAGTAGATGTATGGACACCCTTGAAGAATTTACTAGTCTCACATAAGTTATGATTGACCATGGGATGCATACATTGAGGAATTCTACATAGACTACATATGGTGGGACATTTAGTATTGTCTCTTTTGCTATTGGTACTAGTGGTATTGGTGCTAATGTCCCTTCTATTAGTAGTGTCATAGCTACCATCCATCCTATAGTTCATGTACATCATTACACATCATTTGGGAGGAAGTGTACTAGATGTCCTATTTAAGTACAACATACATGAGTTACATCTATGGAGACTAGACCTAAATTTGTGTACCACATTAGTACCTAGCATTATATGCCATTTATAGTTGATTTAGCATCTCTATAGACCAATAGATATTAGTATATTCCATCTACAATTTTTTCAACACCTCAAGACACCACCATGCCTGAGTATATGCCATATTTAATTATTTCAGAACCTCAGGACACTAACATGTCAGAGTATACACCATATGTAGTTATTTTAACACCTCATGACATTAACATGCTAGACCATATACCATTTGTAGTTGATTTACCACCTCTCATCATCACATAACCTATTATGTAGGACTTATCTGCTTCACCATTTGTAGTTGACACATAGGTTTAATTTTAATTATAGTTCATTTATGTATGTAAAAGAATATTAAGTCTATATTTTATTATATGTTTACTTGACTAATATTTGATTAAAATTTTAATTTATTACTTATATATATGATCTTCGATATCTTAGGTAACTCAGATGGATTAGATTATGTTATTGAGGCTACAATTTGTATTATGATACCCTACACTTAGGTTTAGAAAGTTATGAATTACATAAAGTTGCTATTTAATGTTA
Organism: Torreya grandis; assembly: GCA_037957365.1. Taxonomy (NCBI): domain Eukaryota; kingdom Viridiplantae; phylum Streptophyta; class Pinopsida; order Cupressales; family Taxaceae; genus Torreya; species Torreya grandis. Next base: position 826,401 of record JARHVA010002425.1, read on the forward strand.
AATCATAATTTGGTGTATTATGCCTGAATTTTAGTTTTTTGGTGACATATTTTTCAAATTATTATAGTTCTTGAATTTTATTATTTTTTATAGTTACATATTTGTCATAAGCATAGTATCCTATATAGAGATTAAACACTCTCATAAGTCTAACATATTTATGTTTCATTTTCAAGAAGTGTTTCCTTAAAATCTTGTAACTTTGTAAGATGTTGCATTTAATCTCAACTTAAATTCATGCACATGTTTTTTATTTGTTGACATTGCTATCGCACATTCTTGTCTTAATCCAAAACAAATATGGGCTACATTATGATGACTTTAGATTGATAACAACATAACATCTATGATGCCAATAATATTGATATTTAAAATATTACTAATTACCTAGTCCAAGGTTTTAATGTTTCATAATTGTTTGCATCAATGTACACACAAAGCTATTACATAAAATAACTACATATTGAAAGATATTAGAGCACATCTAACCTACCAAATTCATAAAATAAAGTGCATGAAAACACTAAATATATTCAATATATAAGTGTTTTTATTTATAAATCCATACCATAAATTATATAGCTCATTATTCTAATCCCTAAGCAACTTTCATGTTTAGCCCATACCTAGAAAACTAAAAAAACAATTTGTTCAAGCATCCTCTTGTTTAGCAAATAAATTAATAATAAAAAATATGAGCTAAAGTAAGGAAATGTGAAAAACTTGACTCACTACTTCATTAGTCTTTATCTAGTTCACGCAAAGTTGTATTTATGTCTCTTCTAGTTATTTCTCCATTTATGAATATGTAGACACTAAAACTGAATATTGTTGTTCAAATATTTTATATACACCATAGTTTTCATACATGAAGGAACAATTTCTCTCTTTCTATCCTTTTCTCGCTTTTTCTTTATGTATAGAAGGAATAATATTAATTTTAATTTATCTTAAATTAGGTTTAGTTTTATTCTATTCATAATTGACCTCTTTCATTTGTTGGTTTTATATATGGTGATAACTATTATGGATACCCCACATGGATTAGAACAACGTTTGATTGATGTGGTAGTTTCATCCCAAGATTTACTCTCTCCCTAAAAACACCTAATTTAGAGACATAGACTAGGGAGAACACATAGTAAAATTATTTTTTTAGTTTCAATAAATGGTACTCTACATCATACTTATATTTATATGGACATCTAGATCTAACGATATATATGCTCAATAAAATTATCCATTGCAGATATATTCGCAATCACATACCCCATGATAACTATTTAAGTGGCATAGGAGGAGTCCATAATCACCTTGTTGCAAAATTTTGTTCATGGCAACTCTATCATTTTCAATATATCATTTTAATGCATTAAAATTTCTCTTTCATATGTTGTGTATATGCCACAATTTTTTTTGGTTACAGAAGAGACATTCAATGCTTCACATGCTTAGAGGAGAGTTTCTCCTTGTAATAAGTACTACAACACCCCTAGTTATACATCTACGGCAATGAAGCACAATGTTCATAGAGGTAACAAGGAGTAGGAGAGCTAGTTATTGTGTCAAGGTTTTAGTTGTAGCCACAATCTATTTTATATGCTGATATGGCCCACATCATATGCCTATATGTTGCATTTTGTATATGTATATGCTATGGTCTAGATTGTATCTTGATATATGTCCTAGTTTTGATGTCATTATAATATAATTTGCAAACACACATATATTATTTAACATATTTATATGTGAATCATACATTATTATAATTTGTGTATACATATTTACTTCTTAAATATGTCATTATTATCTGTAGAACATGTTCACAAATAGTTCAAATTTTAAACATTCATGAAATTAATGTGTTGATGTTATAATGAGTTTAATGAAGTAATTTTATTATGCACGCCTATGTGATGGTTTTTAATTTATGTCATGGTTTCTTAGCATTATCATAGATTTCATTAAATAAATAACCAAATTTTATTAATGTCCAAAAATGACCATTATCATAGAGTTCTAAGAGGAGAGACCAAAAAAAATAAACTAGAAATTTATTTTGTTTATTTATATCATTAGAAAAACTTTTAATTATTAAAGTTACTATTCGTACAATCAATAGATCAATTCATTATAAGCCAACCCAATTGACGAACCATTCTTAAGTATTAGTCTAAGAACCTACCATGACATTAAACAAGATTTAAAATGTGAGACACATAAGCTTACATTTGTCACAATTGTAGACATATCAAGTTTTTATACCTTGAATTATAATAACCTCCATTAATAAATAATAACCAACTATCATATTTTTTTATCGAGAGTTTTATCATAGAAATGTCAATTAATGACATATATAACCATCTATCTCTAACTCTTCATTTATTCCATGGAGATCCTCTTTGTCAGTGACTTTTTATGAGTAAAGATGAGTGACTTTGTGATGAGCACAAACTTATTTAGTGTAGATACATTCTAAATATATTCAAGCAGGATTAGACTAGATACATTCTAAATATATTCAAACAAGATTAGACTAGATACATTCTCAATTATTTTGCCTTCATGTGTAGTCGAAACTTATATGACATTGTTGAAGCTCTTTCTACATTCTAGATGATAACATGAAGAATCCATAATTACTTTAGATTATATTCATATTTCTTAGAAATATGAAATAAATAAACTAATATAAATAGCAATGAGGTGCAAACAAATTGCCTACGATCTTATGCTAATGAAGACTAGAGATAAATCTCATCCAATGTCTCTATCTATCTCTGTTTGTGATTGAAGAATTGAGCAAACTTTAGGAGTAGGTTGTAGGAGTATTTTGAGGGGTAGAGACAATCCATTAGTTCCTACAATTTCATGGGTGAGTCCTCTAATACCCCTCATAGGATTATTCCTAGCTTGGGAGGAGCAAGACATGGTGACAAGTTTTATCTCATAGCCAAATGTGTTTTAAAGGACAAAAAGTTGGTCAATGGGAGGCATATATTTTGGATCACTATCCAAATTAATGAACCCTCTATGTGGACATGTTTGTATGGGTATTTTAATTCTATAATAACCACCCTTCACTCTCCATCAAGCCCCAGTAATGAAATTTACAGTTGGATGGAAAAATTCCTAAAGTTAATCTTCTCATCACTAAGTGAAAAAACTGAGCAAACTTTAATAACACATTATAGGAGAGTCGTGAGGGTTAGAGACTATCCATCAAATCATATAGTTTCATGATAAAGTTATTTGATCACATGATCCAGGTGGATCCATGTACCATTCCATTTTTCAAAGTCTTCAAATTCTGTTCAAATCATTTGCACATCGTAGAATTCATCAAGAGCTTTCTAGCACTTTTCACGGTTCAAAAAATGGAGTCTTGATGCTCAAGATATAGCTAGTTGAAGAAATCTTGTGACAGGTTAAAAAAAGGGGTGTCGAAAGTGACTTGGCACTGTGGAAATATGCCAAGTGGACCAATAGCCATTTGACACATGGAAAAATAATTAGGTGCAAAAAAATTTGGTTTGGTATTTTTTTATTCACATGTTATTTGAAATTTTCAAATGTTTAAAGGCGCCAAAGGCTAAACTGCCACGCCACCCACCACATCACTCCACCAAACATGCATTGACCAAGTCTAAGCAAAACCTAAGTTGGCACCTAAGCCTTAGGCATTTGAAAAGGAACAAACTTGGCTATTTTAAACATTTAAACTGTTATACCCAGTGCATGTGGGACAAAGACAAGTCAAAGGTGCCAAAAAAGGAGGGAAAAACTTTCAAATCTCATGCTAAGCGTGCCCTAGAAAGAAGGCCAACCTTTTCCTCATGCCAAAGTGATAGAAAGGTGGGAGTCAGTTTTGAACCTTTGACCTACCGCCTAAAAGGTTAATGCCTTGACCACTTCAGCCACGAAGGTTGAAGTGTTATAAAAGGGACTAATTTCTACTTGAATAGACACATAAAGCTAACTGTGCAAGGAGATTTAAGAAGGTTAGAGTCTTGTTATTGCTTTGTACGGCCTTGGGCCATTATTTTCAAGTTTGAGAGATATTTTTACAGGAAAATAGAGATTAGAGAAGGTGAATTGAAGACTTGTATTGATTTTAGAAGCCATTTGTTGCACAAAATTAATGAGAATGGTCCTCACTTCGAATGGACCCAGAGACATTGGCCATTGAAGCTGAACTCCGTTATCAATTTTTTGGTGATTTCTTTTGATTTTTATCTACTGTTTTATAATTCTAATATTCATTTTTAAATTTGGTTATAATTTCTTTATTCAAAATTTAAAGAAAATTTAGAAAATAAAAAGATCTTTTAAATGCAAAAGTGAGTTGTTCAAATTTGCCACACTTGCATTTTTAGTTTATAGATCAGATTTTTGGTATCAGAGTAGTTATTATTTAATAGTGATTTATAGTGTATGTTGACAAGGTATAAATCTCAAAAGGGTGAAGGAAAACTCATTGAGTATAATCCAGAGATTGGTTCAAGGTGTGCTTCAAGGATGGTCGAAGAAGAGATGGAATCTGAACAAGCTTTCCACCAAGATTTCATGGACATGAGAAGCATGGTTGAGGAACTATACCGTGACAAACAAAGGAAATCTGAGAATGAAAAAGAAAGTGATTCATGAGAATCAAAAGGTAAAGAAACCAAAAAACCTTCTCCATCAGATGATGATAAAAAAACTATGGAATCTCTCCCTTCACTAAAATTGGATATTAAGTTTGAATTACCAATGTTTAATGGTGAAGTTAATGCCAAAAAATTAGATAATTAGGTCAAGCAGATTGAAGTTTATTACAGGGTCCAAAGATTGTAGGGGATGAGTAAAAAATTCATTTGGCTACTCTTCGTATGGGAGGCACAACTCTCATCTAGTTGGAGAGTAAGTTGAAGGAAGCCGAGCTTCAAAAAGGTAACTTGATTTTTACTTGGAATGAATTTATTGAATAACTCAGAAAGCAATTCTATCCTTTAGGCTATATGTAACAAGCCATAATGGATTGGCAAAGTTTTAGACAAGGAAAAGGCCAAAGTGTTTAAGATTATACACAAGAATTTAGGAAAAAATCTTTACTTTTGAATGTTCCTCTATACACACAAGAAACATTGCTAAAATATATAGGTGGATTGTATAGTTACTTAAGACATATGATTCTTATGTTCAATCCCACTAATTTAGATGCAATATGTGTTCAAACCACTCATTTAGAGGCTAGAGGAAAACAATCAAAAGAATCTTTTCCTAAAGTTAAAAGTAAGCAATCTAATGTTAAGCAATCTAAAGGGGAAAGTTCAGCAGGAAAGGGTAAACAAAAATCCACTTATACTATTAAAAAAGAAGGAAAACCATTTTGTAATCATTGCAAGAAAAATCATGACGAGTCTAAGTGTTGGAAACTACATCCTGAGTTAAGGCCTAAGAGGTATCAAAAGAAAGAAAAGAAGGCTAATGCTATGGTTCAGGACTTAGGTTCAGATTCAGGGGATGAAACTAAGATCACAACTATGGGATTGCATAATGATTTTTCTCTTTCAGTTTCTAGCACTAAGTCATCAAATACTGCATCTTCTTCTAAACAAAATTCTGTGCATGTTGATAAGAAAAGAAATGAATTATTCTACATTAGAGTTGTTTCAAAGCATACTAAGATTGACACTCTATTTGATAGTGGTTCACAAGCAATTTAATTTCTGAAGAGGTTGTTAAGAAGCTAGGCTTACAAACCAATCCCCATCTGAAGCCTTATCCACTAGGTTGGGTGTGTGACAATGCGAAGCTACAAGTCTCACAAACTTGTAGACTAAGGTTTGCCATCACATCCAAGTTCGTAGATGAGGTTGAGTTAGATGTTGTTCCATTGGACATATGTGGAATTATTTTGGAAAGCCCATATCTTTATGATATAAAAGCAATCTTCTATAGAGAGGAGAATAAGTACTTGCTTGTTAAGGATGGCATTGAATATATAGTTAGAGCACATCACATTAGAACAAGTCTTTCCTTGGTTACAATAGGGCAAATGAAACGACTAGTTAATTCAAGTAAGACTTTTTGTCTCATGTTGATTAAGTCTAAGGAAAAAAAATATTCTCAAGCTTTGAAAAAGTGTGATACTAGACACAAAAATGAATTGGTTGAAATCATTTCTACTTACAATGATGTATTTCAAAATCCTAAGGGCTTACCCACTAAAAGGGGATCTCAACATGAAATTCAGCTATTGCAGGATTCTCCTCTCCCTAACATTGGCATGTACAAGTTATCAGTGGTGGAAAATGAAGAAATCAAAAAATAGGTAATGGATCTATTGGATAGAGGTGTTATTCATCCAAGTTCATCTCCTGTTGGTTCGCCAATTATTTTGGTGCCAAAGAAAGATGGCACTTGGCAAATGTGTGTTGATTTTTGTGCCTTAAACAGAATTACTATTAAGAATCGTGACCCTATCCTCGTATTGATGATTTGTTGGATCAATTAAAACATGCTATTTATTTCACTAAGCTGGATTTGAGAAGTGGATATCATCAAGTAAGAATAAATGAAAGTGATGTGTGAAAAACTGCATTCAAAACAAAACAGGGATTGTTTGAATGGCTTGTTATGCCTTTCGAGTTGTGTTATGCCCCGAATACATTCATGAGATTGATGAATGATGTTTTTAGACAGTTCCTTGATGATTTTGTTATAGTTTACTTAGATGATATATTGATTTTCAGCAAGTCATGTGAAGAGCATGTGATCCACATTAAGAAAGTCATGGATGCATTACGAAGGGAAAAACTTTATCTAAAAATGTCAAAATGTGAATTTGGCAAGACCTCTTTGATATACTTGGGTTACATTGTAGGACATGGTAAGTTGAAAATTGATCCTGCAAAAGTGGACGTCATTGTTAATTGGCCTACACCCACTAACACAACTGAGGTTAAAAGTTTTCTTGGTGCAGTACAGTTTTGGTGAAAGTTTATTGCTCAATTTTCATATATTGCATCACCTTTACATTCTTTGACAAGTGTGAAACAGGTCTTTTAGTGGGGAGGCAAACATCAAAAAGCCTTCGACACTTTGAAAGAAAAGATAAGTACTACTCCAGTCTTGGCACTTCTTGATATACAACAACCATTTTAGATCGAGACATATGCAAATGAATATGCTATGGGAGCTATTTTAATGCAAGGCAAGAAACCAGTTTGTTATCATTTTGAAAATTTTACAAGTGTAGTAAGAAAATATCCAACTTATGATAAGGAATTGTATGCATTGGTTCAAAGTGTTAAAAAATGGAAACATTACTTAATGGGAAAAGCAACAATAATACATACAAATCATCAACCCTTACAGTGTCTCCAATCACAAACCAAACTATAACAGTCTAGACATTTTCACTGGATGGGTTTCTTACAACAATTTCATCTTGTGATCAAGTATAAAAAAGGTATTCAGAATAAGGTTGCAGATATGCTATCTAGGCCTCCTATGGTTGTTGCATCTATTCTTTTACAATATGGCTCTTTGTCTCATGAAATTTATAAAGAACAATATGTGAATGATCTTGATTTTCAGGATGTTTATAAAGACTTGATGAGTAGTAGACAAGTAGATGGACTATCATGTACACAATGATCTTTTGTATCATTTGGGTAAACTATGTATTCCTCAAAATGAGAGGGTGCACATTATTAGAGAAGCTCATACTTTGCTTATTTCTGGTCATTTTGGAGTTGCTAAAACGGTTGCACATTTGAAAATGTATTGTTATTGGCCTCGTATGTAGGAAAATGTTGCTAAAAATATAAAGGGATGTACTCTTTGTACCACAAGTAAACCTAGTAATAGAAAATTGGGACTTTATACTCCTCTACCTGTTCCTACTCGCCCCTGGGAAAGTATCTCCATGGATTTTTTGGGGGGGTTGCCTATGACACAAAGAAAACATGACTATTTATATGTGGTTGTGGATAGATTTAGCAAAATGTGTTTTTGATTCCTTGCACAAAGCAAATTACTAGCGAAGGCACTACACATTTGTTCTTTAAACATGTATGGGTTCATTTTGGTTTGGCTACTTCAATTATTTCTGATCGAGATTCTCGATTTATTGGGGAGTTTTGGCCAACTTTGTGGGGACTAATGGACACTAAATTAAAAAAGAGCACTGCATTTCATCCACAAACCGACAGACAAATAGAGGTTGTGAACTGCACTATGGTACATTTGCTTAGGGGTTATAGCAATAAAAATCCAAAGTTATGGGATGAACAATTGTGTTACATACAACATGCATATAATCAGGCACTTCCATCTTTCTACTATGAAATCTCCACTTGAAGTTTGTCATGGATACTTGCCTAAATCTCCTCTAGATGTTTGCTATGGACATGATATAGCTATTGGTGAACCAAAAGAAGCCATTCGAGCCAAGAAGTTCATTGAACAAATACAGCTCATACATCAAACTATTCGTACTCAATTGGAGAAAGTCAAGCCAAGTACAAAGCCATGCATGACAAACATCGTATTGATCACCAATTTGTTGTAGGTGATATGGTATGGCTTCACATTAGTAAGGAAAGATTGACAAGTGAAGGTAAAAAGTTGAAACCAATCCGGTATGGTCCTTTTCAGATAACAGAAAAAATTGGCACAAATGCTTTCTGATTAGATTTACCATCTTACATGCAGATTTATTTAGTTGTAAATGTGGAAAATCTAAAATTGTATGAGCCTCTAATGATAATTGATCATGATGAAAGTGTATCCATTCCTTCCGTTGATGATTTTTCTCCTGAATATCTAACAAAATTGCAGGAAGATACTATACTTGATAGGAATATGCAAAATTCATGAAGAGGTAATGTTGAATATCTTCATGTTGGTCTCAAAGGGATGCACCCAAGCAAGGCCAAATGGATGGAAGTCAGAAAGGTGAGGGAAAAATACCCTCACCTTATTACCAATTAATTTTAACTTTTGGACATCCAAAAGTTCCCAGTGGGGAGGAATGATCCAAGTGGATCCATGTACCATTTCATTTTTTAGAGTCTTTAAATTCTATTTAAATCATTTTCACATCATAGAATTTGTTGAGATATTTCTAGTGCTTTTCACGATTTGAAAAATGGAGTCTGGATGCTCAAGATATAGCCAGTTGAAAAAATGTTGTGACAAGTAAAAAAAGGGGTGTCAAAAGTGGCGTGGCACTGTGGAAATATGATAAGTGGACTAATAGCCATTTGACACGTGAAAAAATAATTAGGCGTAAAAAAATTTGGTTTGGTGTTTTTCTATTCACATGTTATTTGAAATTTTCAAAAGTTTAAAGGCGCCAAAGGTCAAACTACCATGCCACCTGCCACGTCACTCCACCAAACATGCATTGACCAAGTCTAAGCGCACCCTAAGTTGGCGCCTAAGCCTTAGGCATTTGAAAAGGAACAAACTTGGCTATTTTAAGCATTTAAAATATTATACCCAATGCATATAAGACAAAGACAAGTCAAAGGTGCCAAAAAAGGAGGGAAAAAATTTCAAATCTCATGCTAAGCACGCCCTAGAAAGAAGGTCGACCTTTTCCTCATGCCAAAGCACCTAGAAAGGTGGGAGGTGGTTTTGAAACTTTGACCTGCTACTGAAAAGGTTAATGCCTTGACCACTTCAGCCACAGAGGTCTAAGTGTTATAAAAGGGACTAATTTCTACTTGAATAGACACAAAAAGCCGACTGTGTAAGGAGATTTAAGAAGGTTAGAGTCTTGTTATTGCTTTGTATGGCCTTGGGACATTATTTTCAAGTCTAAGAGATATTTTTACATGCAAACAAAGATCAGAGAAGGTGAATTGAAGACTTGTATTGATTTTGGAAGCCATTTGTTGTACAAAATTAATGAGAACGGTGAGGGGTAGATACGAGCTATCAGATCCTATAATTGCATATGTGAGACCTCTAAGTACCTCCTAGGGGATTCTCCTCAACTCAAAATGAGTGAGACACAATAATGAGTTTTTTTATCATAATAAAATGTCTCTTAAGCGACTAAAATTTAGTCTGTAGGAGGTGTATATTGTGGCTCATTGGCCTAATCAATGAACCTTATTCATGGACATGTCTAGATGAATATTTTGACTCTAGAATGGCCACTCTTCATTCTCTATCAAGCCCTAGAATTGAAATTTGTAGTTGTTCAGACACATCCCTCAAAATAATCTTCCCATCCCTAAGTGTGTAAACTAAACAAACTTTCACCATGCATTGTAAGATAACTGTGAGGGATAGAGACGAGTCATAAACTCTTACAATTACATGTGCGAGTCATCTAAGCACCTCAAAGGATTATTCCTAGATCAAGATGAGTGACACACCACATTGATTTTTCTCTTATAGCCAATTATCTCTTAAGGGACCAAAAGTTGGTTTATGAGAGGCATATCTTATGGCGTGATAGCCCAATTGACAAATCATCTTCAAAAACACATATAAATAGGAATTTTAATGCTAGAATGACCACCTTCTATTCTCCATTAGGCTAAAAGACCTAAATTTGCAATTGGATGGACACATCCATCAAAAGAATCTTCTCGCCCTTGAGTGTGCAAATTGAATGAACTTTCATTGCACATTACATGAGAACTTTGAGGTTTAGAGATGAGTCATCAAATCCTATAGTTACAAATATGAAAACTCTAAGCACCCTCTATGGGATTCTCCTCAGCTTAGGATCAGTAAGACATGACAACAAAAAATTTCTCGTAGATATATGTTTCTTAATAGACCAAAATTTGGTCTGTAGGAGGTATATCTTCTAGTTTGCTAACCTAATCAATGAACCATCTTTACAGACAAGTCTAGATGGGAAATTTAACATTAGAATAAATACCCTTCACTCTTTGTCAAGCCTTGGGACTAAAATTTTCAATTGGCCAGACACATCCTTCAAGAGAATTTTCTCATCTCAGAGTGTTTAAATTGAGTGAACTTCCACTGCCTATTTCAAGAGAACCATGAGGGGTAAAGATGAGTTGTTAGCTCCTTAAATTTTTTAGGTGAGTCCTTTGATCACCCTTAGAGGAGTCTCCTTATATCAGGATAAGTGAGACATGGTAATGAGTTCTCTCTTGTATCTAAATGATTCTCCCAAAAGTTAGTCTATGAGGGGCATATCTTTTGACTTGCTAGCTCAATCGATGAACTATTTTTGTGGACATGTTTAGATGGACATTTTAAATCTATAATGGTAACCCTTTAATCTTCATCAGGATCCAAGGCTTAAAGTTATAGTTTTCCAGATGTGTGCCTCAAAAGAATCTTTGTAAAGCCACTCAAACCATCACCAAACTAAATAAATTAAATAAAGTAATTAATCCATTTAAATTACAACATCATAAATAATCGAAAGTAAAATAATGTAATTAATTTGCTCACTTACAATATTATAAGAAAAAGATAAATCTCATAAATATGAATCAATAAAAGTCATTAAATCTTTTGATATCTCATGCTCAATCCAGGTAAAAGCACTATTAAATAATATATAAAGTCCATTGACATTCATGCCATAAAACATCCAAATATAAGTTACAATGATCATGTATAACAAATATAAAATAATCAATACACTCTCTAGTCACCCGAACCAAGTGGTTCTCATGCGAGTTGAGAGACAGAAACATGGCTTAAGCGCTTTTCCACCCAACCATGAAGCAATTACACTTCCTCAAATCCCTTCATGACATGAAAGAAACCCAATCCTATACGAAATATCTAGCTACCTGAAACAACTAGCAGGTGGAAACACCCTATACAACTTGATGTCTAAGGTGTAATTTTAAATAATGAAATGCAAATTTTCTCACAACAGGATGTGGTATATATATATATATATATATATATATATATATATATATATATATATATATATATATAAGTTTACTAGATAAAATATTTATCTATTTCAATGACAGCTTGTTTAGATCTAAACCTTTAAAATATAGTAACTACGCAATTCTCGAAAAGAGAAAGTCATCTTTGATAATCCACATTTGACATCTTAGCCCAAAAGTAACCCAATCACATTTCTACATAAAATCTACTGCTTTCTCTAAGAAATAAATAAATATATATAACTAAAAAAATAAAAATAAAGAGAAAATATCGACTCATTTCACTTATAAACCCATTGTAATTCCCTCTTTTTCTAAGCAACAATCATGAAAACACACTTTTATAATACAATAAAAAAATATCATTCATTCATTCATTTATGAAATTTATAATAATATCTAAAGTTTGGTTATAGTCTTTTAATATACATATATCATTGTTTAAAAAAATAGAAAAATAAATAAATGTTAAATTATTTCCATTCAATAATGTCTCTCAATTTTAACAATTCAAGGAGAATTTTTTTTTAATAGTTATATGCAACTTTAAATAATGAAAATAAAAATAAGAGAAATACTTGAGGATATGTGCTTGCCAAAAGGTCAATTTTTTTACTAATGTTGTTGATCTTCCTCTCTATCGTTGTTCAGAAAATAAAATCACATCCTTCTTCTTTACTAAACTACTCACTAAGTACTATGAATATCCTCAAAGCATTTTTGGGTTTTGTTCTTCCCTTTCTAGCTTTCTAGAACAATTTACAATTTTAAATTTTATCAAGAAATGACAAAGTTATTACTATTTTTCTGTCTGTAGTTGCAAAAAAACATGATAGATGTCTTTTTTTTCTGTCATCCCTTATTTATTTCTGAATCTCTGCTATTATTAGTATTTTTAAAATTAGTTTTAACTTATATATATATATATATATATACAAACTTGAACAAGACTATATATATATATAGTCTTGTTCAAGTTTGTATGAGAGAAAAACTTCTATAAATAGAATTTAATAAGCTTATTTATTACATATCACTGCATGAGAAGATTATAATTCTTTTAATTAGATTTATAATTATAATATGTATTATTAATATAGTTTAATTATTTTTGAAATAAAATATTCAGTTAAATCATACAAGAAGTATTTAAGATAATATTAAAATTATTATATATATATATATATATATATATATATATATAATTTTAATATTATCTTAAATACTTCTTGTATGATTTAACTGAATATTTTATTTCAAAAATAATTAAACTATATTAATAATACATATTATAATTATAAATCTAATTAAAAGAATTATAATCTTCTCATGCAGTGATATGTTATAAATAAGCTTATTAAATTCTATTTATATATATAATTATTGCAATTTAAATTTATAATTGTAATAAGTCTAATTTAGATATGATAATCCATATTTAAATAAATAAAAAACATTTATTATATGATCATCCATATTCAAATAAATAAGAAACATTTATTAATTATTTATGATTAAATTATATATATATATATATATATATATATTGCAATTTGAATTTATAATTGTTGTAAGTCTAATTTAGATATGGTCATCCATATTTAAATAACTAGAAATTTTTTATTAAGTATTTATGATTAATTTATATATATATATATATATAATTATTGTAATTTAAATTTATAATTGTAGTAAGTTTAATTGAGATGTGATCATCCATATTTAAATAAATAAAAAATATTTATTATTTATTTATGATTAAATAATATATAACCATATATCAATTTAATAAAATATGTCATTTCAAAACATAGTTATACTATTTAAAATATAAAACATAAAGATATTAATATTCAAGACTAAATCAAGTATTCGAAAGGAACTTACTGTCATAATTAAAACACAATATTTTCTAAGTATCTAACCATCCATTGCATTTATCATCTACACAATAATGCGTATTAAATCATTTAAAATAATGCAATATGAGACTATATGAGTGTGTGAGTGCATTAGGGTTAACCATCTTGACAGTTCTTACCAAGTGGCTAGAACATCTCTACCTCAACCATGTTCTCATCTTCGACGAGTACCTGCATTCATTCGTACTCAATCTCAATGTCAATAGGTTAGTGCCTAAAAAACATAGCCAAAATAAAATATTATAATCATCTCGATAATATTTAATATTTAAATCTATTTTTCAATTTATGAAAATATAATTGCATAATAATTACCTTCAGACACATGGAATTTACTCAAAGTAAAACAACCATAGTAAATGTTTATTAATCTAAAATAATTTATATAGTTCACAAAAATGAGACATGATATCCTTCCCTACCTAGAAGAGACATCGTTCTGATGCCTTATTACACAACAAAATAATAAGGTATCAATCAACTAATAATAAGTATCAAAGTATCATAAAACAATAACAATAACTCAAAGTATCATAACCCATGCATGATTAAGAAATCTATGTTATATCTTCAAATGAGGAAAAGATCTATCAATCTCCTTCGCATCCTCTCATGTGGCACTGTCCTATGAATACCAATTCCACTGGACCTTATATTGTACCATATCTTTGCTTTGTAACTTAACATTGTGCCTTTCTAAGATTTAAGTGAGCTCCACCAACACCACTCCTAGATCCTGAACCTATAAAGCATGCCAATCAAGAATATGTGACACATCAGGATGATAAAGCTTAAGCAAGGAAACATGAAAAATATTATGAATTTTGGTAAGTGCAGGTGGTAGAGTAAGTCTATATGCTACATGATTAATCACTTCCAAAAAATTGAATGATCTTGCAAAATGAGGAGCAAGTTTGGATGCTTTGCCAAACAAAATTGAACTCTTCTGAGGTTTGACCATTGAGAAGACTTTATCACCAAATAAGAACTATTTAGGTGTTTTATTTCTATCTACATAATTCTTCTGATGATCTAAAGCTTGCTTCAATTTTTCTTTGATCAACTTCATCAGATCATCCATTTTCCTTAACATATCAGGACCAATCATTATTATGTCCTCCACCTTATCCCAACTAATAGGTGTTCGACACCTACACCCATAAAGAGCTTTAAACGGTGCCATTCTCAAAGATGCATGGTATGAATTTTTATATGCAAACTCTACCAATGGAAGATACTTCACCCATTTATACTGTTGATCTATATAATACATTTTGAGAAAATATTTTACAACTTGATTGACTCTTTCTGTCTAACCATTCATTTGATGATGATATGCCAAACTAAAATTCAACTTTGTGCCCAAAGCTACATTAAGAATTTTCTAAAATCTAGATGTCATGTGAATGTCTTAATTTAAAATGATCATCTCAGGTACTCCATGCAATCAAAAAATATTTTGAACAAAGTTTTTAGCTAAAACCATAGAACCATCTAAAAGATTTCTAAGACTAAAATGTGCTACCTTTGTTAATTTATCCATGACTACTAAGATGACATCATGCCTATTATTAGACATGGGCAACCCCTGAATAAAATCCATACTTATTACTTGCCACTTATGATTAGAAACATTGTGCAAGTATAATAATCCTACTAGATGCACATGCTCAGCTTTGACTCGCTGACATTCCAAACATTGAGCCACGAATTCCATTGCATCTTTTTTAAGTCTTAGCTAAAAGTATAAAGGTATCAAACATTCGACCATCTTGGTCACTCCAGGGTGCCCTGAATAAGGTGCATTGTGGATCTTCTCAAGCACCAACTTCCTCAACTCCCTTGAGTTAAGAATATACATCCTTCCCTAAAATCTCAAAAGTCCATCTGACTCAATCACATAACCATCAAACCTATGATCTAAGGAGTCTACATCCAAAGCTTGTTTTACTCTTTCATAATGTTCATTCCCTTAAAGATTTTGAACTACTTTCTACTTCAAATTGATTTTTGTTGTAACCATGACAGTCAAATGTCTTTTTCTACTAAGAACATCAACTACTCTATTCTCCTTTCCTTTTATATATTCAATTCCAAAATCATACTCACTTAATAATTCTTACCACCTTCTCTATCATGCATTAATATTATGTTAAGTAAATATATACTTGATCCCTAAATGATATGTCTTCAACTCAAAGGGTTTACTTAGAAAATAATGCCTCCACATCTAAAGTGCATGAACTATGGCAGCTAACTCAAGATCATGTGATGCATAGTTGAACTCATGTTACTTTAAATTTTTTGACTCATATGCATCCACTTTCTCATTTTGAATCAACACTCCTCCTAATCCTTCTTTTGAAGCATCAATTATAACTATAAAGTGGCCATTAGGATCTGGTATGGTTAGGATAGGAGTAGTTGTGAGCTTTTCCTTTAGCACTTGAAAAGCTTTCTCACACCTTTCTATCCATTCAAAGTTCTTACCCTTCTTTTGTAATGAGGTAATTGATGCTTATATAGTTGAGAAACCATCCATAAACTTTATATAGTAACCCATAATTCCCATAATTTTTTTGACTTCTATCACACTCTGAGGTGCAGGGTATTCCATGATCACTTTCATCTTTTTAGGATCAACTACAATCCCTTCTACCAAGATCGCATGACCAAGATAGTGCACTTTATCTTGAAAGAATGTACACTTATGTAGTTTATCATAATGCTTTTTCTCTCTCAAGAATTGTAAGACTATCCTCAAATGCCTTTCATGCTCTTCCACTTGATTTAGAATATATCAATATGTCATCAAGAAAGATCAACACAAAATCATCTAAAAAAAAAATTTGAAAATGCTATTCATCAAATTCATGGAGTCTACTAGAGAATTAGTCAATCCAAATAGTACCACTGTGAACTCATAGTGACCATATCGAGTCCTAAAAGCTCTTTTCCATATGTCTTCACCCTTAATTCCTAATTGGTGATAACTAGATCTAAGGTCTATCTTTGAGAACACTGTAGCTCCTTTCATCTAATTGAAGAGCTCATATATTCTTGCAAGTCGATACTTATTCTTAATAGTAGTTTTGTTAAGCATCCTATAATCAATACATAATCTCAAATTACCATCCTTTTTTGCAAAGATAATTGGTGCACCCCATGGTGATACACTAGGTCTAATGAACCCTTGATTTACCAACTCTTAGAATTATGCCTTAAGCTGATATAGTTTTTTAGTAGTCATCCTATAGGGTGCCTTTGATTGAGGCTCAGTCCTTAGTAGTAAATCAATTGAGAAGTTAAATTCCCTCTTCGGTGGTAACTCTGTCAACTCCATAATGAATACATTTCTAAAATCTCTAAGGATTGGGTAGTCATTGAATACTAGTTCTTCTTTGTCAAGGTCTTTTATTTGGATGACATAAATGACACACCCTTTCCTCTTGGATTTAATCAATTGCATAACCAAGATTTATCTAAGCTCTAAAGGTCTCTTAGATCCATTAATCTCCACTTGATTTCC
The DNA here is from genome assembly GCA_037957365.1 of Torreya grandis. Classification (NCBI taxonomy): domain Eukaryota; kingdom Viridiplantae; phylum Streptophyta; class Pinopsida; order Cupressales; family Taxaceae; genus Torreya; species Torreya grandis. The sequence continues at coordinate 843,752 of JARHVA010002425.1, forward strand.
TAGGTCATCCAAACATCCAATAACTTTGTCTTCATAGTTTACTAGAGACTTATGTTCAGTTAATCAGTTGATTTCTAGAATTACATCATAAGATCCTAAAGGTGCTACATATAGATCAATTTGTGTCTAAAAACTAGAAAGCTCTAACTCACTGCATGCTAGACATGAGTTTACTCTCTTTTCTGCTCTATTGCCATATTGTACCATCCAAGAGTTTTTCATATGTCCAGGTCTAATTGATAACTTCGATACTAGTCCAGAATCCACAAAACATTCTATGGCACCAATATCAATTAAAATAGAAATAGGTAGTCAATAGAGCTTACCTTGAAATTGAATAGGTACTGTCTAAAATTTAGCTTGTCGATTGCCCACTGTAGTATGAATATGATGTTGTGGTGCTCTTGGCTAATTTATGTTTCCTCTTCCAACTAATATCTATGGACATAAATTTTCATAATTCTCGCCTCCACAAATGTAGCATCCACCCTTAGGTTATTTTTTTCATTCAATTCTTTCCCTCTGGTTGTTATTTCTATTGTTATAACCACCTTTTTTGTTACCTCCAAGATGGTTTCCACCATATTCATCCTGAGAGTTATTACCTCTCTTCAAATTCTTGATTTATTAATTGCCATTAACTTGATTTTTATTCTGATTATAATAACGTTGATAGTTCTACTAATTATTTTGAGGTCTCTTATTGGTAAACTTCACATCTCTCTACTTATGGTAACTGGCTACTTCTTGTAACTTCTACTCTTATTTAATTGCTTTCTCAAAAATGGCATCCATAGTGAGTGGATTATGAATGTCTACCTCTACTCCAATCTGGGGCCTTAAGTCTAATATAAAATTTTTGATCCAAAATATCTAATCTATCTGGTACTGTGGAATATACTTAAGTAGATGTGAGAACCTCTCCCAATAACTGGTTACGAACAAACCTCTTTGAACCAAATTCTAAAACTCCATCATCTCCTGATCGAAGAAGAGCTACGATAACCAACTTTTCTAAAAAAGTTATAGGAAAATTTTCTAGGTTTTTTCACTATGTAACATCTTATTATCTAATTTTTTATTGTCCCACCATGTTTTTGCTTCACCAATCAACTGAGATGATCCCCACATTGCCTTCATGTGATCTAAAAGGTTGTCTTTCTCCATTTTTATGATCTATGATTTAGTTCCATCTCCAATTGTGTTTCCATAAAATTTAGATGGTGGTACCTTCTTGATGTCCTTTCCCAACTCCTCTGCAATCTTTACTTGATTGTTAACATTCACCCCAACCCCAGGAACTTGAACTTCTATCCTCGAATTCTTATTTACATTAGCACTTCTTAAGTTCTCACTAGCATTTTGCCTTCTAGGATTCCTTCTGATTTCTTGCTCAAGGACAGTCATTTTAGTATCTTGTTGATTCAAGAGAGCAAGAATATAGTCCAATCTTTCATCTTGATTATTATTAACACTTCCACAATTTCTTCTATTTTGCCACTTCTTGATCCTTCACCATGCTCAGTGTTTTTAGTATTCATGATGCATAATCTACATCAAGTTAGTAACTTAACATAATAGTCTCAAAAAGAGGCCCTAGTGTTCAACCTCAATCTTTGGTACCAAAATGTAAAGCCACTCAAACCATCATCAAATATATAAAGTAAATAATATATTTAAATTACATCATAAATAATCAAAAGTAAAATGATGTAATTAATCTGCTCACTTACAATATTATAAGAAAAAGATAAATCTCATAAATATGAATCAATAAAAATCATTAAATCTTTCAAAATATCGTGCTCAATCCAAGTGAAAGCACTATAAAATAATATATAAATTCCATTGACATTCATGCCATAAAACATCCAAATACAAGTTACAATGATCATGTATAACAAGTATAAAATAATCAATACACTCTCCAGTCGTCCTAAACCAAGTGGTTCTCTTGTGAGCTGAGAGATAGGAACATGGGTCAGGCATTTTTTCACCTAACCATGAAGCAATTACAATTCTCTAGATCCCTTCATGACATGAAGGAAACCCAACCTACATAAAATGTCTAGCTACCTGGCAAATGGGAACACCCGATGCAACTTGATGTCTAAGGTGCAATTCTAAATAATAAAATGCAAATTTTCTCACAATAGAATGTGATATATATATATATATGTATGAATAAGTTTACTAGATAAAATATTCATCTATTTCAATGACAACTCGTTTAAATCTAAACTTTTAAAACATAATAACGAGATAATTCTTAAAAAGAGGAAGCCATCTTTGATAATCCACATTCAACATCCTAATCCAAAAGTAACCCAATCACATTCTTAGATAAACTCTACTATTTTCTATAAAAAATAAATACATATAAAAATAAATAAATAAAATAAATAAAGAGAAAATATCGACCCATTTCACGTATAAACTGATTGTAATTTTTCCTTTTTTCAAGCAATAATCATGAAAACACACCTTTATAATATAATAAAAAGAACATCATTCATTCATTCATTTATGCAATTTATAGTAATGTCTATAGTCTAGTTATGGTCTTTTAATATACATATCATTGTCTAAAAGGTTTTTTTTTTAAAATAGAAATAAAAATAAAAATAAATGTTAAATTCTTTATGTCTCTCAATTTTAACAATTCAAGAGGATTTTTTTTTTAACAGTTATATGCAACCTTAAATCATGAAAATAAAAATAAGAGGAATACCCGAGAATATGTGCTTGTCAAAAGGTCAATTTCTTTACTGTTGTTGTTGATCCTCCTTCTCTTTGTCACTGTTCAAAAAATAAAATTATGTCCTCCTTCTTTGCTGAAATGCTCGTTAACTACTATGAATATCTTCAAAGCATTTTTTGGTTTTGTTCCTCCCTTTTCTATATTTCCAAAACAATTTACAGTTTTAAATTTCGTCGAGAAATGACAAAGTTATCACTATTTTTCTATCTATAGTTGCAAAAAAGTGATAAATATCTTTTTCTTTAAGCCATCCCTTATTTATTTCTGAATCTCTACTATTATCGATATTTTTAAAATTAATTTTAGCTTTTATATATATATATATATATATATATATATATATATATATATATATATATATATATATATATAATTAATGGAGTCTTATTCAAATTTGCATGAGAGAAAAACCTCTATCAATAACCTCTATAAATAGAATTTAATAAGCTTATTTATTACATGTCATTGCATGACAAGATTATAATTCTTTTATTTCTTTTAATTAGATTTCTAATTATAATATGTATTATTAATATAGTTTATTTCTTTTTGAAATAAAATATTCACTTAAATCACACAAAAAGTATTTAAAATAATATTAGAATTATATATATATATATATATATATATATATATATATATATATATATATATATATATATATATATATATATATATATATATATATATATAAATTGCAATATATATATATCTATATTTATATATATAGATATATATTGCAATTTAAATTTATAATTATAGTAAGTCTAATTTAGATATGGTCATCCATATTTAAATAAATAAGAAACGTTTATTAATTATTTATGATTATATATATATATATATATATATATATATATATATATATATATATATATATATATATATATATAAATTTAAATTTATAATTGTAGTAGGTCTAATTTAGATATTGTCATCCATATGTAAATAAATAAGAAACATTTATTTATTATTTATGATTAAATAATAAATAACCATACATCAATTTAATAAAATACATCATTTCAATATATAGTTATACCATTTAAAATATAAAATATAAAGATATTAATATTCATGACTAAATCAAGCATTCGAAAGGAACTTATTGTCATAATTAAAACATAATATTTTTTAAGTATCTAACCATCCATCACATTTATCATCCACACAATAATACGTATTAAACCATTCAAAATAATGTAATATGAAACTATGTGAGTGTATGAGTGCATCAGGGTTAACCATCCCGACAGTTCTTTCCAAGTGGCTAAAACATTTCTACCTCAACCATATTTTCATCTTCGATGAGTACTTGCATTCATTCACACTCAATCTCGATGTCAATAGGTTAGTGCCTCAAAAACATAGTCAAAATAAAACCTTATAATCATCGTGATAATATTTAATATTTAAATCAATTTTCTAGTTTATAAAAATATAATTGTATAATAATTACCTTCAGACACATGAAATTTACTCAAAGTAAAATAACTATAGTAAATGTTTACTAATCTAAAATAATTTATGGAGTCCATAAAAATGAGATGTGACAATCTTTTCATCCTTAAGTTTGCAAATTGAGTGAACTTCTATCACTTGTTATACAAAAAATATGAGGGATACATATGAACCATTAGCTACTATAGTTGCATGGGTGATTCCTATAATCACTCCTAGAGGATTCTCCCTAGGTCAAGACGAGTGAGACACATCAATGATTTTTCTCTCGCAATGAAATATCTCTTAAGGGACCAAAACTTAGTATGTGGGAGATGTATCTTTTGGATTGCTAGTCCAATCAATGAACCATATTCACAGACACATCTAGATAAATTTTTTAATGATATAATGGATACCCTTCACTATTTGTTAGGCCCAAGGATCAAAATTTGCAGTTGGTTAGACTCATTCCTTAAAAATTTCTTCTCATCCTCGAGTGTGCAGACTTCTACCCTATGTTGTAGGAGATCCATGAGGGGTACAAATGAATCATTAGTTCTTACAATTGCATCGATGATTCCTTTGATCACTTCCTAGAGGATTATCCATATATCAAGATGAATGAGACATAATAATGAGTTTTCTATCACAACCAAATGTCTCTTAAGAAACCAAAAGTTGGTATATAAGAGGTGTATCTTCTAGATTGATAGACCAATCAAATAATCATCTTCATGACACATACATATAGATATTTTAATGTAATAATGACCACTTTCTACTCTACATTAGCACTTAGGATTGAAAGTTGCAGTTGGCCATATGCATCCCTTAAGAGAATCTTCTTATCCCTGAGTGTGCAAATGAGCGAAATTTCATCATACATTATAGGAAAATCATGAGGGGTACATATAAGTCATTAAATCCTACATTTACATGGTTAACTCTTCTAAGTATTCCAAGAGGATTCTCCCTAGTTTGGGATAAGTGAGACATGGTAATGAGTTTTCTTTCATAGTCAAATGTCTCTGAAGAGAGCAAAAGTTAGTCTGTGAGAGGAGTATCTTCTATCTTTCTAGACTAATCGATGAACCACCTTTATGGACACATACATACAGGAATTTTAACGTTATAATGGTTATATTCCACTCTCCATTAGACATCAAGACTGAAATTTATAGTTATCCAAATGCATCCCTTAAAATCTTCTCATCCCTGAGTGTGTAAACTGAGTGAACTTTCATCACACATTGTAGGAGAACTGTGAGAGGTAAATATGAACCTTCAGTTCCTATAGTTTCACAGGTGAGTTCTCTAAATAGATCCTAAAGGATTATCTCAAACTAAAGATGAGTGAGACATGATAACGAGTTTTTTCTTGTGGCCAACTATCTCTTAAGGGATTAAAATTTTGGATGTGGGAGACGTATCTTATAGCTCATTAGTCTAGTCGATGAACTATCTTTGTTGACATATCCAAATGCATAGAGATGAACTGTCAAATACTATACTTGTATATGTAAGTCCTCTAAGCCCCTAAGAGGATTTTTTTCTGCTTGAGACAAGGAAGCAAAATATCTACTCAACATGTATTATTTTTTCATTTCTCTTTGTTTTGAGAAGATAATCTGATCTACTCATGACACCAACCACATGAAGGTAGAAGCTCATATATTACCACTAACCTAAATTAAAACATAGTAAAAAATTCAAATAAAAATAAACATATAATTATAAATAAAATCAAAATTAAAATGTAGTAAATTAAATAAGTTAATTTTAGTAATTTGAAATGCTAGACACATTGAATACTAACCTTACCAAGTCTATGCAATGTAATTTCAAGATCAACTTTGCTTTTAATTATTTCAAGAATCATTTCATGCTTGAATTCATGAACTTTTGAAAAAAAATTATTGTAAGGCTTTCCATGATATTTCATCATTTGAATATTTGTAGTGATAACTGGATTTGAATAACGAAACAACACCCTATGTGTTTTTAAATCCTCAAATAACTATTGTCTTGATTTTTTATGAAAGTATCTATGAATCCAAGTTCTTGTATCCATCATGAATTCAGTGAGATAAACTAAGTCTTCTCCATCTATACAATTATGGTTATTTTTTTACCTCTACATAATGAGACAAGTAGCAGTTTGTACTGTCACTATTGTCTTTAGGTGCAAACACTATAAAAAATTACTCCACATTTAAAATATAATCAATTTGTAAGGACATGTAGGAAAAAAGTAAGATATCACTAGTAGAACTAAGGTTGCATTTAAATTATAAATAAATTATATCTGGTAGAATAAGATCTGAGATGTGATCAAAGTCAACTGATGATGCCATTTCATGATTTCCTAATGATTGAAAAGAATTGCTAGTATCCATAGGTGTTAGGGGTCTAAAATACCATTTGTCAACCCATTATTTTGACTTACATTCATTCCAAATAAATTTCATACATCTTGAATAAAAGCATATCATATCCATAGTATAAATAGTCCATGAACTATGACTTGAGCTGTAAATGGAGTGGAAACCACTCGATCCATGTACTATACTACAATATTCATACATTGTCTTATCTTCATCCTCCATTAACCAAAAAAAAATTTACACATGAGAATATTAGTCTGATTCATGAGAAAAAAGTTCATTACACCTAGTCATAATAATTTCAGCATCCATCAAATTAGCACCATCTTTGGGCTTTCCCTAAACATTTTTAAAGCCTCTTTTTACACATGCACCTGCACGATCATGTTCTAATTTGTCATGCCCAACATCAAAGAAACTCTAAAAATATTGAACCCTATTTGTCTTATGCATCTTTCTTAACCAATAAAATATTCAAGAATTCTTAAACTGTCATGCATAATTATCTGACCAAATATAGTGTGTATTGAACAAGATTTAGCTTGCATTCATATTCCCATAAAATATCTCAAAATAACCTTGGATAAAATCTGGAGAATGTGATATGTCATTGCTAATATAAAAGTGACACTCTCTTAAAATCTTTATGTTGTCCTTTGTGTTATCAGGTGCATGTATGAATGTAATGTGCATGAATATTTCAGCTTGAATTAAATTATAGTATTCAGATTGAACCTCATTCTGTAGTTTTAATGTGTAGTTATCAACAAAACCCATAACTAAAACAATGGTGACAACTAGAAAGTTGACCTTGCATAGCTTGAATTGATTATCTAACCACTTTATTTTGTGTGTGTCTTCATATTGGCAGATGAGCTTCTTCTTGAATTCAAACATGAAATTAGATACATCTATGGACACTATACCTATATTTATACAACACACTGGTACCTAGAAGTCTATGCCATTTATAATTGATTTAGCATATTTAGACACCAATGCATAATAATAAATTCCATCTATAGTTTCTTCAATACCTCAGGATACCACCGCACCTAAGTATATGCCATTTATAGTTATTTTAGGATCTCAAGACATGAGCATGTCAGAGTATACATCATCTATAGTTTCTTCATGATCTCATGACACTAGTTGTCAGACTATATGCCATTTGTAGTTGCTTCACCACCTCTTGTTAGCACACAACCTATTATGTAGGACTTATATGCTTCACCATTTGTATTTGGCACATAAGTTTAATTTTAATTCTAATTTTTTTATGTATGTAAAAGAATATTAAATCTATTTTTAGTATATGTTTACTTGACTAATGTTTGATTGATCTTTTAATTTGTTGTTTATATATATGATCATTGATATCTTAACTATCTTAGATGGATTATATTCTGTTGTTGAGGCTATAATTAGCATTGCGGTACCCTACACTTAGATTTAGAAAGTTACAAATTACATAAAGTTGCTATTTAATGTTAAATCACAACTTGGTGTATTATGCCTAAATTTTAGTTTTTAGTGATATATTTGTTAAATTATTATAGTTCTTAAATTTTATTATTTTTATATTACATATTTGTCATAATCATGGTATCCTAGATAGAGTTGAAACACTCTCATAAGTGTAACATATTTGTGTTTCATTTTCAAGAAGTGTTTCCTTAAAATCTTGGAACTTTGTAAGATGTTGCATTAAATCTCAACTTAAAATTGTGCATATGTTTCTTTATTCACTGACATTTCTATCTCACATTCTTGTCTTAATCCAAAATAATTATGAGCTAGATCATGATGATTTTAGATTGATAACAACACAACATATATGATGCTAATAATAATGATAGTCAAAATATTACTAATTACTTAGTCTAAATTATTAATATTTCATAATTATTTGCATCAATTTGCACACAAAGCTATTAAATAAAATAACTACTTATTGAAAGATATTAGAGTATGTATAACCTACCAAATTCACAAAATAAAGTGCATGAAAACACTAAATATATTCAATATATAAGTTTGTTTATTTATACATCCATACCGTAAATTATATAACTCATTATTCTAAACTTTAAGCAACTTTCATGTTTAGTCCATACTTGAAAAACTTAAAAAAGGATATTGTTCAAGCATCCTCTTATTTATCAAATAAATTAACAATAAAAAATATGAGCTAAAGGAAGGAAATGCTAAAATCCTAACTCACTACTTCATTAGTCTTTATCTAGTTCACGTAGAGTTGTATTTATGTGTCTTCTAAATATTTTTTCATTTATGAATATGTAGACACTAAAACTGAATATTATTGTTTAAATATTTTTTATACACCATATTTTTGTACACGAAGGAATAATCTCTATCTTTCTATCCCTTTCTCTCTTTTTCTTTATGTATAGAAGGAATAATATTAATTTCAATTTATCTTAAATTAGGTTTAATTTTATATGATTCATAATTGACCCCTTTCATTTATTAGTTTTGTATATGATGATAAATGTTATGGGTACCCCACATGGATTAGAATAATGTTTTATTGATGTTGTAGTTTCATCACAAGATTTACTTTCTCCCTAGTAGCACTTGATTTAGAGATACTGACTGATGAGAACACATAGTGAAATTATTTTTTTAGCTTCAATAAATGGTACTCTGGATCATACTTATATTTTTATGCACATCTATATCTAATGATATATGTATGCTCCATAGGATTATCTATTAGGGATATATTTGCAGTCACACAACCTAATATATCTGTTTAAGTGGCATATAGTGAGTCCAAAATCACCTTGTTTAAAAATTTTGTTCATTACAACTCTATCATTTTCAATATATCATTTTAATGCAATAAAATTTATCTTTCATATGTTGTTGAGACACCAAAGTTTTGTGAGGTTATAAAATAGACATTCAATTGTTCACATGCTTAGAGGAGATTTTTCCCCCATAATAGGTACTGCAACACCCTTATTTCTACATCTATGGCAAGGAAGCATAATTTATTTGAAGGAAATGAGGAGTAGGAGAGCTATTTATTGAGTTAGGGTTTTAGTTGTATCCATAATCTATTTTATATGTTGATAGGGCCCACATCGCATGCCTATATATCTCATTTTGTATATGTATATGCTATGGTCTAGATTGTATCTCGATATATGTCCTAATTTTGATGTCATTATAACATAATTTGCATACACATATATACTATTTAACATTTTTATATGTGAATCATACATTGTTATAATTCATGTATACATATTTACTTCTTAAATATGTCATTGTTATTTGTTGAACATGTTCATAGATAATTCAAATGTTTAACATTCGTGAAATTGATGTATTGATGTTATAATGAGTATAATGAAGTCATTTTGTTATGCATGTAAATGTAATGATTGTTGAGTCATGGTTTCTTATCATTATCATATATTTCATTAAAGAAAGAACTAAATTATACTAGTGTTAAAAAATGACCATTATCATAGAGTTATAAGAAGAGAGACCCAAAGAAATAAAGTAGAAATACATTTTGTTTATTTATATCATTGGACTAACTTTTAATTATGAAATTTACTATTAGTGAAATAAATAGATCAATTGATTATAAGCCAACCCAATCAATGAACCATTCTTAAGTATTAGTCTAAAAACCTAATGTGGCATTCAACAAGATTCAAATTGTGAGACACATAAGCTTACACTTGTCAAATTATAGATATATCATGTTTTTATACCTTGAATTGTAATAACCTCCATTAATAAAAAATTACCAAATATCATCTTCTTTTCTCGAGAGTTTTATCTTAGAAATGTCAATTAACGACATATATAACCATCTATCTCTAACTCTTCATTTATTTCATGGATATCCTTTTTGCTAGTGAACTTTTATGAGTCAAGGTGAGTGACCTTATGATGAGCACAAACTTATATAGTGTATATATATTATATATATATTCAAACAGGATTAGACTAGATACATTCTCAATTATTTTGCCTTCATGTGTAGTCAAAACTTATATGACATTGTTGAAGCTCTTTCATTATTCTAGATGATAACATTCATAATACCTAATTAATGTAGATTATATTCATATTTTTTGGAATTATGAAATAAATAAACTAACATAAATAATAATGAGGTGCAAACAAACTCTTTACGATCATGTGCCAATGAAGACCAAAGACAAATCTCATCCAATGTCTTTGTCTATCTCTGTTTGTGCTTGAAGAACTGAGCCTTAGGGCACACATTGTGTCACATTCCGATTCACCCTATGTTTTTACCTTTAAATTCATGGATTTGAAATTGGTCATAATGATTATTATGATGTGATATTCTTTATATAGTACTTTATAAATGGTGTTATTAATGCATCTTTCAATGGGAAATTAAAATAGTAGAAATGCTACATTTGATTTGTCGAAATAAAAATTTATTATAATCTTAAATTGTTTAATTATATTAGACAATTATTAAATGGTGAAGTTTAACATATTATTAATGCTAATTAAATTAAGTATAACTCCTAATTAAACACTAGGATGAACATGTAGTTTAAATGACTTATCTGGTAATTAACAAGTGGATTTAATTATTAATTAGCAATGCAAAAAATCTTTCCATGACTTTAATTAGAAAGGTGAAGTTGAGTTACCTTATTGTTGACTTGGGAAATCAAGGGAGATAAATTGGGAATTTATCTGATAATTATTGGTGGAACTTCCAGTTAATTTTTGGAACAAAGCCTACAACTTTGGGTTTCAAGTGGCATGCAAATAATGAAAAAATGGGAGTAAATGATATTAAGAGGATTGGAAAAATAAGAATGGGATACATGGAATATACATGGAAGGAAAATAGGAATGGGAAGAATGATGAGTGGTTAGATGATGATGAAGGTATTAGATGATGATGAAGGGACACAAGCTGGTGTAAGTCGATGGATGTGCAAGAAAGAAGTGAGATCGCTGCAAGAAGAAGTGAGATCGCTGCAAGAAGTAGTGAGATTGAACGTTGCAGGAAAGAGGGCAAACTCAAAACCATGGTCTGGTCTCCTTCTTTATAATTGTTAATCCAAAACTCCAAGTAAGTTGATATTATTGATCTGGGCTATGTTTTTATGAATACAATGACTTAGGAATGTTTTAGTAAAATATATGTTTATGATTTCCTGTGCTTTACTTAAGTCTAAAACAATTCTGAAACTATTTATATATTGTTGTGATTCAAGGGATAAAAAAATAAAACACACATATATGTTGTTGCACCCATATTTTGGCCAGATAACTCATGCTTATATCTATTACATGCTCACCATAATCACAACTATAGAATGAAATGCTATATGTATATATTAAGATGAACATATAATTATCATACTACCTCAGATTTTTGCTCTAAAATGTATATATAAATGGATCAATATGTTAGTCTAAGAGGATCGATGTTTCTGTGAGGCATCAATATATTTTTTTTGTGGTACCTATTTCTCTTAATTCCAACTTATGGTATTTTTGTTGAATCGCTGTACTTTCAACCCAATATAAATAACATAGCTAAATATTCAAATTGATACAACTGTGATTAAGTAGCTGAATATATATATATATATATATATATATATATATATATATATATATATATATATATATATATATATATATATATAAGCCAAGATTTAATATTAAAATGCCACGATTCTTTTATCTTACCTATTTCAACTCAAGTGGAACAACATTCCATTTCAGTCAAGGATTTCAACAGACTCAAAAATCCCCTCTAGGTTTCAACAGACTAAAAATATGTGTTATTTCCATGTCTGGACAAGACATATACAAATGCGTTTTAGTCGGGAGAGCGAGCCATTTTATATATGTTCCTACGTCTAACAATTATATTAAGAAAGTAACTTTATTTGAGTCTGTCATGAGTTACATCATGTTGGATGGTGCATATTTGATTTTACATTATTGGGATTTGATTAGATCCCTAGGAGCTTTGAATGACATCACATACTATTATAGACTCATTGCCATCATTCCTTAAACTCATCCAAAAGCAAATCCACTGCCATGTCTTTATCTTAGCTATTGTATTATGTTGGATGGGCACTTTTGTTGTAAGTTATTGAGAGTTGATGGGAAGGGTAGTGGGAGATAACACCATATTGAGAAAAATACTATAATGAGGATAACACATCATAAAGGAGAGCACCTTACTAAGCTGTGGCACGTTATCATTTTATTGAGGTGAAGCCTATACTAAGAATGACATTGTATTGTAGATTTCATTTTATCGAGGACAATATTGTAGTATAGACAAATCTTTATTGAGGAAATCCATTTACCAAGGTCAAAAACTTATCACATTCAATAATTTAGTAAGTACTTTTGTTTAGTGAATATAATGTTTATTCATTCTGGTAAATCCCTTATTGATTGCCCTTATTTTTATAGTCTTTTTAGTGACTTATTAAATCTATTGGCAAGAGTATATTTGATTTTTATAGATTGTTATGAATTGATGGAAATAAATAAAAAAGAAACCTATATTTAAATAGATATGTTTTTTTATAACAAGCTTTTCCATTTAAAACATATTATAAATGAAATTTGTGAAATATTTTGAGATAGATATAAATCAATTGTCCTGTGACATGCAAGTTGGTTGTCGTCATTATTTTTAAACTTAGTAAGTAAACTATCCAAGGGCAGGGGAAATTATAACATTACCCAATATAAGGGATTTTTCTTGTATATCCAATGAAAACATTATAAAGCTTATGAGCAAATTATTAGAATATGTTGAAAATGATGATTTGTGACATTACATATTTTGTGTTATTTTAGAATTATGGGAAATGGGTAATTATAACATTTTCTTAATTTAGTTGGTTTTAGAGAAAACCAAACTTAAACATTCTAGGAAATGTCAAAAAGACATATGTTTTGAAAACATACTTTCTTTGTATCAATAATTAAATTTTTCTTGAATTATCTCTTGTAGATAAGATAATATAGACTTTTATTGTCATTTTTGGTTGGCATGGTTTTGTCAATAAATGCTTATTACATCAGATATTGCATAAGTGTGATTATGATCCTTAGATTAGTTTACCTGAATGGTGAGCTTATGTTTTGAATTATTTATTTGCTATGAATATTATTTGGCTGCATTGATCATACCACCCAAGTAGTGAGATAGTTTCTCAAGCCTGATTAACCTCGTCAATGATGGGTATGGATAACCCAATCAAGTGATGTGTTATGAATTTGGTTGATCCAGATGATCTTTAGCCAAAGATTAACATTGTTAATTCATATGTATGAATTGCATATTTTGTGATATCATAATGGAAATGTATTTTCTTTATGATCCACTTTATGTAGTAGAATCTTATAAAACATGGATATACAAGCATGTCAAGCAGTATTTATTGATATTTACTATTGCATGTATGATGTTAAGTCCTTTGATATGTATACCTAGATGGTATGGTTACATAAAGACTCTCGAATCAAGAACCACTGTATACTTACTCTATGGTTATGTAACCCATTTATATGTAGATATTATACATGAGAAAATATTATGATGTGGATTTACTTAGTGGTATGCAAACTATTTGATACCCTTTCTATATGAGAGTTAAAATTCATAGTGTGGTAGTATAGGAGGACATGAGAATGATGATGGACATCAATAGTCCTAGCTTATACCTATTTGATGAAAGTGATAGGGTTATAAAGACCATTGAGTCTTCTCTTTGTAATAAAGGAATGTATTTATACCTTTTCCTTGTATGCGTTCATATGAGGAACTATTGAGTAAACATTTATACTTTTAGTAGTTGGTAGAACTACATCAAGCCTTGATTCTACATATGTAGGTGACATCACAGATATGTATGGCAGCTTAGGGAAAAAGTGTGGGCATATAATCCAACCTTGATAGGTATTCCTTAGTGTGACATCTGTTTTAAATGCTAGTGAAAGCAAATAGCCTTTATGTAGCATAGTATTGCTATGCAAACTTGTCAATAGGATCAAGTTTGTCTCATCTTGTAGGATGAACATAGTATGTGGTATATTTCATGAGAAAGTAATTATGCAAGTGACTAGACATTTTTATAATAGCATAGTGTTTCATGAGGTGTGCCTTGAGATTTTGTTCTCATTGTTTTGTTGTTAAATGTATACTCAAATAGTATAATCTTAACTTGCTTTATTTATTATGGTTGGGTGTAAGATTATTGTTGGTGTTGATTTGGGTGCTCAAACACAAATACCTATGACCGTATAGCATGTAATAGAGTTTTACAGTATGCAAAGTATCTGGTTGATACATATTGTATTCATTATATCTTGACCCATATCTACATAAATATAGATGTTAAGGTTGATAATGTTGGGTAGATTGATCATGAACTATGATAGTATGAGATAACATAGGATCTTTAGCTTAGATGGATATACCCACATGGTACATATTGTAGTTGTATATATATAGACTCTTACCTAAATTGGTTGTTCAAATGATTTTGACTTGAGCAATATGTTTATATCAACTAATTGGATAAATTGTATATGTGCGAATAATCTTGAGAGTATAATTAAAAGATGGGTTTGACTATTATGTACTTTATGGCTTGCTTTGTATTATGTACTTAGCTTACTTCTATGCCTAGCGTGTGATTATGTATGGAACTAGGAATGTAGGTTTCTTTATTATTACTTATATCTAGGTTTTTATGTGAGAGTGCTTGGGTAAGGACACAAGCCTAGATTAGTAGGATGTTATGCTAGAGTGTGTCTCTTAGCTATGGGATTATATATCAGATCTTTAGAAGCTCACTTGTGTTACAAGTAGTTTCTTTTCCTATTTGTATTAGAGTGTTGACCCCTTCGGTGGTGATTTTTTGTGGAGGAGACCATCAAATTTGAAAGGAGAACTACATCAGACCCTGATTCCAAGGAGGGGATTTATAAGCTACCCAATATTTTGGTGGGGCATTGGGTCTAGATCCTTAGGCTAGGGTAGGGTAGACTTGATTGCATATCAATCTGATCAAGTGGTTGATTCTTTATTCAATGTTTAATTTAAAAAAAAATTGTTGCTTTTTCTAAGTACAACTAGGAGGGTTGTTATATGTGATATCAGAGCTTAGGCTCAAACTTTAGGACCTAATAAGTCAATTAACATTTTTGTATTTTCTTTTTGATAGATAGAAGAAATGTGAATGTGTTTTTAGTAATTGAGTGTGTACCTTAAGAACATTCATAACCCCTTAGAGTTTTTAAAAGGTGGGGTTATCAAGTGTCTCATTGGTGATGGTTTTATAAGGTGTATGGTAGGAGAGTACATATCATAGTTCATGAGTTGTGAATAAGAGTTTCCTACCATATTTTTGATTTTTTGATTGAACACCTTGAGTATGACTACATTTTCTTGGCAATTGAATCACCTTCATCATTTGCATTTGTGTTTGACACACATAGAGTGCTTCTCATTTCAATAAATATATGCTTTCATTTTGTGTCTTGTTTGAATAAAAATTAGGAGTGTGAGTTTCCTTAGTTGATTGCAGATGGCTTGATTATAAATTCCTTTGTGTTAGGAGTTTGTAGATTAACATTTTCATTTTGTTTTTATTTATATATACTTGAGAAGAAGTATCATTTCTCTTTGTTATCTTAGAGGTGAGTTGTTATGCTCATTCTACTTGTACATCATTTTAAGCTACCGAAAAGGTTCATATTTACAGGATGTTGATTTAGTGTTTTCTTAAATGGAAACTTGTTTATGAATTATTGTTTGATATTTTTTCCCTTAAATTCATGGGATAGTGTTTTCTACTTCTTATTGAGAAAAGTTGTAGGAAGTTTTGCTTCGAGATGCTATCTCTCTAATTTATACTTGTAACTTTTTAGAGTTACTATTTTATATAAAATATAAACTTGACCACTATGAGAATGAATTTATATTAATTATAGTTGATTATAATTAGTATGTTATTATCTACCTTTGTTAGATTAATATCTTTCTCTTTTTAAAACATGTTTTGAATAATGGTATGTGTACTTTTTTGTCGGGAGCAAGTAAGGTATTAGATGTACAAAACATCTTGGTAAAGGTAGAGATAAAATTTTAAATTTCTTATGTGCTTGTAATGCAAGCAAGAGACATGGTCTCACTTATAAGGTTGAAGAGCGTTATAATCCTTCACTTAGATATGTTATATTAATTGTGAGATTATTTATATAATAGTTTAAGTTGAGAAATTATGACACTAGCTATGTAAGCTAGTAACAACTTAATACAATCTCGAGATGATTCTATGATTTTCTAATATGTATGTTATTACATATGGAAATTTTATAGCATATAGTAATGCCTTTTATGAGCTGTTAGTACATATTTGTGTTTCTTTAAGCTTTATACGCATTTTTATTTAGAGATCATCAAGCTATAAAGACCCGATGGAAGAATGATGAATTGGGAATGTGAGTTCTAAGCAATAGGACGATATCCTACTTAGCCTCACATTGACTCAGATTGTTGTAACTGAGTTGGATCTGACAAATGAGCTTTATCAAATCTAGGATTTGATAGATGAAACTTGTCAAATTCAATCGTATGGCCATATGCATGTATACTGGATGATGTTCTATGTGGATGATTATTCCTTGATTGTATATATTTTTATGAGTTTATATTCATCATCATACTTGTTTAGAGCTCCATTTGAGTTAGGACAGTATTGCCATGTTATACTTATTCGAAGCTATGCATAGTAGTGATAGTATTAACATATACACATTATTCTTGCCAAGTGCCCTAAATACTTTTCTCTGATTTGAGAAATACACTCTCTAGGTTGGAGAGATGTGCAGAGGGACTAGAAGATTTTGTGGAACTCTTTCTAGTTATTTGTTTTGACTTATGTGATAATCTCGTGTATTTGGAAAGTTGGTAAAACTTTTTCCAAGTTGTTGGACCCAGTCATGTTAAACCAATAAACATAAGTGACATTTGTAAAACTAAATTTCAGAGTAGAAAATGTCATGAGTATGGTCTTGCTGGATCGATACTCTATGAATAATAATAAATGAGTGCACTAGTATGAGTTTTTAAGGTAAAATTTGTAGTTATTTACATTCTATGATAATAGATACTATGTTTATTTGGTGATAACTCTGATGTCTTTCAAAACTTTTATGTCATTGAGGCGATGATCAATTTTAGGGGGGGAGTATGTCACATCTCGATTTCACCCTATGTTTTTACCTTTAAATTTGTGGATTTGAAATTGGTTATAATGATTATTATGATGTGAGATGCTTTATATTGTACTTTATAAATGATGCTATTAATGCATCTTTTGAAGGGAAATTAAAATAGTAGTAATGCTACATTTGATTTGTCAAAATAAATATTTATTATAATCTTAAATTGTTTAATTATATTAGACAATTATTAAATGGTGATGTTCAACATATTATTTATGCTAATTAAAATAAGTATAAATCCTAATTAAACACTAGGATGAACATATAGTTTAAAAGACTTATCTGGTAATTAACAAGTGGAGTTAATTATTAATTAATAATGCGGGAAATCTTTCTATGAATTTAATTAGAAAGGTGAAGTTGAGTTACCTTATTGTTGACTTGGGAAATCAAGGGAGATAAATTAGAATTTATTAAATAATTATTGGTGGGACTTCCAATTAATTTTTGGAATAAAACCTACAACTTTGGGTTTCAAGTGGCATGCAAATAATGAAAAATGGGAGCAAATGATATTAAGAGGATTGGAAAAATAAGAATGGGATACACAAAATATACATATAAGGAAAAGAAGAATGGGGAGAATGGTGAGTGGTTATATGATGATCAAGGGATATGGGGTGGTGTAAGTTGATGGATGTGCAAGTAAGAAGTGAGATAGTTGCAAGAAGTAGTAAGATTGGATGTTGTAGGAGAGAGGGTGAACTTGAAACCATGGTCTCGTTTCTTTCTTTATAATTGTTAATCCAAACCTCCAATTAAGTTGATATTATTGATCTGGGCTGTGTTTTTCTGACTATAATGACTTATGAATGTATTTTCTATACCTTTGTTTTAGCAAAATAAATGTTTATGATTTCTTTTGCTTTGCTTAAGTCTGAAACAATTCTAAAACTATTTGTATATTGTTGAAATTCGATGGATAACAAAAATAAAACACACATATATGATGTTGTGCCCATATTTTGGCCAGATAAGTCATGTCTATATCTATTACATGTTCACCATAATCATAACTATAGAATGAGATGTTATATGTATATATTAAGATGAATATATAAATATTATAGTACCTTAGATTTCTATTTGAAACCATATATATAAATGGATTGATATGTTATTCTAAGAAGATCACTTTTTCTGTGAGGCGTCAATATATATTTTTCCATGGTACCTATTTCTCTTATTTCCAACTTCTGGTATTTTTGTTGAATCACTGTACTTTCAACCCAATATAAATATCATAACTAAATATTCAAATTGATACAACTATGATTAAGTCACTGAATATATATATATTTTAGCCAAGTTTAAATATTAAAATGCCATGATTAAAATGTCATGATTCTTTTATTTCCGTTGTTTCAACTCAAGTGAAACAACATTCCATTTTAGTCAAAGATTTCAAAAGACTTAGAAATCACCTTTGGGTTTCAAAAAACTACAAATATGCTATATTTCTATGTCTGGATAGGACATATACAAATGTGTTTTGGTCAGGTGAGCGAGCCATTTTATATCTATTGCTGTGTCTAACAATTATATCATGAAAGCAAGTTTCTTTGAGTCTATCATGAGTTACATCACATTGGCTGGTGCATATTTGATTTTATATTATTGGGAATCTATTGGATCCCTAGGAGCTTTGAATGACATTTCATACTATTATGCCCCTGTTACCATCATTCCTTAAACTCAACGAAGAGCAAAACCGCCACCATGTCTTTATCTCAGTTGTTGTATTATGTTAGATGGGCACTTTTATTGTAAGTTATTGAGAGTTGATAGGAAGGGTAGTGGGAGACAACATCATATTAAGGAAAATATTATATTGAGGATAACACATCATAAAGGATAGCACCTTACTAAGCTGTGGCACATTATCATTTTATTGAGGTGAAGACTATATTGAGAATGACATTGTATTGAAGATTTCATTTTATCGAGGATAATATTATAGTATAGACAAATATTTATTTTGGAAATCCATTTACCAAGGTCAAAAACTTATTGCATTCAATAATTTAGTAAGTACTTTTTTTTAGCGAATATAATGTTTATTCATTTTGGTAAATCCCTTGTTGATTGCCCTAATTTTTATAGTCTTTTTAGTGACTTATTAAATCCGTTGGTAAGAGTACATTTGATTTTTATAGATTATTATGAATTGACAGGAAGAAATAAGAAAGAAACCTATATTTAAATAGATATGTTTTTTTTATAACAAGCTTTTCCATTTAAAACATATTATAAATGAAATTCGTTGAGATAGATATAATTCAATTGTCCTGTGACATGCAAGTTGGTTGTCGACATTATTTTTAAACCTAGTACGTAAACTATCCAAGGGCAGGGGAAATTATATCATTACCCAATATAAGGGATTTTTCTTGTATATCCAATGAAAACAATATAAATCTTATGAAAAAATAATCAAAATTTGTTGAAAATGATGATTTATGACATTACATATTTTGTGTTATTTTAGAATTATGGGAAATGGGTAATTATAAATTTTTCTTAATTTTGTCGGTTTTTGGGGAAACCAAACTTAAACATTCTGAGAAATGTCAAAAAGATATATGTTTCTTAAACATAATTTCTATGTATCAATAATTGAATTTTTCTTGAATTATCTCTTGTAGATAAGATAATATAGACTTTTGTTGTCATTTTTGGTTGACATGGTTTTGTCAATATATGCTTATTACATCAGATATTGCATGAGTGTGATTATGATCCTTAGATTAGTTTACTCAGATGGTGAGCTTATGCTTTGAATGATTTATTTGCTATGAATATTATGGGGCCGCATTGATCATACCACCCAAGTAGCGAGATGGTTTCTCAAGCCTAGTTAGCCTCATCAGTAATGGGTATGGATAACCCAATCAAATGATGTGTTATGAATTTGGCTAATCTAGATGATCTTTAGCCAAAGTAATGTTAGATTAAAATTATCAATTTATATGTATGAATGGCATATTGTGTGATATCATAATGGAAACATATTTTATTTATGATACACTTTATGTAGTAGAATCTTACAGAACATGGATGTACGAGCATGTCAAGCAATATTTATAGATATTTGCTATTACATGTATGATTTTAAGTTTTTTGATACGTATACCTAAATGGTATGGTTATATAAGGACTCTCAAATCAAGAACCACAATATACTTACTCTATGGTTATGTAACCCATCTATATGTAGATATTATACCTGAGAAAATATTGTGATGTGGATTTACTTAGCGGTATGCAAACTATTTGATACCATTTCTATATGAGAGTTAAACTTCATAGTGTGGTAGTATAGGAGGACACAAGAATAATGATAGACATCAATAGTCCTAGCTTATACCTATTTGATGAAAGTGATAGGGTTGTAAAGTTCATTGATTCTTCTCTCTATAATAAAGGAATGTATTTATATATTTTCCTTGTATGCATTTGTATGAGGAACTATTGAATAAACATTTATACTTTTAGTAGTTGGTAGAACTACATCTAGCCCTGATTTTGTGTATGCAAGTGACATCACAAATATGTATGATAGCTCAGGGAAAGAGCATGGGCATATGATTCAACCTTGATAGGTATTCTTTAATGTGACATCTTAGTGAAAGCAAATAGCCTTTATGTAGCACAATATTGTTATGCAAACTTGTCAATAGGATCAAGTTTGTCTCATCTTGTAGGATGAACATAGTATGTGGTATATTTCATGAGAAAGTAGTTGTGTAAATGACTAGACATTTTTGTAATAGCATAGTGTTTCATGAGGTGTGCCTTGAGATTATGTTCTCATTGGTTTGTTATTGAATGTTTACTCAGATAGTATAATCCTGACTTGCTTTATTTATTATGGTTGGGTGTAAGATTATTGCTGGTGTTGAGTCAAGTGCTCAAACATAAAGACCTATGACATTATGGGATGTCATAGAGTTTTAAAATATGTAAATTACCTGATTGGTACATACTGTATTCATTATATCTTGACCCATATCTAAATAAATATAGATGTTAAGGTTGATAATGTTGGGTAGAGTGATCATGAACTATGATAGTATGGCATAACATAGGATATTTTAGCTTAGATGTATATACCCGAGTGGTACATATTGTAGTTGTATATATAGACTCTTACCTAAATGATTTTGACTTGAGTAGTATGTTTATATCAGATAGTTGGACAAATTGTATGCGTGCATATGATCTTAAGAGTATAATTAAAAGATAGGTTTAAATCTTATGTAATTTATGGCTTGCTTTGTATTATATACTTAACTTACATTTGTGCCTAGCATGTGATTCTCTATGGAACTAGGAATGTATGTTCCTTGATCATTACTTATATCTAGGTTTTTATGTGAGAGTGCTTGGGTAAGCACACAAGCCTACATTAGTAAGATGTTATGCTAGAGTGTGTCTCTTAGCTATGAGATTTTAGACCAGAGCTTTAGAATCTCACCTATGTCATGAGTAGTTTATCACATTTAAAAGGAAAACTACGTCAAACCTTGATTATAAGGAGTGGATATGTTGGCTGCCCAAAATTATGGTGGGGCATTAGGTCTAGATCCTTAGGTTAGGATAGGTTAGACTTGATTGCATAGTAATCCAAGAAAGTGGTTGATTCTTTGTTCAATGTTTAATTTTTTTAAAAAAATTATTTCTTTTTATAAGTATAACTAGGAGGGTTGTTGCACATTATAGGAGAGTCATGAGGGTTAGAAATGATCCATCAGCTCCTAAAATTTCATGGGTGAGTCCTCTAATACCCTCCATAGTATTCTCCCTAGCTCAGGATGAGTGAGATATGGTGACAAGTTTTCTATTACAGCGAAATGTGTCTTAAAAGATAAAAGGTTGGTTAGTGGGACGCATATATTTTGGATCACTAGACCAATTAACAAACCCTCTATGTGGACATGTTTTTATGGGTATTTTAATGCTATAATATCCACCTTCACTCTCCATTAGGCCCTGATACTAAAATTTACAGTTGGATGGACAAATTCCTAAAGAGAATCTTCTCATCACTAAGTGGAAAAACTAAGCAAACTTCAAGAGCACATTGCATTAGAGTCGTGAGGGTTAGAGACTAGCCATCAACTCATATAGTTGCATGGGAATGTTTTCTAAGCACCCCCCAGAGTATTCCCTCCCACTTAAGATGAATGAGACATGATAAACATTTTTCTCTCACAACCAAATCTCTATGTAGGGACTAAAAGTTGGTTAGTGAGAGGCATATCTTATAACTCACTATCCGAATCAAAGAACCATCTATGCAATCACATCCATATAGGTGTTACAATGCTATAATGGCCAACCTCTATTCTGTTTTTGGCCCCAAGACTAAAATTTATAGTTGGTCAAATGAATCCCTTAAGATAATCTTCTCATCCTTGAGTAGAAAAACTAAACAAACTTCAGACACACATTACAAGAGTGTCATGAGGGGTAAAAATGATCTATTAACTCATACAGTTGTATGGGTAACACATATAATCACCTCCTAGAGGATTCTCTCCCATTCAATATGAGTGAGACATGGAAATGAGTTTTCTATCATGGTCAAATCTCTTTGAAGGGACCAAAAATTAGTCAATAAAAGGTATATCTTGTGACTTGCTAGCCCAATTAACAAACCATCTTCATGGACATGTCCAAATGGGTATTTTAACATTATAATGACCACCCTATGATTTATTCTAGGCCCTAAAACTAAAATTTACATTTGGCCAAGCACATCCTTTAAGATAATCTTCTAATCCCTAAGTGTGTAAATTGAGCAAACCTATACCATGCATTGCAGGAGAATTGTGAGGGGTAGAGATGGGCCATCAAATCTTATAGTTTTATGAGTGATTTCTATAAGAACCCACTAAAGTATTTTTCCTGAATCAAGATGAGTGAGACACAATAATGCATTTTTTCTCATAATAAAATGTTTCTTAATGACTATAATTTAATCTGTGGGGGGCGTATATTGTGGCTTGTAAGCCCAATCGATGAACCTTATTTTCAAACATGTTTGGATGAAAATTTCAACTCTAAAATGACCACCCTTTACTCTCTATCAAGCCCTAGGATCAAAATTTACAGTTGGTCAGACACATCCCTCAAGAGAATCTTTTCATCTCTAAGTATGCAAACTAAACAAACTTCTGTTACGCATTATAGGAGAACTGTGAGGGGTAGAGACAAGTCATAAAATCTTAAAGTTAAATGGGTGAGTCATCTAAGCACCTTAGAGGATTCTTCCTAGATTAGGATGAATGAGACATAAAAATGGGTTTTGTCTCGTATCCAAATGTCTCTTAAAGAACCAAAAATTGGTCTGTGGGAGGCATATCTTATGGCTTGTTAGCCCATTTGATAAATTATCTTTGCAAACACATAAATAAGAATTTTAATGCTAGAATGACCACCCTTTACTCTCCGTTAGGCCCTAATAATTACATTTACAGTTGGCTTGACACATCCATCAAGATAATCTTCTCATCTTTGAGTGTGAAAATTAAATGAACTTCCACTGCATGTTGTAGGAGAATTATGAGGTTTAGAGATGAGTCATCATCTCATACATTTAGAAAGATAAGACCTCTAATCACCCCTATAAGATTATCCCTAGATCAAGATGATTGAGACATGATAACAAATTTTTTCTCATAGCTATATGTTTTTTAATGGATCAAAAGTTGGTCTTTAAGAGGCATATCTTCTGCTTCGCTAGCCTAAACGATGAACCATCTTTGAGGACACATCCAAATGGGAATTTTAAAATTATAATGACTAACCTCCACTCTTTTTCAGACTTTGGGACTGAAAGTTGAAATTAGATAGATGCATCTCTTAAGAGACTCTTCTCATCCCTGAGTGTGTAAATTGAGTGAACTTTCACTGTCCATTTCAGGAAAATATTGAAGGGTAAATTTCAGCTGTTAGATCCTTAAATTTTATAGGAAAGTACTCTAATTATCCCTATAGTATTCTCCATATTTTGGGATGAGCGAGACATGGTAATGAATTTTCTCTTGGAACCAAATGTCTCTTAAGGGACTAAATGTTGGTCTATAAGAGGTGTATCTTCTAGATTGTTATCCCAATAGATTAACCATTTTTGTGGACACATTTAGATGGAAATTTTAAAGCTATAATAGACACCCTTTATTCTTAATTAGGCTTTGAGACAAATTTCTAGTTGGTTGGATGCATCTCTCAAAATAATCTTCTCATCCCTAAGTGTGCAAATTGAGTGAACTTCCACTACGTGTTACATGAAAACCATGAGGGGTATACATGAACCATGAGGGGTATATATGAACCATGGGTGATTCCTATGATCACCCCCTAGAGGTGTCTCCCTAGGTCAGGATGAGTGAGACACAATAATGATTTTTATCTCACAATAAAATGTCTCTTAAGGGACTAAAAGTTGGTCTGTGGGAGTATCTTCTAGATTGCTAGTCCAATCAATGAACCATATTCATAGACACGTCTAGATAGTAATTTTAGTGCTATAATGGCTACCCTTCACTATCTATCAGGCCCCAAGATTGAAAGTTACAATTGGTCAAACTCATCCCTTAAAAGAATCTTCTCATCCTTGAGTGTGCAAATTGAGCAAACTTTTACCCCATGCTATAGGAGATCCATGAGGGGTAAAAAATAAAACCTTAGATCCTATAGTTACATGGATGAGTCCTTTGATCACTTCTTGGAGTATTATACATATATCAAGATGAATGAGATATGACAATGAGTTTTCTATCACAACCAAATGTCTCTTAAGACACCAAAAGTTGGAGTGTAAGAGGTGTATCTTCTAGATTGCTAGACCAATCAAAAAATTGTCTTCATGAACACATCTAGATGGATATTTTAATGTAAGAATGACCACTCTCTGATCTCTATTAGGCTTTAGGATCAAAATTTACAGTTAAATAGATGCATCCATTAAGATAATTTTCTCATCCTTGAGTGTGCAAATGAGTGAAATTCTATCATATATTACAAGAGAATCATGAGGGGTACAAATAAGTCATCAATTTCTACAGTTACATGAGTGACTCTTTAAAGTATTCTAGGAATATTCTCCCTATTTTTGGACAAGTGAGACATGGAAACAAGTTTTTTATCATACCAAATGTCTCTTAAGGGAGCAAAAGTTAGTTTGTGAGAGGTGTATCTTTTAGATCGCTAGAATAATTGATATATCAAATTCGTGGACACGTCCATATAAGAATTTTAACATTAGAATAGATACATTCCACTCTCTATTAGACATCAAGATTGAAATTTACAATTGGTTGGATGCATCCCTTAAAATAATCTTCTTGTCTATGAGTGTGAAAACTGAGCAAACTTTTATCGTACATTATAGGAGAACCATGAGAGGTAAATATGAACCATCAACTCCTAAAATTACACGGGTGAGTCCTATAAAAATCTCCCAATAGATTCCCTAAAACTTAGGATGAGTGAGACATGATAATTAATTTTCTCTCACAGTGAAATATCTCTTAAGGGATTAAAATTTGGTATGTGAAGAACATATCTTCTAGCTTGTTAGCCAAATCAATGAACTATCTTTGTGAACATGTCCAAATGTATAGAGATGAATTGTCAAATCCTATAGTTATACATGTAAGTCCTCTAATCCCTCTAGAGGGTTCTCTACTGCTCGAGACAAGGAAGAAAAGTATCTACTCAACATGTTTTTTTTTTCATTTCTCTTTGTTTCAAGAAAATAATCTTCTCTACTTATGACACCAACCATGTTAAGGTGGAAGTTCATCTAGTACCACTAACCTACATTAAAAAATTAGTAAAAAATTCAAATAAAAAAAAACATATAATGATAAAATAATTCAAAATTAAAATGCATTAAATCAAATGAGTTATTTTTAATAATTTGAAATGTCAGACACATTGAATACTAACCATACCAAGTCAATCCACCATATCACTAACAAAACTAGGAATAAATTTAAATTATAAATAAATTATATCTAGTTGTACAAGATTTGAGATGTGATAAAAGTTAATTGATGATGCTATTTCATGAGTTTCTAATGATTGGAAAGAATTGCTAGTCTTCATAGGTGTTAGGGGTCTAAATTACCATTTTTCAACCTATTATTTTGACTCACATTCATTCCAATTAAATTCCATACATATCAAGTAAAATCATACCATATCCCTAGTATAAATAGTCCATGAACTAGAACTTGAGCTTTGAATGGAGTGGAAAACACTTGATCCATGTACTATACCGCAATCTTCATACATTGTTTTATCTTCTTCCTCCATTAACCAACATAATATTCACACATGAGAATATTAATCTCATCTATGAGAAAAAAATTCATTACACCAAGTCAATATGCTTGTAGCATCCATCAAATTAACACCATCCTTTTGATTTCCCTATGCTTTTTTAAAGGCTCATATCACACATGCACCTGCACCATCATGTTCCCATTTTCCATGTCCAACCTCAAAGAAACTCTAAAAATATTGAACCCCATTCATTTTATGCATCTTGTTTAACTAGTAAAATATTCAATAATTCTTAAATTGTCATGCATAATTGTCTAACCAAATGTAGCGTTCATTGAAGAAGATTTATCTTGCATTCGTATTCCCATAAAATATCTCAAAACAACATCAAACAAAATATGGAGAATGTGATATGTTATTGCTCATATAAAAGTGGTATTCTCTTAAAATATTTATGTTGTCCTTTGTGTTATCAGATACATGTATAAATGTAATGTGCACAAAGATTCCAATTTGAATTGAATTCTAGTATTGGGATTGAACATCATTCTGTAGTTTTAGCGTGTAGTTCTCAACAAAGCCCACAACTGAAGTAATGATGCTAACAAAGAAGTTATCCTTGCATAGATTGAATTAATTATCTAATCATTTTGTTTTACTTATGTGTCTTCATATTGGTAGATGATATTCTTCTTGAATTCAAACATGAAATAAGATACAAATATTTAGGTTGTAACCAACTCACATCTTGATGATTCTTTTTCAAATTTTAAAACATACTTTATAAATTTGTACTTCATAAAATCAACTTTTCTTTCCAAATTCATGTGATTTTTTTTCATATATACATTTGATCAAATTTGAAAAACCACCATAAGTGTTGCATATTCCATCTAAATATTTTTCAAAAAAAAAAACTATCCCTCATGTCTTTGACAGAAAAGACATGGGATTACCTCTCTTGATGTTTAGGTGGGGAAGGTACCATACATTCTTGCATAATCTCATCAGTATGTAAAGTATAACATATATGACAAAAAATATTAAAATGCATAACATTTACTCAAAATGGACCCTACCAAAACATGTCATGCGTGTTTGGTTGATTTTAACCTTAAAAATCTCACACATTTCAAATGACCTTTGGCAAGTATCAATTGCCCACTAATTTTTTCAATAAACTTTTTATACAATTTTATTTGGGTCATGTCCAAGAGATATTTTTTATATGGATCATACTTTTTTGAATTTTTTTATTTTAACATGTTTTACATTAGATGAGACCCTTGTGTTGTCATGTCAAAATTTTTAAATCAAATGACTTTCTCTTTCAACTAATACCTTATATTTTCATGAAAGTCTATCGCTAAATGCCAAACAATTTGTGTGTGAAGGGTTATCAAGCCTTATTTTTCTTTTTATGGAGTTTATTAGATTTTTCCTATTCAAGTTCAAGGATGTACTTATTTGACTAAGGAACCAGGTTTTAAATGTTGACTTACTCATTATAGATTCTGTTATTACTTATCTTGCCACATTACTATATTTTTTTGAGTTCTATTTCCTATTGCATTAAATGCGTTAAATAAATTCTTTATTATTACATTATTGTTTCCCTCCATATTACTTATTCTAACCCTAAATTATGCATCACATGACATGTTTTTGTATTTTCACTAATTGAACAAATAACTAACTTCATTTTATATGGTTTTTATTCTCAAATGCATAGTTCCATACACATTGAACATGACATTGAACTTGTTTTTTTGTAATGTCCCCTACTTCCTAATGGATATTTTTGTAGAGGACCAATAGCCAATTTTATTCCCATAGGCTAAGTTAGGTATTTTAAGGGAATAGTTGTGAGAGAATCACTATTCACCAATTACTATTCATGGACACTATTCACAAATCACTATTCATGGGTGACTGTGCATGATGAAATGGTATAGTATTGTGGTGGCATAGTGGTGAAGTGTCTTTGGTGATATGACTTGGACCACATAATGATTTGTTTTAATGTTGAAATTGGAGGAGAGAAAATTGGGGTGCAATTTTCCCACTTAGCTACATGAAGGAATAGTGGAGGCATGTGAAGAACAAATTGATTAAAAATCTTATGTACCCACTCAAGCATGTGATTGAAGGAATATCTTACACATGGAAAAGTGGGGGACAAGATCAACTATTCCTGATTGAGAGTCACATGCAAGAATTGAATGCACATGGGTCTTGGCAAAATATAAATCTTGAAGATTCCCTTACATATGTGAGAGGCAAAATGCACTATTCATGAATAGTTCTACCACTTCAAACACAATTCTTTCTCTCTCATGGTTTTTCCTCTTTTTCTCCTTCTCTTTTTTATTTCTATAAGAATAACACTCCTCCCTTTGTAACATATCATCTTTTGAAAACATAAACACCCCCTTATTTTTTGATATTGAACATTGGTTCAACTTCAAATCTTGGAGGAGAGATATTCTCAAGAGTGCTAGTATTCGGTGGTGAAAGATTATTCCCTAGCTAGCTGATGTTGGTTTCATATAGGAGCCAAACATGGATTTCATTAGAACATACCTCATTTTGTAATGTTTGTAAGTTTATCATAGTTCATGTCCTCTATTTGTAAGAGTGTAAAATATGTTATTATAAGAAGAATGTATTGAGAGTAATATGAGTTTACATCTACCATTGTTATATGTGTAATCTTTCTATTAATGAATAATATGTCTTTGGGAACTTTGAGTTATATAGATTTCTCTATGTGTGCATTTCAATATGTTTTTAGCAACAATATTATATATGGGTTTTATGTAATAAGTTGTTGATCATAAATCTAAAAATTATTGTCATAGGTGATTTAGGAAGCCGTTTGTTGAGTACAATATATTTTTTTATTAAATATTCCACTTTGGGATATTTTAGTAGTACTAGAACATATCTGTGTAGTTTGTATTAGTGTAGTTTTTGAGTATTAAGTTTTAGAGTTTTATATGATTTAGAAAATATCTCCTAAAAAAGGATATTTTAGTAGTATCAGAGCTTAGTGTTGTATGTTTAGATTTTATAGTTTTACGTGTTTTTCATAAATATCCTCAAAAGGGATATTTCAGTCGTATCAAAGCTTTATTGTTGTAGGTTTGGACTTTATATTTTTAGGTGTTTTAGTAAATATCCTTGTCTGGAATATTTTAATGGTATCATAGCTTAGTGTTATAGGTTTGGATTTTATAGTTTCATGTGTTTGTAGTAAATATCCTCAAAATGGATATTTTAATAGTATCAGAGCTAGTGATCTTGCCACCCTATTGGGAAACTAATATTTTGCATATCATTTATAAAGAAGTTATGTCTTACTCATGCAACCTAGAGAAGTCAATTTTAGATATAAATTAAGAAGTAAAGTTGGTGATCCTCTAGGAGACCCTGATCCTAAGATTGAGGCTAAGAGGGTAAAGGATAACATGGGAGATAGATACTATGAGAAATTCCACCTTGTGAATGCCATCAATAATATGGCTAGAGACCAATGGGAGGTGCGCCAACTTTTGCAATAGCTTATGATCAACAAAAATACCAATCATAATGGTGTATCCAATGGTGAGACAAGTAATTTGGGCAACCATGTCTAGGCACCTAGTCACACTAGAGCCACTCAAGCATTCACATTAGGCCCTTTATGCCTATTTTTATAGATCAATAGAGGCCATAAGGTGATATGCAACAGGATACAAAAGAAAATGATGGTGATTATATTTGTGAGTGGCAATCTTGGGATGAGGAATTAAAATCGACCATGTCATTAAATGATTTATGTTAGTTAAGATTAAGAAATAATCCTAGAGGAGATAAAGGGCATAACCAAGAGTTGCAATGGAAGATGGGTATGGTAACTCTTTCACCTTTTGATGGTTCAGGAAAATGCACTACTTGTACATAGATACAAAATTTAGATAACTATTTTAGTTTGTACCCAATGTTCCAGATGAATGCCATCCAATTTGCTTCTCTACACTTGGAAGGTGAGGCACATAATTGGTGGTACTTTGGGATGATAACCCAAGGACACATGATTATTAATACATACATAGAGTTCACATGGAGGCTAATAGATAAGTTCAATATGAGGGATCCTAAATTATTCTTTAGAGAGCTTAAACATTTGAGGCAATTTGGAATTCTTGATGCCTACATTATAGAATTTCAGAGGCTATCAGTCATGGTTATAAATGTTTTTGAAAGAAGAATTACCACCTTATTTATCAGGGACTAATGGAACCATTATGAGGATGGGTGCATGCATTTGGTCCACCTTCCCTATAGGAGGTTATCAAAAGAGCATGGGACTTGGAGTTCTCTACTCCTAAGTCAAAGTTTCCATCAAAGTTTCCTACTAAACCTTTTATGCACAAGAAAGATAAGGAACCTAAATTGTTGAAGAATCCTTACATTCTAAATGAGGCTAAGGATGAGTTACAGAGGAAAAAGTTGTGTTTTACATGTAAGGACCCATGGGAACTAGAATATCAATGCAAGGGAAAGGGAAAAATACACTACATTGAGGTGACCTCAAAAGAGGATAGTGAGACTTCATATAGTGATGTGTTAGATGATCATAGTGAACATGATAAGCATGAGGAGTTAGAGCCTACACAAATAGAAGATCCCACACTAGGAGGTGCCATTACTATAATATCTAGTATTACTAGGTATAATGCATTTAGGGTTTATGGTGTACTTAAAGGGTAGTGGATGTTAGTGCTGATTGATAGCAAGGCAACCTATAACCTCATCAATGAGGCATTAATCATATAGAAAGGAATACAAGTTTAATACTTTGAGGGATTCAATGTGGTTGTAGCAAATGGCTTCACTACTACATATACCAAGTGTGTCCCATATCTCAATATTGCATTAGGCATCCATATGGTGATCGATGTTTTTTATGTGGTTGGTAGTGTTAGGTGTTTAATGGATGCATTCACTTGGGGAGTTTACTTAGAATTTTCAAACTATGGAACTAAAGTTTAAATTGAATGGGAAGCATGTGGTGTTGATGGGAATGTCCAATGGAGCTTCGAGGATGGTTACAACCAAAAATATGAAGAGGACATTCAAGCATAATGATATAAATTGGGTAGTTAATTGCTTCATTTCAATGAAGAATACAACTGGTGGTAAGCATGATTACTACATCAACATACAATCCTTGTTGGATAAGCATAGTAGAGTTTTTGGTGAGATGCCTCTAGGGAGTCCTCTTGACAGAGGGTTTGAAAATGTGATAGAGTTGGAGGAAGTGGCCAGACCAATTACCACTACTCCTTATCATCATCTATGACATTTTAATGAAGAAATTTAGAAGGCTATCATATAACTACTCGACATGGGACATATCTAGACTAGTTCTAGTCCATTTTCTTCGTCAGTGGTGTTGGTGAAGAAGAAAGATGGGACTTTGAGAATGTGTATTAATTATCTTGCTCTCAATAAAAATATGATCAATAACTGATATCCCATTCTGAAGATTGATGAGTTGTTTAATGAGCTATATGGAGTAGATTTCTTATCCTAGATTGATTTATGCTCAAGATATTATCAGATTAGAGTGCAGGAGCAGGATGTACACAAGATAGCTTTTAGGTGCCATTATGGGCACTATGAATTCTTGGTGATGTCATTTGGGTTGACCAATGCTCCAAATACATTCCATATTTGTATAAACGTGTTCAACCACCACCTATGGAAATTTGTTCTAGTGTTCTTTGATGACATATTGATATATAATAGAATGTGGGAAGAACACCTTATACACCTAGATAGGGTCTTGACCATTATGGGAGCACAATCTATTTATGCGAAGGCTTCGAAGTGTGAATTTGGGATGAGAAAGGTCCTTTATTTGGGATTTTTAGTTAGAGCAACTGAAGTCAAAGTAGATCAAGTTAAGATTTAGGTGATCATTGATTGGCCACCACTGAGGACCCTTACTCATTTAAGAGGCTTCCTAGGAATTTATTGCTATGACAGGAGGTTTATAAAGGGGTACTCTCAGCTGATAACACCATTGAAATATTTGACCAAGAATTGGGAATTTGCTTGGTCAAAATCTTCTCAGTAGGCATTTGATCACCTTAAGAAGTTGATGAGCACATGTCCAATGTTAGCATTACCAAATTTTTCATAGTCATTCATTCTCGAATGTGATGCTTCAAGTTTGGGTATCAGTGTAGTATTGATGTAGAATAGGCATCCCACTGCCTATGAGAGTTAGAAGTTGAGTATGGTAGCGCATGGGTACTCTACTTATGATAAGGAGATGCTAGTTATTTTACATGCCTTTGTCAAATTTTGATAGTACTTGGTGGGTAATAAGTTTGTGGTCTAAATAGATCACAATAGCTTGAGGTATTTCATGGAGCAAAAAGACCTCAATGATCATCAATAGAAGTGGGTAAACAAGATACAAACTTATGATTTTGAGATAGAGTATGTGAAGGGAAAGAATAATGTAGTAGTTGATGCATTATCTAGGTATCCATCCGTTTGTTTGATGATAGAGATTTCAATGAATTAGAAGACTCATATCTTGGTTGAGTATTCCAAGAATCAATTTGCTTGTAAAATCATAGATTGACTAAAATAGGATGATATGTATAAGGTTGTGGATGATGTGATATTCTACAAGGGTTGGGTATACCTTATATCTAAGTCATGGATAAAGAAGATCTTGAGTGTCGCACATGACACCCCATTGGCAAGACATCCAGGGTACTTCAAGAATTTCAAATATATACAGGAGAGATTTGCTTGGAGAGGATTGAAGGACAATGTCCTCAATCATATCAGAGAGTGTGTGTTTTGTAAGCAGAGCCAATTTGAGCATTCATTCCCTGCAAGGTTACTTTAGCCATTGCCCACTTTAAACCATAAATGGGAGAGTATTTAAATGGATTTCATTACAAGCTTGCCCAAGGCATAGGGTAAGAATTACATTTATGTGGTGGTCAATAAATTGACCACGTATGCTCATTTATTTATAATATTAATGGATTATAATGCACCTAAGATATTGGTATTATTCTTTGAGGAGGTTTTTAGGCTATATAGATTGCCTAAGAACATAGTCAGTGATTAGGATAATAGGTTCAAGAGTATATTTTGGTATGGGTTTTTTGGTTGGTAGGTACAGAGTTGACACCAAGTACCAACTACCACCCATAGATTGATGGTCAAACTGAGATCATGAACAAATGGATAGAGGGATATTTATGGAGTTATGTAGTAGGGCATAAGAAAGCATGGGTTAAGTGGTTGTACTTGAGTGATCATTGATAAAATATAACCCATCATATGAGCATTAACATGAAACCATTTAGAGCACTTTATGGGAATGATACCTCATCATTTGTTGATTTGGTGATAACAAATAGTCGAGCTCCCAAGGCTCGTGACTAGATTGAAGAAAATCAGGGCATCACGAGAGCTCTCAGGGAGAATCTACATCAGGAATAAAACTAATAGAATAAATATGTTGATTGATACAGGATGGAGAGATAATTTGATGTGGGTGACTTGGCCTTCCTTCACTTGAAACCTTATAGGCAATCTTATTTCAAGAAAAGTGGTGCTAAAAAATTGAAGCCATGATTCTATGGGCCTTATAATATTTTGAGATGGATTGGTAAGGTTGTATATGAGTTAGATTTACTTGAGCATAGCATGATCCACAATATTTTCCATGTGTCTTACCTCAAAAGGGAAATTAGACAACATATTGAACCATCTTTTGAATTTCGATCAATGGAAGAGGAGGAAAAATTGATTTTAGTTCCAAAATCAATTATGGAGGTGAGAGAGAAGCTCAGGAACTAGGTCATCACCAAGTTTTTGGTATGATGGGAGGGTTTTACATTAGAGGATGCCATGTGGGAAGGTGAATAGATTTTGTAGCATCCAAATCTATAATTACTTGGGGACAAACAATCTTGTGAAGGGAAGATTGTAATGTCCCCTACTTCCTAATGGATCTTTTGACATAGGACCAATAGCCTATTTTATTCTTGTAGACTAAGTTAGGTATTGTAAGGAAATAGTTGTGGCATAATCACTATTCACCAATTACTATTCATGGGCACTATTCAAGGATCAACATTCATAGATGACTGTGCATGATGATATGGCATAGTATTGTGGTGGCATAGTGGTGAAGTGTCTTTGGTGATGTTTCTTGGCCCACATATTTTTTTTTTTTAATGTTGGAATTGGAGGAGAGAGAAGTGGGGCACAATTTTCCCACTTGGCCACATGGAGGAATAGTGGAATCATGTGAAGGATAGATTGATTGAAGATCTCATCTACCCACTCAAGCATGTGATTGAAGGAATATTTTGACTTATGATCTTACACATGGGAAAGTGGGGGACAAGATCAACTATTCTTGATTGAGGGTCGCACACAAGGATTGAAGGCACATTGGTCTTAGTCAAAGACAAATCTTTAAGATTCCATTACTCATGTGAGAGGCAAAATGAAATATTCATGAATAGTTATACCACTTCAAAATTGGGTGTAATTATTTCTCTCTCATGGTTTTCCCTCTCTTTCTCTTTATCCTCTTTTTTATTTCTATAAGTATGACACTTCTCCTTTTGTAACATATCATATTTTTCAAACATAACCCCCCCTAATTTTGTGATCTTGAATATTGGTTCAACTTCAAATCTTGGAGGAGAGATCTTCTCAAGAGTGCTAGTCTTTTTTGGTGAAAGATCCTTCCCTAACTAGTTGATGTTGGTTTCATATAGGAGCCAAACATGGATTTTATTGGAGCATACCTTATTTTGTAATATTTATAAGTTTGTCATAGTTCATGTCCTCTATTTGTAAGAGTGTAAAATCTGTTGTTTTAGTAAGAATGCATTGAGAGAAATATGTGTTTACATCCAACATTGTTATATGTGTGATCTTTCTATTAATGAAGAATATGTATTTGGGAACTTGGATTTATATAACTTTCTCTATATGTGTATTTCAATATGTTTTTAGCAATAATATTGTATGTGGGTTTTATGTAATAAGTTGTTGACCATAAATTTGAAAATTATTATGTCATAGGTGATTTAGGAAGCAATTTATTGAGTAAAATCTATTTTTTAGTAAATATTTCACTTTGGGATATTTCAGTAATATCAGAACACATTTGTGTAATTTAGATTAGTGTAATTTTTGAGTATTGGATTTTAGAGTTTTATGTGTTTTAGAAAATATCCCCTAAAAAAAGATATTTTATTTTTTGACATTTTACTTCCAATAACTTCTATTATTTTCTCATCTATTTCAACCAAATAACTTGGTGTTCATCGCATTATTTCTGGAGGTGTAGGTCTAAGAGTTATATATTGTATAAAATTGGATGATGTTACCACTTCAACCATAGAAGGGATATTAGAGTGTTGGGTAGGTACATTAGACCCAATAGGCGAAGTGAATTCCTCTTCATTAGGAGAAAGATGAATTAGGATCATTGCCTAATGTTGATAATCATCATGTTCAAAAATTTCATTATGGATAGATGTTTCATTATATTATGTTTCTTCATATATTTCATTACTCAAAGGAAAGTCATTAGTGACATGTTTTATATTTTGAATTTCATCATTTAATAAGGATTGATCAAGTTCTCTTATCTCACTTGATGACACATCTAAATTAAATTCCATGGAATTAGCCATGTTATTTTCATTTGAAGCATTATCTAGTGTGGAGGAAGAACTTTGACCTTGCCTAGAATCTTTTATGGATGTTCTCCTATCTATTTGTCTTTTTCATTTCCCTTTGCGTCAATTCAATTTCCACATTTGTTAGCTCCTTAATTCATCTTTTGTGATAACTATCCGACCCTATTACTCATCTTTACTGAAATAAGTCTAAGTGTCTAATACAATTTGAAGAATTTATAGTGATTGAGAGAAAGTGAATGGATAATTTATACAGTGCAAGCAGTAAAAATGAGTTTAAAGTTTGTAAAATGTAAAATGAATGAATAAATTTTGTGGACATAGAAGCAAAATTCATGAACCACAAAGGACTTGTGTTCTTTTGAAAATAACGCAACCCTTTATGTAAGTAGATCCAAATGGACAATAATAATTAATACCCTTTGTTGACTTTAGAAGGGCGTACACTCTTTACAAAGGCAGTACGCCCTTTTAAGATTTATAAAATTTTATTTCTTTGCTTTTCTTCCAAAATTGGTTTGGTCTGAGCCCTGGGGGTCTGAACCTAGCCTAAACCATGTCATGAACTAGTCCATTTGATTTTTTAAAAATCCTATGCATCTTTTTTTATTTGAGAATTAACTTTAATTTGAGTCTTTCCTATAGGTTTATAGGTTTAATCTGAGTCTTATGTGTGTGTACATTTATTGTATTTATAAATGCACTTTATTTTAGTCACCTCTCTAGTCCATTTGTTGGATTTGGAGTTACTTGCATGTAACATTCCTTCCCCCTCATGGCACACACATTCTCTCCAATTGTAAGAGGATTAAGTGCACATGACACACATGTTGGAGCTTACACTTATAACTCATTTTCACTCTTAACTCTTTATAAAGAGCTCTCCTATCCCTTTCTTCAATACTAATGACTAAACTCTCAATACATTCTTATTGATATAGTCTTATTTTAGCATTCTTATTGCCCTCTTGGCCTAAGGTCATTCTTCTCCTAACTTTTTCTTGCTAGTGTACTTGAAGATTTTTGTTGCAAGCTTTCAATACTAATATGGTGTTTTTCTCATTGATCACATTTACCTTAACTTTGTGGTTTATGCTCACTTCAAGGTAACTTTATTCTTTAATTTGTATTACTTATTCAATATTTTATTCGATCTTTTAAAATATTTCTATCATGGTAACAGAACCATGGACTTTTAACGTAGTTGGTGAGTATTGTGCAAAGTTTTTTTAGAGGAATTTCAGGGAATTTTCATCTCTCTTTTGCCCTCTAACCTATTTTTCACATATTTTTTAAATAATTATTTTAATTTTATGCATATAACATAAAAAAGTACTCCATTATTATATTTTTTTCTCTCTAATCTAAATATTTAAATCCTAATATTTTTAAAATAAACTCTTACACATCTTATATTCAAATTTTAAAAAATAATAATAAAATCTTTATTCTAATTTATTTTAGTATTAGATTGAATTTTTATTTTCAATGTCCTTATATTGAAAAGCAATAACAATAGAAAATTAAATCTCTAAGTTTTTTCCCTCTGCTCTATCCTAGAATGATGCCTCTTTTGCAGGTCCTTAAAACTTTATTTTTTCTATTGTAGTGTTAAGTTCTCACCAAACGTTCCAATTATTCCCTTTGTTGACTCTTTGACGTTTTATATGTTACATAGGCTTTTGTTACTAATTTTTTAATTTCTTTATGCCTTTCAAGTATCATATCATATCATTTATTTATGTCCTTTTAAGAGATAGTACGTTTTCATTGGATAACTTAGCTTTTTCATGTGGAGTTTTATTTAAATTAAATCTTTTATTAATGTTTTTCAACTTGAACTTAATAAAAAAAGTCATTAATTTCACTTTAATGTATGTCAGTTTGTCTTTTATAATGGAAGAAAACTTAACTACTTTTACTTACCTTTGAAACATAAATTAAGGTTCAAATTCATATAAAACTTTTTTTTTCGCTTTTTCAAAACAAATCAGACAAAGTTGTTTTAATCCTTTTTTTTCTTTACCACGTGGATGATTTTTTATATGAGAATTTAATATTTTAATATAAGATTTTAAAGTTTTTTATTTAATTTATCCCTTTTGTGGTTTTTATTTTTGAAGTTTTTTAATGATAGACTTTTTATTAATGTTCATCTAATATGCCTTTCTAAACAATTATTTTTTAAATTTAATATTAGTTTGCAAGACTTATATTAATAGCATTTTAATATTTAAGTTCAATATATTTTTGTAGATTTATATTTACAAGTAAATTTGTATAAGTTTTTTTTTATGATTAATATTTTTAAATATGATTTAAATCAATTTATATTTTTTGTTATTGATTTTTCCAATGTTAATATAATTTATGTCGTTTATTTTCACGGCTCTTAAATTGATCATTTATTTGATTTTTAAGTACACTATACACACTATTTAAAATGATGAAATAGTTACCCTTAAAGAATAAATAACATGTCAAACTGATATTATTATTACTATGTATAATTTCATTAATGCACTTCAAACTACTTTTCATAATAAAATAGATAATATTCAATCTTCTATTGATGTTTTAAATGATAAACTTATGTCTTTTACACATGACACTAATTCTAATCATGGTGGACTTTTTTGTGGTTCTCAAACATCTAGAACTCATATACACACTTAGTCTATCAATCTTAGCATAAAAACTATACACAATATGAGATATTTGAGTGGTGCACTTTATAAGTACGAAGATGGTATTCTTGAACCTACTTTATTTATTTATAATATACATTGGAAAGGTCTCAATTTTAATGATTCACTTGTTTCTTAGACAAATTTAAAATTTTATTGTCTTCCTCATCGAAGGACTTATAATGCAACTTCTTCTGATTATAAAGCTTAGAATGCTCATACTTTAGTTAAACATGTTAAATTTTGTGTGCATTGTGGAAACACGAGCATCATAATCTAAATATTGAAAAATGCATTCTTACAAATCTTGTGGTAAATTCACACATGAAACTTTGCATTGTTGAAAAATAACTAAATCTCCTACCTTTAAGGGTAAAACTATTTGGATTATAGCATCATATATCTAAATATTGAAAATTGCACTCATACAAATCTTGTGACAAATTCATACATAAAACTTTGCATTATTGAAAAATAACGAAATTTCTACTTTTAAGGGTAAAACTATTTAGATTATTAAAAAAATGAATCTTCTATAGACTTTGATATGTCTTCTTGCGATAATTCTTTTAATATTTTATGTAAAATATCTTTTGCAAGTGACATTTTTTGTCTTGAGTTTGATTATCCAAATCTCTTTTTATATTTTTTATTTTGTATTGCATAGGATATATGCTCTGATTATTTTGACTAACTTTTTTTCGTGTAAGTTTATGCATTTTATTATGGAAGTTGTCTTTATTTTATTTATATTTTTTGTACATCTATTTTTATTACATTATGTATCTAAATCGTATTTTTGGTATATTGGTTACTTAATTTGAAAGATTGATGTTAGCTTATTTGTTTTGTAAAATTTTGTAGATCATCACTTTTTATTGGTCTTTATTTTATTGTAGATTGATCACATTGTTTGTTAAATGATTCTTAGAGATTTTTAGTGATCAAACTTTTATTTTTACGAATTTTGGAGGCACTTTCTCTTTTTTATTTTCTCAATATTTTGCAAATTTCTCTTGAAAAAAGTTTCTATTAAAGCAGAGTATTATGTAATTTCAACTACTTTTTTGTTCGTAAAAAGTTTTCTCCATTTTTGTAACTCAATTTAAACTTTATGGAGAGTGTAAGAGAATTAACCTTAATTTAGATCCTTCTTATAATAAATTTATAAGTTTATCTGAAGTCTTATATGTGCATATTTATTATATTTATAAATGCACTTTATTCTAGCCTTTTGAGGTGTCACGCACCTTTTTAATCCACTTGTTGGATTTGAAGTTACTTACATATAACTCATCTTCCCCACATGGTACACACATCTTTCTCACTTGTAAACAGATTAGAGACACATAATACATATGCTAAAACTTGCACTTGTAACTCCTCTTATCTCTTTATAAAGAGTTCTCCTATCCCTTTCTTCAATACTAATAACTATATTCTCAACACATCTTGTTGATATAGTCTTACTTTAACATTTTTATTGCTCTCTTAGTTTAAAGTCATTC
The DNA here is from genome assembly GCA_037957365.1 of Torreya grandis. NCBI lineage: Eukaryota > Viridiplantae > Streptophyta > Pinopsida > Cupressales > Taxaceae > Torreya > Torreya grandis. The sequence continues at coordinate 884,888 of JARHVA010002425.1, forward strand.
TTCCTTTAGCTTCTTCATGCAATTATACTCAGAGATTCTTATTACAAGATTTCAATACTAATATGAAGTTTTTATCTATATGATAGTTTTTACATTTGTCACATTTATGTTAACTTTGTGGTTTTTACTTACTTCAAGGTAATTTTGTTTCTTAATTTTTATTACTTATTCAATATTTTGAAACATTTCTATCTTTGGTGACATATCTGATTAGATAGATTTTATTATTTAAAAAAAAATTATATAGATATGTAGAGGAGAAAACTTAATTTTTAAATTTATAATTTTTTTTAATATTAAATTATTATTTATAATTATTACTTAATTTCTATACAACATATCTCATTATGAACTATATACATATTGTTACAAATACTTTTATAAATTTTTGACCATTAATTGAAAGTTTATAAAACTTATATCTCAATAATCTATGCATTATTAGCTATGCTTAAAAAAACAAATAATGAAATTAACATCAAAAAATTGTATTCGTACACTTGTAGTCTTAATTTTCTAGATGTCTTGACTTGTAAAATTATTTAATATATGTATGTATGTATATATATTTAAAAATTAATAAAACATATTTTCAACAATCTTTGACATTTCATCTTATGTAAAATTTCATATAACGATACATTTATTTATTCAACAAAGTGTATTTATACACATGCAGTCTCCTTATCTTTTCATAAAAAATGTCAATCCATTGTCATAAATGTATTTATTTTGCATACTTTTATTATCTAGGTATTGAAAAAAATTATATATTTAGAAACTTCATTCAAAATACCACAATTTTTATTCTTATGTCATTGTCAAATTCTTCTTGCAATTGTATATAAAATTCTCTCCATGTTTAATCATTATTATTTTAAAAAAAAAGTCACTTTAAGTTCCCCTTTTATCCCCTATTATCCTGTATCTACCTTGACATACTAGTAAATGTTAATATTTTTCTATCAAACCAAATTATTTTATAAATTTAAATTGTTGTGTTATTGATAGGTTACTATAAATTAATGTTATGTTATTCATTTATTTTTTCAAAATTACAAATATTATTTTTCACATTTGTTGTTGATATATTTTCTATTCATCTTTTTTGTGTTATTTATATCTACGATATGTTACTATTTTTTTGCGTCCAATTTTCTATAGTTTCAACAAGAACCCACTAAATGTACCCATACATAAATATTTTTTAGATGGAAAGGGATTTGAACTTGGGATGAAAAACTTGAAAAAAAATTGTATATAAAAAAAACTTATTTAGATGAAAAATAATTTGAATTTGGGATAGAAGACTGAACACATTACTAATATACTTATTTAATTATATACTTCATTTAATTTGTACTTATTTAATTCTATCATATTTTGAATTCAATGACCATGTTGTAAGAAATTATGTCATTAATATGTAAAAGTCATTTTCAAAGACACCTATTGACTTTTATTTCTATTAATGTGGCATGTTAATACCATCATGTGTGCCATCTTCAATCTTCTCAGTGTGCCTTGTTCAAATCACTCTCCCTAAATGTCATAAAACTTAAATATCTTTTCGACATAATGCAATGTTTCATAGAGATTGTAGCATCACCATGTTCGAAAGATGAAATGTTACCCATAGTTGATCTATAACGTCGAAATGTTTGCATTCACATCTTACTAAACATTTAATGGTATTTTAATTGAATTCGTATAGGTTTTCATTCATATACCAATAAATATTATTATTTTTATATCACTGATGTATTTTTATTTATTTGCCTCCAACTTTCTATGGATTTGACAAGCACTCACTAAATATTTCTACAGACAAATGTTTTTTTGGATGGTAAGGGGTTAGAACTTAGGATAGAAGATTGAACATTTACTAGTATGTGGATGGAAGCCTTGAAAGTTTTCATTCACATATCAATATATGTCATTGTCTTTGTATAAAAATTAATATTTTCATTCATATACCAATAAATATTATTATTTTTGTATCAAACTAAATTATTTTCTGAATTCATGTTTTTGTGTTATTTATATCTATGATGTATTTCTATTTTCCTACATTAAAGTGTTCAGTTAATCATGTTCAATGTGTCACGTTAAAATATCACTCATAATAAATGTGAGATGAATGATGATGGAACCAAGAGCCTTTTTTGTAAAATACATTGTTTAACAAAAATTGTAACTTTGACATGTTAAAAAGATGAAACATTATATATCTCAAACAACTTGTAATCTTATAATGTGTTAATGAATATTTAATACTATGTGGTTGGAATCCATGAAGGTTTTCATTCACATACGGGTAAACATTATTATTTTTATATCAAACCAACTCATTTTCTAAATTCATGTTGTCATGTTATTTATATTTATAATGCATTTATTTTTTCCTACTTGGAACATTAGATAATATAATGATTTCATAGTTAACGTCAAGGTTTGTTACTCCCTCCTTTAGTCAATTTGGTGGACTCACTTGAAAACACAGGTTTAAATCCCTTGATATGTCATTTTAAATCATTTTATAGGTATGGCCAATTTTTAAGACCAATATATTGAATAATTTTTAAAACATTGACCACTAATAAAATACATTATTTTTGCATTGGCTTAAAAATTTATGCAGTGATGATTATTGTCTAATTAATATGGATTATTAATATGCAACGAAGGGCCATGTTAGAAGACGTGTGTGTCTGTATGACAATATTTACTAGTATGTGGATGGAATCTCTGAATATTTTTATTCATATACTAATTAACGTTATTATCTTTATATCAAAATTAATATTTTCATTCACATACTAATAAATGTTGAGTCAGATGTATCAAACCAAATCATTTTTTGAATTCATGTTGTTGTGATATTGATATGTTGTTATGAATTTATGTTTCTATGCTATCCATTCACATTTTTAACATTAGAAATATTTTTTTCTATGATTATTGTTGATATGCTTTCTATTCTATTGTCAATTATTTATATAATATGTTGATTGTTTTAGTTCAACATGAGGAATACTAAGAAGAAGACACTGTTAGATGATGGACACATATAATAATGAAGAATAAAAGAGTCAAATTTATTGATATTTTTTCTGAAGATGTTAACGAAGAGGAATAACCCACTGCCAAATAGGCAGAAAATGAAGTTGTCCAAAACCAACCCCCTATGACCCAACAAGAAAAGGAAGAGAGCAGAAATGTTAATACCACTAAGCAAGTTTATTTGCATAGAGAGTAGACAAATGATGATACAGAAAGTGAAATGGGAGATGTGAAGGACAATGGTTACTTGACATGTACTGTAGTAGGAAATTGGGGCATGAAATCAAGTCTTTTATCTAATTAGTTGAAGTAAATTACATCAATTAACAAGAGGGGGACACCCATTGTTTTATCAGATGTAGAATATTATGAGATCATGTAGTGGTGTAAGGACTTATTAGACATGAGACATGGGTTGGGCATATCACATTTTAAGACACATGTTTTCCACATATATTAAACTAGGGCCAGCCATTTTAATGATGGGGTCCTCAAAAGTCATGGTGGATAGGCTTCAAAAAGAGACATCCTGATTTATCTACGAGAACATCAAAAGGACTTGACAAAGATAATGTTGTGATACTAATGTTGAACATAGTAATATATATTTTCAGATAACTTGATAATTATACATGTTGAAAACCATTATGGGCCACACAAAAATGGAATTATGATGAGACAAGTGTGCAAGATGGAAGGAATTATGGCATGTGAGTCATTGCCAAAAAAAGGTCAAGGAATGTGTCAAAAATAATGTCCAAGAGTATAGAATGGATGACAATTTTTGCATGTGTGAATGCAATTAACCATATTATTTTTTGGTTCTACCTCTTCAAATCAAAAAGATAGCTGAAAGTTTTCATTTCAAGTTGTGAACCATGGGAATGTAATGCTACCCAAGCCCATGCATGGATCACAAAAGAATTTTATATGAATGATTTGAATTATTTTTTAATAGATGTACTAAGATGAATTACACCCACAAATAGATATTTGATGAGCATGATAGCCATGTTTCACTATCAATAATTGAAGAGGCAAGATCTTTGGGGATTGACCTGCTTACATTACTCACACACACTAACCATAAATTGTAGTGATTGGAGGTAATTATGTTTATTCCATTTAAGGCCTACTTTAGAAGTGAGTGGACATCATGGATGGATAAGCCACTTTGGGTAACATAAATTTGAAGAGGGCACAAAACCCTAAAAATATAAAATATAGATTTAGAAGGATAATTATTTGACCCCTAAAACCTAAAGTAGTAGACAATGACATGACTTCAAGTGAAGCATTCTATGTTGAATAGAATTAAATTAGTGCTACTGAAAATATCTTGAGGTTGGTAGGGCTAGAAGAGAAAGAGTTTCAAGCTACTATGTAGAAGATGGAGGAAATGTAAAAAAAATATTGTCAAATGTGAATAGACAACAATGCAGAATAAATTATCAGCCATGAAACACATGGCATCCAACAAACTATTGAAAATCATGTTTTTCACAATCAATAAGCATAAATAATTAAATATGCATTAATTATCCCTTCTAATAAAATTGATGCAACATTCACTTTCAACCAAGATAGTTTAATTCTACCTACTCAAGTAAGCCCACCATAATGGTTGAAGGAGGGAACATCAAATCTTAGCCTAAATTTTCAATCAATAGAAGGATATGTGTCAATGCCAATGCCATCCCCACCACTTTCTATCCTACCTGAGATAGTTCATTACTAGACAATAAGTGTATAATAGGGTGTAAAAGATGCAATGGTTGATTTAGATGCCAATGAAGACATGGTATAAAATGCAGTCCAAATATAGATTATAGCCAACCATAAATGACTTAAGAAATAAATTAAATATCCACATTTCTCAAATTACCAATGGAAAGGGTTACTAATAAATCATGAAATAATGCACTTAGGTTTAGCAAACAATATCAAATACTTACATTGGATGAATACAGATAAATGTTTATATAAAAGGAGTCTTTGATCCAAAACTCAAAAGTTCTAGTTGATAAATATTTTAAGAACACAAAGATAACACAATAACAATGAATTCTCTCAGAAGAGATGTATTATTACTCAAGATTGCAATACAACTATATGTTTATCTTTGGGAAGAGATGTCTGATTTTCTATTTCAAGTTACATCTTCATTTATACCTATTTTAAAAGTAGGGGGAGGATGTGAAAGGTCACCAATCTCGAGGTATATTAAGTGGTTTGACTTCTATGCTTTAAAACATTATAGAATTTGAGGAATTACTATTTTTAGACTTACTATTTTTAGATTGCACTACTGAAATTGAAATGTGAGGCACTTCCATTAGGTTTTTAGGGGTCAAACTTCATCAATCAGAGATCCATGCCATCTCATGGCATTATCCTCATTCTTATCTTTCCAACAGATCAAACGATGAGTCAATTGGAGCTATGGTGTAAAAGTTATGGCTCCTAGAAGTTCTATCATCAATTGGGGTAGAACCGTCACCTAAATTGCTGCCTAGATCAGTCTTGGAGGAAGGAGATTGAATAATTAAAGGAAAGGAAGAAAGAATAGGTTGATGAGAGGAAAGCCCTTAGGCTGACTAAGAGGGAAATAAGAGAATAATAGAAGATTCAAAATGAAATAAAAAGGCAAAAGAAGGAGAAGCAGAAGATACAACAAAGGCAAAAAAATGAGAAAAATAAAGATCATGATAGAATGGATAGGGAATTTGAGAAGTTTAAAAAAGAATTGGAGAGGCAAATATGTTTAAGTATTCAATTCAATCCTCTACCCAAACAACATAACATATTGAAATACATGATAAACATTTTATCCCTAATTACTTCATCTACTTACAACTATCCATGTGGGATCCCTCCTCCTAATTATGTTAACATGACAACAAATCTTACTAAGAATCCAACCCTTGAAGGACTAGCTATAAATCCACTTTCTTTGAATAAAGGAAGTGAAGGGCATCTTTCAATTTTTCCACCTTAGATGGGGTAAGTTTGTTATCTAATGTAACAAAGTAGATTAAGTAATGTAATGATTATCTAATGTATTAAGTTTTATTATGCAATGTAATAAAATTTACTTGTTATCTATCATTCAACATGGAAATGGATGATAAGCTTATTGAAAGTTAAGTATCCTTCCCTTGAAAGTGAGTTCTCGATTATTATTCTTCACTCCTTAATTTTAAACATGTCATCATTACCCATATGAAACAAACATTAATAAGAAATAAATAATACAAGCAATAAAAAATTTAGCATCACAAAGTGCTTATTAAATTTTTTAAAATGACTGTAAGAGCATTGCAAACTTTGAAAACTTAAAATAATCAATGTAAGAGCATTACAAATTTTAAAAACATAAACTATGTTAGGAAATACAATGAAGAAAATGTAAAAGCAATACAATATTCATAATATTAAAAGTGTTAAGAAACATAATGTTTGTAAAACTTTCATAAATACTATAACTTTGAGTAGACTAGAAAACATAAACTCTTTATAATAATTAAACTTCAATAAAAAATAATAATGCATGAATAAAAGCAATTGACAATAGAATGGAAAACATATCAACAACAACAATGGAAAAAAATAATTGAAACGTTGAAATTTTGAATAAATAACACAACATTAATTGATAGTAGCATATTAATAACACAATAGTATGAATTCATAGAAATATTTGGTTTGATACATCTAACTCTATGTTTACTAGTATGCGAATGAAATCTTAATTTTGATACAAAATAATAGCATTTACTAGCATGTGAATGAAAACCTTCAGGGATTCCATCCGCATACTAGTAAATGGCCATTTGTTTCATGTTAATGATTCATATTAATTGGCTATTGTCCCTCACTACGCAAAATTTTAAAAGAATGCAAAAATAATGTATGTCACTCAAAATTTACTGCTATGTGAATGAAAACCTTAATTTTGATACAAAGATAATAACATTTACTTGTATGTTAATGAAACTTTTCATTTTGATATAAAGACTAACATTTATTGGTATATGAATGAAAACCTTCAGGGATTCCGTCCACATACTAATAAATGTTCAATATTCCATTCCAAGTTTAAATTTCATTCCCCTCAAAGAAGCATTTGTGTATATACCAATAAATGTTTAGTATTTCATTCTAATATCAAATCCCTTTCCATGCAAACAAACATTTTATGTGTGGGAACATTTGGTGGGTGCTTATAAAATCCATGGAAAGATGGAGGCATGGAAATATAAATGCATCAAAAGTATAAAAAACATAACAACATGAATAGAAAACATATCAATAGTAGCTATGGAAAAGAATATTTTTAATGTTGAAAATGTGATTGAATAACACAACAAAATTAATCCACAAAAACATGAATTCATAAAAAGATTTGGTTTGATACATGTGACTCAGAATATATTGGTATGTGAATGTAATTCTTAATTTTGATACAAAGATAATAACATTCACTAATATGGGAATGAAAATCTTAATTTTGATACAAATACAATAACATTTACTAGTATGTGAATGGAAGCCTTCAAAGCTTCCATCCACATACCAATAAATGTTCACTAACACATTAAAAATTTATAGGTTGTTCAAGGCAGATAATATTTCATCCCTTTAACATGTTTAAGATACAATATATGATAAAAAATACATTTTACATAAAGGTCATTGGGTATATCACCATTCATCTCACATTTACTACGAGTGAGTGAAATTTTAACAAGACACACTAAACATGATTAACATGGCACTTTAATGCAAGTTAATAAAAATACAACATAGATATAAATAACACAACAACATACATTCAAAAATGATTTGTTGTTATGTGAGTCAAAAACTCTAGGAGCTCCTTTCAAATACTAAATTTTTTTGAGTCAGATGTGAAAGAAAACATGTTGACAATGTGGGTTCAGATGTGGGTAATGTTTCATCCCTCCAAGATGGTGATGCTACAATATCTATGAAATGTTATATTAATCAAAAGAGGCATTTGGGTTCCATGAAATTTAGGGGAGAGTGAATTGAAAAAGGCAAACTAAATAGGTTTAAGATGGTGCGCATGGTGGAATTAACACACCACATTATTTTTAAAAATGCCACCAAACATATTTGAAGATGACCATTGTATTTTAAGAACATAATTGTCTTCCAACATGGTCCTTTATTATATATTAATGGCACAAGCATCTTCCAACATGGTCATTGAATTCAAAAAATTATATGGTTTTATACAAAAATAATAACATTTACTGATATGTGAATGAAAACCTTGAGGGACGCAATGAGCATACTAGTAAAAATTGACACAGATGTGAAGGCATTCAAAAACATAATAACATTAACAAACATGTGAAAAGAATAAAAATTTAACAGTGGGTTCAATTACAAGGAACACACATTTGAGTAATATTTCATCCCTCCAATATGCTGACGTTACAAGATCTGTGAATGTTGCATCATGTAGAATAGGTGGTTGGGTTCTATGATTGTTTCTAGAGAGTGGGGTGAAAAGATACATTTAACAGGGTGTTGATGGCACACATGGTGAAGTTAAACCACCACATTAATGGAAATAAATCCAACCAAACATTTATTAACATGGTAGTTCATTGCATATTAATGACCCATGCATATTCCAACATGGCTCTTTGTTTTTTATTAATGACCCATATTAATTTCATTGCATGCCTTAGTGCATAAATTATTTATTGAAGGCTAAAAAAATGTACTCATTTGTATATTATTATTGGTTAAAATTTTAAATATATTTAGACATACGGGCCCCAACTATTGATCACACTTATAAAATGACTAAAAAATGACCTACGGATGCACAAATAATTGTGCAGCTTTGAATACTATCAAATTATCTCTTGAATGACTTACTTTGACTAAATACCATTATATTATCTCAATTTGAAATTTAATGTTTTAAGGTAGCATAAAATAGGTGTTGTTGGACCCCAAATTTATAGGTCCCAACAATTGGTCTGCTTCCCCTATAACCCATTTCCCACTATAATGAAAACACAATTATTTACAAATTTCAAATCACCAGAGACTTATATTTATATAAAAAGAATCAAAATAATAAAATATTTTTCAAAATCTCAAAATCTATAGATAGTAGTTGAATAGATGTACATCACTATGATCATTGAGAATCAAATAGAGCTAAATTTAAGATACTACAATTAATATAATTATATATAAAATAAATCTCAATTTTAACAAACTAAAAGTTCAATTATAAAATTTGATGGCATATATATCATATATCATCGACATTAAAATCACCTCCATTATCAAACCTTGCATCATATACATTATCATAATAATATGCATCCCCAATCATGTCACCACTTAGAAACCCTCCTAGGGCCCCACCCAACAACGATGCACCTAACCCCAATCCTATTTTGTTCTTCTTGGGCAATTATTTTCATTGTTAAGGAGCTACCACAGGTGGGTAACATTGGTAGTAGGAAGGATAACCTTGATACAGAGGGTAACCACCTTGTTGATAAGAAAATGACAACAGGTACTATCTACTAGCTGGAGGATATGGTCATAGTGGGTACTGCCTATCAAGCAAAGGATAAGGACCTCTTGGCAGTGATAGTATTAAAGAAGCATTCACTATAGATAAATTATTCCACTAGTCTAAGATTTTATGTTCACACCTAAAATATTTAAGCTTAATTAGGGAGCGTTCCAAGAATAAGTCCAAGTTATTATTTGTTGAACAAACTTGGTTCACGTACATGTTTTATTTAGTTTTTTAGCTCATTTTATGGGATTTGACTTATCCCTATTTTAGAGTTTCTAAACTATTATTTAGATATGGATAATATTTTGTAAACCTATAAATTATCACATCCCTGTAGACTTTAAAGTGTGGAGTGGATAATAAAATACATAGTTTTAGTGTATATAATCGCTAGTTGTTAGGTATCAAATGCATTTGTGAAGTAATAATATTTTAGTGACATGTTTTTTGTAAAAGATTTATTTATTATGGTTTTGTTACTATAGGTAGACCTTGTGGATCTTTAATACCTATTCTCCACTCTGATATGGTATTAAAGCATTTGAGGCATGTTGGTTGTTAATTTCCATCAAGCTTTACCTACAAGTTATTGGCATTTACAAAGAGCTAGTTTTTTTTTAAACTAGAAGCTAAATAATTCACTCAGATGCCAATTTTAAAGCTGATACAAATTTACAACATATTTATTTTGGTAATCTACTTCTTCTTAGGCACCATTGCTATCAAAATAAGTCTGAATTCAATTCATTTGTTATTATTCCAACGATTGAGGTGACCCAAATAAGGATATTATTCTAAATTTTTTATGTTCAAGGACACAAAGTGGCATTGAGGTCAGCCATTATTTACCCTAAGCACCTTTTTTTGAATCTAAGTGCATTTCTTTTTGAAATTATAGATTTGTTTTTGGCACCATTCTTCAAAAAATTGAACATTATTTCCACTTAGATGCCATCCTTTACAAACTTTTGAAGCCAATTGAAAATACAAAATTATTACAGTGCCCATGTGGCATTGGAATCTTCTTTTCCAAAATGGCACTTTGTTTTGAGTTTCAAAAACTTCATTGAATTTTAAGAAGATTCTAATAAAAGTGCTAGTCATTGGAAAAAGGCCCTTTATTTGGATTATATGGCTTTTCAATAATGCATGGTGCCCACCAAATGAGCATGAAAGTGCTTTATTATTGGCCTATTTCACCTGGTATGGCTCAACTTTTGGGGTGTAACCTAGCCACCCATCTTATTTTTGTATGACTAGTTATGTAGTATATATTTTTTTATCAATAAAGATGCACTTTTCGATTAGAAAAAAGTATACTTTTTATTTTTTAAAACAACATTTTTTAATATTCATATAGAATATTGTGGAATATGATTGATAAATTGTTGAGTAGTAAATTGGCTAAAAATTTGTACTAAAATCCTTCCAAATAGGAGGTCTAGTGAACAAATCCCACCTACTTTATTTTTTCTAATAAGCTAGTTTGTGGGTAATTTCTTATTCAAGTAAAGTTGTGAAAGAGGAAAAATATTGTAAAGAGACAATTTTATAATAAGAAAATTATGTCAAGGGGAATGAGATTTTTTTCTGATAAAATGTCTAGAACATTTCTCTTTTCATTTTCTTCTTCTACTAATGCAATGGAAAATAGGTTATTTCAATTATTAAACATGAGAAATTACCATGTCTAGAAACTAAAAATGTAACAGTTACTCCAGTCTAGAGGCTTGTGGAGAGATTTTGATGACACTATTTTGATGTTCACCTTAAAAAGGACAAATACTTGTATTTGTGCAAGCAAGGCAAAGCTCTTGGTTTAATCACCCTGAACGTGTCAGACAATTTGGTGTTCCACATCACTGATGTCAAAAATCCAAAAGAGGATGGAAGCATTTTGAAAAATTATTCAATAAAGTCAATTAATTTAGACTATTGTAGTTAAATGTCGAATTGATTTCATGTTCTCCTTCTGGTTTCCTTTAATTGAGTAGTTTTTGAGAAAATTTAAATCAATTAGAGATTAGTTAATATCTAGTGGAAAAGAAAAACATGACGATGAATTTATTTTTATGGATTTGTCAAAGTTGAAAGGTCCATTAAATGTATTTTTATTTTGCTTTCTAATCTACTATGGATTCCCTAGGAGATCAGTTTAAAATTCCATATTTCAAGCTATTTTTTGAAAGGTTATCTCATGAAAAAATAAAATTAATGTCACTAGATGCCTTATTTAGCTCAAGTCATGCTTTGGTGGAAAATTATCCTAAGGGAAAATAAAAGGAAAAATAGAAACCAGGACCTCTTAATAAACCATTAGAATAAAAAAGCCTTTAGATACCACTATTGAGTCCTCTAATCCTTCTAATCCTAGTGAATCCAAAAAATCATTTAGGAAAAATAAGTTTTATGATCCATTCCCATACTATAGCAAAAACAATCATTATGAGTATAGATGTTATTAAAAAATGGAAGAATTAGAAGCAATAATAAAATAGAACAATATTTTTGTATCTTAAAATTCGCCTTCTAACACAAGGAAAGAGAAAGCTCTATCTGCTAGAGCATATTCTCCCATGTTAGATAGGTGGATATTTGATTATGGGGCCTCTAATCATCTAACTCATTCTCGTAGTATGTTGAGTTCTCTTTCTGATTGCAGTATTTCCCAAATTATGATGGGAAACTCATCGTTAGTTAAATTTTTGGACTCTAACACTATTGATATGTAGGATGGGTGCATCAAATATGTACTTATTATACCTAATTTTCTTTAAATCTATTGTCAATTTATCAAATTTATAATTTTGGTAATGAAAAAATTGTTCAATTTACTCCACATAATGTTGGTGTTAGAGAATTGAGTGATCCACGAGATGTATTAATTTGTTGATGCTAACATAATGAGAAAATTATGGCATGAATGTTTTGGTCATCTCAATTATAAGTATATATAATAGTTGAGTTCCTAAAACATGGTGACGAACCTTCCTAAGGTATATAGTAATGATGGTGTTTGTCCAGGGTGCATGATTAAAAAACAACATCAAGATCCCTTTCCAAAGGGACAAGCTAAGAGAGCTAAGGCTCCATTAGAGTTAGTATGTAATGATTTGATGAATTTTCCCACTCATTCATTTCAAGTGCAAAATATGTACTAACTTTCATAGATAATTTTACTCAGAGGACTTGGATGTATTTTTTGTAGTATAAAAGTGAAGGTTTTTAGAACTTCAAAGCTTCCAAAGCCTATATAGAGAAGCAATCAAGGCTTCACTTGAAAAATCTCCACATAGATAACGGGGGGGATATGTAAGTAAATTTTTTTAGACTTATTGTACTGAGTATGGAATTCAACACCAATACACTGTGCCTTACACCCCTCAACAAAATGGTGTTGTTGAGTGGATAAATAGAACACTCAAGGAAATGGTGAACTATATGATATAATTTAAGGAATTATCACCTCAGTTCTAGGTTAAAGAAATTAATTATGTAAATTGCATCTAAAATCACATTACCCATAAGGAAGTGGTAAATAAAACTCCTACAGAAGCTCAATCAATAGAAAAACATGATGTTTCTAAATTTTGTGTCTTTAGAAGTAAGGCTTGGGTGTTTGTTCCTGATGACAACTGCAAATGTATGGATAAGAAGATCCAAGATCTCATATTTTTTGGCATTTATATGGATGTGAAGGCATATCACCTCTTTTATCCTATCACACATGATGTATTATTTCAGTGAGATGTTAGAGTTGATGAGAATATCACACCATTGGTACCAGATTCAAATTCTTTTTCATCTTTGATGATACCTCTTTTACTTGAAATGGAGGTCTTACTTCATGAAATTGATGATGACACCAATATTGAAATTACTCCTCTACCATTTCTTGCATAACACATGCCTAAGTCGACATAATATAACTTGAAAAAATGGGTGATTTGATTGGTGACCATTTTGATCCATTCCATACTCATGCTTAGACTTTTTTTTTTTTTTTTTTGAGCCATGCAATTTATAATGATCCGGTGTTGTTTTTTTGAGGGACAAACAAACCTGAGTGGGAAGTTGTTTTGCAAGAAGAATATTCTTCACTCATGAAGAATAACACATGGGAGTTAATGCTTCTTCCTAAGGGAAGATTAATTTTGTGATGTAAATGGGTCTATAAGACCAAATATGTAGTAAATAGTATTGTAGATAAGTACAAGGCTCGTATTGTAGATAAATGTCTCTCCCAAGCTGAAGGGGTTGACTACTCTAAGACTTTTTCCCCTATTACAAAGATGAATTATGTGTGCCTTATTATTTATCTTTGTGCATCACGTCAGTGGCTAATATATTAAATAAACATGAAGAGTACTTTCTTGCATGGTGACCTCCAAGAGGAGATATATATGGATCAACCTTAGGGATTCATATAATATTCATCACTTGTTTTCAGATTCCATCACTCTCTTTATGGTCTTAAACAATCTCCCCAAGCTTGGTATGAGAAGATGCACAATTTTCTAGTAGATTTTGGCTTCTATCATTGTGAGACTTATCACAATGTTTATACCCTGAAGCAAGGCGAGGATATTTTGATTTTGGTGTTATGTGTTGATGAACTCATCCTCATAGGAAACTTAGATTCTTTGATTCAAGACATTAAGTATAAGTTGAAAGCATGGTTTGATATTACAAATCTAGAATTTTTGCACTACTTTCTTTATTTATAGGTTTATCAGTTTCCTAAGGGTATATATATTAGTGAACAAAAATATGCTAGAGATATACTTAATCACTTATTCAAGGCTAATTTCAATCCTTCTCCCATACCATAATAGTTAGGTATTGAGTTAACTACTGATTATAAATCTAATTTGGTTGATCCTACATTATAAAGATAGTTGGTAGGCAATATTTTATATCTAACACATACACCTCCCAAAATCACAATTTTTGTTAACCTTATCTTTCGGTTCTTCCATGAGCCTCATGAGAGTCACTGGCAAGTATCCAAGCATATTTTGTAATATATTTAGGACACTTTAAACTTTTGAATGTAGTACACACCATAAGGTTCTTTAGAGATTGAGGGATTCACAAACTCATATTAGGATGGATGTGTTGATACCTACTGATTTACTTCTTGATTTGTTTATCACATTAGCTTTAGTCCTGTTGAATGGGCATGCAAGAAAAGACAAGTGTTGCATTTCCATCCACAAAGGCAAACTATAGAGGGGTTGTTAAATCTAGACATGAGGCTCTCTAGGTATGATAGTTACTTGGTGAGTTTAAATTTCCTTAGTTTAATCCTATTTTGATTTGGTGTGATAACTAAAGTGGTATTGATATTGTATGCAACCCTATAGAGAATCAGTGATATAATCATATTGATATTCACATGCACTTCATTTAGAAGCTTGTCCATGATGGAGTTATTTGAAATGAGTTTTTACCTATTATTGAGCAGGGTGCTGATATATTCACTAAGCCCTTGGCTTCTCCTCATTATCTTCATTTTTGAGCCTTGCTTGGGGTGAAGAAATCCTTCATTCCTTTATTTTTTCATTTTTGTGTAGATGGGTACCTTATCAATTCTAGTAGTCAGGACTCATAGTTATTTTTTCTCCCTAACTTTCATTTAAGGGAGGGTGTTAGAGTAGTGTTCACAGTAGATAGATTTTTATAGTTCACTATTCTAACATTTTGTGTTTACACCTAAACAAGCTAATCTGATTTAGTGAGCATTTCAAGATGTTAGAACCAAATTTTATAATATATTTTAAGTATTTTTTAGCCATAATCATGGAAATGTAAGGGTGAAAGATAAGCATGGAAGACCACACCAAGAAAAAGAATGATATAAGAGATAAACATGGAAGAATTACATGAAACACCTTAGCGTGGATGAGTGTTGTAAAATACAAAGGAAATGGAGAATGAGGAGCATAAGATGCATGACTCAGAGAAGTGCAAGACTATGACAAGGGTGAGGGAAGTAGAGGTAATTGAAAAGTAGTTCATGGGAGAAATAGAGATTAATGAGAGTGAAATTCTAACATTGATCCATAAACGAAGAGGAATACAGACACAAACATATAACATAAAGTGGGTATATAAACACTATTGGACCCAATTCAAAAGGAACTTAATTGTGACAGCTTGTCACAAATTTTTTATTTGAAATAATCATTGGCTTGTCATCTTTTGTCTATGTATAAATACCCCTTTGGCTTTGTTTAGAAGGGGTTGTTTTTATTATTGATATTATGGATTACTTTTTGATGTTGAATATAGTTGTGTTGTTACTATGAAGGCAGAGATTTAGAGAGGATGTACTTAGTGATGTGCCTTTGTAATCTTATCAAATTAATCAATGGAACTAATATTTTGTGAACCTCGATGTGATGAATATATTTGGTGTCAAATTTGATTTATGATTCTAGTTATATGCAATGTATGAATTCATCAAATCACTGACTCTAAACTAATGTTGGTAGTAATAATGACTAAATGTAGTAACTCAAGCATCTAAATAAGATTTGTTTAACCTCCATCATGCATTAAAAGTAATGGGGATCGGTTTAGGTTACACACCTTGGGTGAGCATGAGAGGTTACTCCTTACATGATATGTTGGCATGTAAGATCGTTGGCATATTCTTTCTATTAGTCACATAACTAATACTTAGTTATGAAAAGTTAAAGAAAAAGACCCAATATTTTGGTTTCATTATCGGGACCCTTTGTATTTGTTAGTATGATAGTATAAAAATGCTTAAGCGACTATCTTTGAAAAATTTCAAGTGATGGGTTGCTACCATAGAAGAGAACTTTGCACTCCAATATCTTCAACCGGGAGTTTATATGCGTGCATGGGTAGAGAAACACTTATATGATTCTTTATATGAAACATTCTTTGTAGACTTACCCATTCACTTACATGTTTGACTTTCAGCATACACATAAGACCATTCAGGAATTTATGCATGGAAGGCTTCTTGGTTAGTAGAACTTCATATGACCTTAACAAAATTGGAAATTGATTAGACACATGTGGTAGACATTTGGTAGAAGGGATTGCTCAATAGCTATGTTTTTGAATACATTGTCTCTATATATTGTTGTTCGGAGGAAGCATGATTCAAATTCCTGAAGGATATCTCAAACAATTTCTTTTAGAGATTAGATTTTTTATGGTTGATTCTGGACTTGATAACTTTCCCATGGATGGCTAAACTCTCTCGTGCATTAACATTGCGACTGGTGGGGAAATGGAAGGGTATACAATGATATGAGATTGAGAGTTTAACATGGAAGTCAGACAGTGGGAACTATAAAAGCTTAAGTATGATGAGGCTAGACATAAGGCTAATGAGAGATAACAATCTTAGGGGTCAATGGGAGGATACTAGAAGTGTTGTGAGAATCTATAAGAGAGTAGAAAGGTATAATGAATACTTCACCTTTCTAAATGCACTTTATTGTATTTATAAATGCACTTTATTCTAGTCTTTTGAAGTGTCACTCATCTCTCTAGTCCACTTGTTGGATTTAGAGTTATTTGCATGTAACTTTTTTTTCTCCTCATATCACACACATGCAGGGGCTTGTACTTGTAACTCCTTTTCTCTCTTAGCTCTTTATAAAGAGCTCTCTTATCTCTTTCTTCAATACTAGTGACTAAACTCTCAATACATTCTTATTGATATAATTTTGTTTTTGCATTCTTATTGCTCTCTTGGCTTAGGGTCATTCTTCTCCTAACTCTTTCATGCTAGTGTACTTGGATATTTCTATTGCAAGCTTTCAATACTAATGTGAGGTTTTTCTCTATATGATAGTTTCTTCATTTATCACATTTACCTCAACTTTGTAGTTTATGCTCACTTCAAAGTAACTTTATTCTTTAATTTGTATTACTTATTCAATATTTTATTTGATCTTTAAAAATATTTTTGTCATGGTATTAGAGCCATCTACTTTTAACGCTGTTGGTGAGTATTGCGCAGAGTTTTCTTAGAGGAATTTCAGAGATTTTTTCATCTCTTTTTTTACCCTCTTTTACAGGTTTCTCAAGAAAATTTTGAAGCCATTATTTTAATTTTACGCATATAACAAAAAAAAATTACTCTATTATTATATTTTTTTGCTCTGTTTTGCATATTTAAATCTAAATTTATTTTATTGAGTTTTTACACATTTTATATTCAGATTTAAAAAAATAATAATAAAACTTTTATTCTAGTTTGTTTTAAGAGATAATGCGTTGTCATTGGATAACTTAGCTTTTTCATGTGGACTTTATTTAAATTAAATCTTTTCCATACAGATTCTTTTTGTCAGTTTGTCTCTTATAATGGAAGAAACTTAACCACTTTTACTTACCTTTGAAATTCACATAAAACATGTTTTTTTATCCAAAACAAATCAGACGAAGTCTTTTTAATCCTTTTTGGATGAGTTTTGAGATGAGGATTTAATCTTTTTATATGAGATTACTAATTTTTTAAACTTGATTTATCCCTTTTCAAACATTAATAGATATTTATTTTTTATTTTTTTATGATAAGTTTTTTTATTTATGTCCATCTAATATGCCTTTCTAAGTAATTATTTTTTAAATTTAATATTCGTTTACAAGTTTTTTTGGTTAGTGGCACATTAACATTTAAAGTTCAAAATAATATTATAGATTTACATTTGTACAAGTTAATTGTTCTGATTTTTTTTATAATGAATATTTTAAAATATGATTTAGATTAATTCATTTTTTTGTTATTAATTTTTTCAATATAATGTAATTTATATCATTTACTCTCACGATTTAAAGTGATCATTTATTCAATTTTTAAGCATATTATGCACACTATTTAAAATGATGAAATAACTACTCTTAGAGAACAAATAGCATGCCAAATTGATAATATTACTACTTTGTGTAATTATATTAATGTAATTCAATTATTTTTCAAAATAAAATAGATAATATGCAATATTTTATTGACGTTTTAAATGTTAAATTTGTATCTTTTATATGACACTAGTTTTAATTATGATGAATCTTCTTATGCTTCTCAAACAAGTAAAAATCATGCACAATATGTGATATTTGGGTGGTGCACTTGGTAAGTACAAAAATGGTATATTTTAAATTATTTTAGTTATTTCTAATGCAAATTATAAAAGTCTCGGTTTTAATGATTCCCCTACTTCTAATACAAATTCAAAATCTAATTGTTCTCTTCATCGAAAGACTTATAATGCAACTTCTTTTGATTATAATACTTTGAATGTTCATGCTTTGGTTAAACATGTTAAACCTTATACACATTGTAAATCTATGCATGATACTTTGTATTGTTGAAATATAGGCATCATATATCTAAATATTGGAAATTGCACCCATTCAAATCTTATAGTAAATCTATGCACGATACTTTGTACTATTGAAATATGATTAAATCTCTTATCTTTAAGGATAAAACTATTTAGATTCTTAAAAAAAAATGAATCTTCTACAGACTTTGATGTCTTATTGTGATAATTCTTCTAATGTTTCATGTAAAATATCTTTTACAAGTGACATGTCTTCTTTGTCTCCAATTTGATTATCTAAATCTCTTTTTATATTTCTCACTTTTTATTGTATATGATATATGCTTGTTTATTTTGACTAACTTTTTTATACAAGTTTACACAGTTTATGATGGAAGTTGCATTTACTCCATTTATCTTTTTAGTGCATCTATTTTTATTACATTATGTATGTAGATCATATTTTTAATATATTAGTTATTTAATTTGAAAGATTAGTGTTAACTTGTTTATTTTGTAGGTTTTGTAGATCACTACTCCTTGTTGGTCTTTATTCTATTATGAATTGATCACATTGTCTGAAAATAATTCTTAGAGATACTTGGTGATCACACTTTCATCTTTATGAATTTTGGCAACATATTGTCTTCTTTCTTTTTTAATGTTTTATAAATTCATTTTTTAAAAAGTTTCTATTAAAGGGAGTACTGTATAATCTCAACTCTCTTATTTATTTGTAAAAAGTTTTTTCTATTTTTGTAACTTAATTTAAACTTAATGGAGAGTGTCGAATAATTAATCTTAATTCAGATTCTTCTTATAGGTTTATCTTAAGTCTTATATGTGTATATTTATTGTATTTATAAATGTACTTTATTCTAATTTTTTGAGGTATTGCTCACCTCTCTAATCCACTTGTTGGATTTGAAGTTACTTACATGTAACTCATCTCCTCCCATATAACACACACATCATTCCTAGTTGTAAGAGGATTATAGACACATAACACACATGTTAGAACATGTACTTGTAACTCATTTTCTCTCTTAACTCTTTATAAAGAGCTCTCCTATCTTTTCCTTCAACATTAGTGACTATACTCTCAACACACTCTTGTTGATATAGTCTTACTTTGGCATTCTTATTGCTCTCTTTACTTAAGGTCATTATTCTCCTAGGTTTTTATGCTATTATACCTAGAGATTCTTATTGCAAGCTTTCAATATTAATGTAAGATTTCTCTTCATATGGCAATTTTCCTACTTGTCATAGTTGTGTCAGTTTTATGGTTTGTGTTTACTTCATGGTAATTTTATTCTTTAATTTTAATTACTTATTCAATATTTAATTTAATTTTTGGGAACACTTATGTCATTTATGTCTTTGTTGACACATTTGATCAAGCATATATATATATATATATATATATATATATATATATATATATATATATATATATATATATATATATATATATATATATGTGGAACACTTATGTCATTTCCATCTTTGTTGACACATTTGATTTAGCAGCTATTATATATATATATATATATATATATATATATATATATATATATATATATATATATATAAAATAGAGAAAAAATGTAATTTTTCAATATATAATTTTTTCAATGTGAAACTATTATATGTAATTATTACTTATTTTTTACACAACATATCTCATGATGGACTACATACATATTGTTACAAATATCTTTATAACTTTTTGATCATTAATTGAAAGTTTATAAAACATATATCTTAACAATCTACACATTGTTACATATGTTTAAAAAATAATAATTTACATGAAGTTAAGATCAATAATTTGTATTCGTACACTTGTAGTAAAACTACATTAAAAAATACCATAATTCATACACTTTTATTATCTAGGCATTAAAAAAATTATATATTTAGAAACTACATTAAAAAATACCACAATTCACATTCTCGTGTCATTATCAAATTCTTCTTCTATCTCTAAAATTATCTCCATGTTTAACCATTTTTATTTTCAGGAAATAATTACCACTTTAATCTCCCTTTTTATCTCTTATTACCCCTACATCTATCATGACATACTAGTAAATTTTAATATTTTTCTATCAAACCAAATCATTTTATGAATTTATATTGTTGTGTTATTGATATGTTGCTATAAATTAATGTTGTTGTGTTATTCATTTTTTAAATTACAAATATTATTTGTCACATGTGTTGTTGATATGTTTTCTTTTCAAAATTTTGTGTTATATATATCTATGATGCGTTTCTATTTTCCTACCTCCAATTTTTCATAGCTTCTGTAAGAACCCACTAAATATTCTCACACACAAATGCTTATTTGGATGGAAATGATTTGAACTTGGGATGGAAGACTAAACATTTCTTGGTATACACACAATTACATATTTAGATGAAAAGAATTTGAACTTGGGATAGGAGACTTAAAAAATATTGGTATCCACACAAATGCTTGTTTGAATGGAAAACAATTTGAAATTGGGATAGAATATTGAACATATTACTAGTATGCTTATTAAATTTGTACTTATTTAATTCTATCATATTTAAAATTCAATAGCCATGTTAGAAGAGCTTATGTCATTAATATGTAATGGTTATTTTTGAAGACACCTGCTGACCTTTATTTATATTAATATGGTGTGTTAATACCATCATGCATGTCATCTTTAATTTGTTCAGTGTGTTTTATTCAAGTCACTCTCCCTGAATGTCATAGAACTTTAATGCCTCTTCTACATAATGTAGTGTTTCATAGAGATTGTAGTGTCACCATGTTTGAGACATTAAACATTACCCATAGTTGAATCTACAATGTCAAAATGTTTTCATTCACATCTTACTCAACATTTAATGGTATTTGAATTGAATATCTATAGGTTTTCATTCATATATCAATAAATTTTATTATTTTTATATTATTGATGTATTTTAATTTTTTTGCCTTTAACTTTCTATGGATTCTACAAGCACTCACTAAATGTTTCTACAGATAAATAGTTTTTTGGACGGAAAGGGGTTAGAACTTGGGATGGAAGATTGAATATTTATTGATATGTGGAATGAAGTTTTGAAGGTTTTCATTTACATATTGATATACGTTATTGTCTTTGTATCAAAAATTTATTCACATACTAGTAAATGTTATTATATTTGTACCAAATTAAATTATTGTCTGAATTTATGTTGTTGTGTTATTTATGTATATGATGCATTTATATTTACCTTCATTAAAATGTTGATTTAATCATGTTTAATGTGTCATGTTAAAATATCACTTGTAATAAATGTGAGATGAATGACGATGAAAACCACAACCTTTTCTACAAAATACATTATTTAACAAAAATTGTAACTTCGACATGTTAAAGGGATAAAATATTACATGTTAGAGAGTTATCAATGATGTCATAGAGGTGTCATAGTGAGTGTATGATGTGATTTGATAGCATAAGTAACAATGATAAAGTGTGTTATGTGTTTGACAAAGTGTGTTTCAAGTTATCTTGGTTAATCTTTAGTTTTGACATGGTTAAAGATGATCATGGATGAGTATGAAGTTTTGAACATGTGCAAGAGGTCCTAAAAGAGGTTTTATGTGATTTGGAAAGCTTGTGTGCATAAGTGAAATTTACCCAGATCATCATTGTTCTCATCTAGACATTTTAGGTCCAATAGTAGAAAATCTGAGTAAGCAATTTGCTGATGTCACCATTTCCATGTGTAGATGAGTCATGGGGAGTTGGTCATATGATTGTGATAAAATTAGTCCCTAGTTGCTATGTGCTAATTCTAAAGTCATGTGCCTAAGCATAGTCAAAGATATTTAAGTGTAAATTTAGGCTCTTAGGTAGTTTAACATTGTTTTCCCATACTTAACCAAAATGACAATATGATGAGAAGATCCAAGTAAGCATTTTTATGGTAGCGTATCTCACACATGTGAATGTTTTAAGAGAATGTGACCATATGAGTTTGTTCAATTTTGTACCTAATTTATTTACACTAAATTTTAAATTATGAGCTGAATTGTGTCAAAAGATATGCATGATCAAAGTTGGCCTCTTGAACAAGTTCTAAGTGTAGTTGGCTCTGTGAGAAAATTTTTTGAGAAGGAATTATAATGGTGATATATCTCACATGTGTGAAAATTTTAGGAGTAGTTTGTCACATGGTTAGATTTTTGTAAGTGAAGAGATCATATAGTCCAAATTTGAGAACATGCGAGTGAGCAAGGTAAAAGATATGACTATGCAAAGTTAGCCTTCCAGAAAGATAAGCAAGATTCCCATACATAGTTAAATTTTCAAAAGTTAAATTTTGAATAACATCGATGGATTGTGTTATTCCAAGAATTCAAGAAATGAGATAAGGACAAGTGCATGATGTTTAAAGTTGAGCAAAAATAAAGATCAAGCTTCTTCTAAGGACCAATGGTGAGTGGGTGATCGTATAAATAAATATCAATGGTACATATTAAAGTCAAGATGTCAAAGTGGTAACTGTTAGCATTGTTAAAGATCAAGCTATGTACATGAGATTGATGGAGTGCATTGAGTCAAAGTTTCTAGATTGCACGAGATGGGGTCAAAGTATTTAAGGTTTAACATTTGAGAATTGGCACCTATGTGTTAAATTTTGGAGAATATCAATGGTGTGAGATTGATCTAAATATTAAAGGACACAAGATTTGAGCTTACTGTTTGAAGTTTAATTGTGACTGTTTGTATTTGAATATTTGAATTTGTAAAGGAAAAAACTAGTGCTCTGTGTTTTGGCTATATCTTTTGATCAAGGATGAATTTGCTTATGGTGTAAAAATCAGAGTGGTATAAGACTTCAAGGTGCATCTATAAATATAAATTTGAAGGTATAATTATTACTATAGTCAAATTTAAGAAGGTCCAAACTTGACTATGTGTTTGACTATGTTTTGCAAGTGACTTAAAAAAGATGTTCAAGCTTGTGTTGTTATTTTGATGTTTAATGATAAATTAGCTATTAGCACATGTTGTAGACTCTATAAGGATGATCTATGTGATTTTTTAAGGTTTGTCTAATCATATTTAGTATGAACAAAGGTTTACAAGTCAACTATGTATTTGTTCATGGTGACTGTGTACACAGAATATTGTTTAAGTGATTTGTGCTTAAGCAAAAGGGTAATATGATGGATATGGACACTTAAGGAAGACCTATAGATAATGTGAAATGGGTTCATGCATTTGAAAGTTTTTTTTTATATTTTTTATTTTTATTGGAGAAGTGTCAAAGAGCTAAATGGGTCTCCATAGGACCTAAAAGTGACTTAGGCCTATTTGAATGTGGATTGTGCTTAAGTGTGACCCATGTGAGATGCCTTAAGGGTGAAGGCATGTTTCATGGCCAGTAAAGAAAGATTGTGATATTGTTATTTTGATGTTTAATGATGAATTAGCTATTAGAACATGTTGTAGACTCCATAAGGATGATCTATGTGATTTTTTAAGGTTTACATGTTGATCAATCTCTTATTTGTAATTTTTTATAAGATAGTAGTCTATTTGTGTTGTAATCTTGAGAGTGAGTTTTATTTTTTATGAGGGTTTCCTATATGAACTATGTGTTATGTGTTTGATCTTTTGCATGCATTGAATGAATGAGCTCTCTTGTTAATATTGTTTGATCAAGTTGATATACGCTAATTATTTAAATAGTTTGAAAGGACTAAAATTATAATGAAAAATATCTAGGCTCACTAATTCACCCTCTATCAGTGATTGTACCTCTAATAATTAGTATCAGAATGGGTCCTTTGGTAAATGCTTGACATCTTGAAGGTGATCCAAGGTACAATATACATAGTCAGCAAGGAGGTTTCTTTAATAAGCAAGCACCAATGTTTAATGGATCCAATTATGATTTTTAAAGTACAAGGATGAGGACATAAATTATGTCCCTAGGATTTGAGGTATGGTAATTTATTGTGGATAGTTATGTTGCCCCTACTACTCCTCCATCTAGTGTTGTAGACAAGAAGTTGTTTGAGAGCAATTCCAAGGAAATGAATGCTATCACTTGTAGTCTTTGAGAGACTAAATACTCAAAGGCAATCCATTGTAAATATGCTAAAGAGATATGGAATAAAATTTATATCATTTATGAAGGATATTCAAAGGTCAATCTTGCTAAGTTGCAGACTCACAAAAGGTAATTCAAAAGTCTCAAAATGAAGGAAGAAGATTGTATGGCATCCTTTATACAAAGATTTGATGAGAAACTTGAAGAGGTTATTGTTGTTCAAGAGGTTTCAAGGTCTCTATCCCCCAAGTTTGATTTGAAATTATCAGTTATAGAAGAAAGTCATGACCTTACTTAGTTGAAGATGGATCAATTACATGGCACCCTTACTGCCTATGTGATGAGGAAGAATGATGATATACCACCAAACAAAGAAGTAGCATTCAAGACATATATGAAGCACAAAAATAAGTTATAAGGTAAAAAATCCAAAGAAGATGACATTTTTGACATAGACAAGGATTAATTAATTGCTTTGATTTCAAGAAAATTGAGAACAGGTTCAAGCAAGTATAAAGGTAAACTAGCCCTCAAATTATTGAATTGTGGTGAGATAGGACATTTTGATAATAAGATCCCTCAAAAGTATAATGAGGATGATGATGAAGAGTATGATCAAGGTCATGATGATGGCAAGAGATCATTCAGCTTTGATAAAGCAAAGAGGGATTCAAGAAGTTTGACAACAAGAAGTACTTTAAGGACAAGAAGAGTCTCTACACCAAAGAAGATGGCAAGTCATCAGATGGGAGTGAAATAGATGACTCAGAGTATGATCATGAAGATGATGGTGTTGTTAAAGATGAATCCCTATTCATGACTGAGGAAGGGAGTTGATCACATTAAAAGGAGTCTACTTTTAGTGATTTAGATGATGATGAAAATGAGGTGGATTATGAGACTGCTTTAATAAATGCTCTTGAAGAATTGAAGATTAAAAATAAGATGAAGTCTCAACTCCAAAACTATGAGGAAAAATTCAATATTTTTGAGGCAAGAATGAATGAAGATGCCAAGGAGCATGAAGATATGGTCAAGCATCTCAGTTGTCAATTAGAAATCCTGTCTACAAGCCTAAAAGATAAAGAAGATGATTGCTCAAGGTATGCTTCTAAGATTGTATATTTGAAAGATGAGTTAGAGAAGTCTATAATCAAGGTGAAATCATTTATCAAATTTGATAAGAGTTCTAATGATTTGGATAATCTCATAAATATTCAAAAGTTAGTTAGTGATAGATCTGGATTGGGTTTTAATGAAGAGCCCAAAGTTACTTCTCAAGTTGACATGAATGTTAATAAGAGAAAGGTGGATTAGCATTTGAAGACAAATCATCAAAAAAGGAATGAAGGTGTTTATAGAATAAAGACAAATCAGATCAGACAACCAAATTCCATGAAGTATGCAAATTTCAATGGTTACTGCTATACTTATAATCAATTTGGGCATGGGAGTAGAGAATGTAGAAGACTTGTTAAAAATGAGTTTGCATGGGACTATGATGGGGATATTCAGTCAAAAGGAGTAAGCAAGGTTAAGTGCTTCAATTGTCTTAATGAAGGACACTTTGCTAAGCACTTTCCAAATAAGGAAAGGCAAAGTAAGTCTTCTTTAAAAAGATTAGTTTGTTTTAGTTGTCATGACATTGGACACATTGATAGTTTTTGTCCAAACAAGGTAAAACAAGTTCAGTTTTCATCAAGGAGCATGGTTTACCACAATTATGAACAAAGAGGTCACATTGCTAGATTCTATATGCAAAGGCCATTAAGTTAGAATAGATTTTATCAGGATCTAGAGTGTAAGGTAGAAATAAAGTGAACTCATGGAGACCAAAGGTGGTAAGTAGAAATTATGATGAGTATGCAATTCCAAGTAATCTATTTGTGATGGTGGAGAATGATTCTAAAGTTGAAGAGGTCTCATTGTCTGCTCATGTTGATAATGAAGAGACCAAGTTTAAGGAGTAGACTAAGGTACTGGTTGAGGCTAGTTCTGAGGTAAGTATGGATCTAAGTGAATATCCTCCTATTGTTGACATGTTTCATGCATATTACATCAATTATCTGTGCCTAGTAATGAGGTTCCAAGCTACAAGGTTAATTCTTCAAATGAAGAGGTATGTCAAGATTCCATAGTTGCTCTATGTGTTGTCAATTCTATCTTAGAAGAGAAGGAGAGTGATATAGAAAAGTAACCAATTGTAATAGTTCAGACTAAGAAGAATAAGAATAAGAGAAATGAGTCTTATAGGTATAAGATGATTCCTATGGTTACTGAGGAAATGTGGGACACTCCTGACTTCAATTTGTTTTAAAGAATTGTAATGCAAGGGATGACTCTGTCTATGTTTCTTAAGAGACTCCTTTCAGTAGAGAAGTAAGTGTTGCTGTGATATTCTTTATAAGGTCCTAGAAGGCTAGAGATCAGTTTTTTTTCTAGTTGAAGCAGGTATGTCTAGGTAAAAGACATGCTATGATAATGTCATGATGTTGATAGTTGTATATGGTCAGTCTATTGGGTCAAAATGGGTGTTTCTAGGTGGCATAATGAGATTGATGCAGCATCAAGATTATATTTTTGCATATAAAGGTTTGTTGATCTTATTTATCATGTTTTAGGTGGTTTTGTGGTTTGAAGGAACATTGAATTTAAATTTGAGATTATTGGTTGCTCTCAGGTTTCCCAATTTTTGCTTAAGAGTATGTATGCCTAAAAATAGCTACAGGGTGTATGGGTTAACAAAGGTGTGTAAGATCAAATATTTATTAAAAAGTGTGTAATGGTTATCTCTAGGTGTGCAATAAGTTTCAGATGTGTGCATTGACCAAAGGGAGGTTTGTTGACCTTATTTATTTTGAGTTTTTAAGGTTTTGGGCTATTCTAGAAAAGTGGTTTGAATTATAAATTGAAGTCTAAAAATTATTATTAAGTTTAATGGGCCAAATGGGTTTTAAAATAAATATCCATAGAGATTTAAATGTTTGTGGTTCTCAAATTATTCAAGTTTTTATCAAATTGGAGGCCTAATTAGACAAAAGCTTTATGAAAGAAGTATGTTACAGAGAAGGATCTAGGTATTTTAAATTGGTTTGATTGTGGAGGCATATGACAGTTCTCCATATATGAATTTTTATGTCTTGAATATGTGTCTACTAAAATTTGTTGCCTTTTCAAGTTCTAGATAGGGCTATAAGGAGACTAGACATGCCTAGTGTGAAGAAGAGTGATTTTTGCTCAGTTTCTCCAAAAAAATTAAGGTATGTTTTTTTCATGGAGAGTTCTTAGGTTGATTAAGATCATTTTTCATATTTTTCATGTGGCATGAAGTTTTTATGGTTGTTCTTGAGGTGGCTTGAAAAAGAAGGCTAGTAAGCCTACATAATGGTTCTTCATAGTGTATGGAGATCTAAAGATGCTCAAAAGGTGAAATGGTTCAAAAATATTAGGGGGAGACCCTATCAGATGTTTCTTGGTAATTTCCATAAAATTTTAGTGTTTTATGTGTTCTTTCTTCATTTATTGCAGTGTTTGGTTGAAGAGAGTGTTGACATGGAGCAAGAGGAAGGTGTCAAGGCAAAAAGAGGTAAACTCAAGGTAAGGGGGAGTTTGTATCATTTTAAAAAGATGGTTCTTTCCTATTGATATTATTTTCAATTCCTCAATATTATTTGGTACCCAATTTTTCATTGATCTTATTTTATCATGTTTCAGGTGGTTTTGTGGTCTGAAGGAACATTGAAGTTAAATTTGAGATTTTTGGTTGCTCTCAGGTTTCCCAATTTTTGGTTAAGAGTATGTAGGCCTAAAAATAGCTATAGGGTGTATGGGTTACCAAAGGTGTGTAAGCTCAAATATTGATTCATAATTGTGTAATGGTTGTCTCTAGGTGTGCAAGAAGTTTTAGAGGTGTGCATTGACCAAAAGGAGGTTTGTTAACCTTATTTATTTTGAGTTTTTAGGGGTTTGGGCTATGCTAGAAAAGTGGTTTGACTTATAAATTGAAGTATAAAGCTTATTATTAAGTTTAATGGGCAAAATGGGTTTTCAAATCAATCTCCATAGAGATTTAAAGGTTTGTGGTTATCAAGTTATTCAAGTTTTTGTCAAATTGGAGGCCTAATTAGACAATAGCCTTGTGAAAGAAGTATGTTGCAGAGAAGGATCTAGATATTTAAAATTGGTTTGATTGTGGAGTAATATCAGAGTGATCCATATATGTATTTTTAGGTCTTGAATATGTGTCTACTAAAATTTGTGGGCTTTTCAAGTTCTAGATAGGGCAACAAGGAGACTAGACATGCCTAGTGTGAAGAAGAGTGATTTTTGCTCAGTTTCTCCAAAAAAATTAAGGTATATTTGTTTCATGGAGATTTAACATGTTGATTGAGATCATTTTTCCTATTTTTTATGTGGCATGAAGTTTGGTTGGTTCTTCTTGAGGTGGCTTGAAAAAAAAAATATTAAGGGGAGTCCCTATTAGATTTTTCTTGATAATTTTAATAAAATTTTAGTATTTTATGTTTTTTTTTCTTCATTTATTGCAGTGTTTGGTTGAAGAGAGTGTTGACATGGAGCAAGAGGAAGGTGTCAAGGCAAAAAGAGGTAAACTCAAGGTAAGGGGGAGTTTATATCATTTCAAAAAGATGGTCCTTTCATATTGATAGTATTTTCAAGTCCTTAGGATTATTTGGTACCCACTTTGTCATTGTGTCAAAGGGGGATAAAGTTTTTATTGTGGAGTGCTTGAAGAGAGAGAATGTGAATTGAATGTTGTTTGTTGACATCAATGACAAAGGGGGAGATTATTGAAGAGTTTTCAATGATGTAATAATGATTTCATGAAGGTGTCCTGGTGAGTGGATGATTTTTTTAATATCCTAAGTAATAATGACAAAGTGTGCAATGTGTTTGAAAAAGTGTGTTTGAAGTTGGCTTGGTTGATCTTCAATTTTGGCATGGTTAGAGATGATCAGGGATGAGTATGAAGTTTTGAGCATATGCAAGGCATCCTATAAGAGGTTTTTATATGATTTTTATATCTTGTGTGCATAAGTGGAGTTCACCTAGATCATTATTATTCTCATCTATACATTTTGAGTCAAATGGTAGAAAATATGAGTAGGCAGTTTATTGACATCACCATTACCATGTGTGGATGAGTCAGGGGGGTTGGTTATATGGTTGTGATCACATTAGTCTCTAGTTTCTATGCGATAATTCTCATGTCATGAACCTAATTATAATCAAAGATATGCAAGTGCAAAGTTGGACTCCTAGGCAGTTTGACATTATTTTCCCATACTTAGCCAAATTAGCAATATGTCAAGAAGAGCTGAGTAAGCATTTTAATGGTATAAAATCTCACATGTGTAGACATTTTAGGAGAAGGTGATCATATGGGTTTATTCATTTTTGTACCTTATTTAGTTTTGCTAAATTTTAGATCATGTACTGAAGCATGCCAAAAGATACGCATGAGCAAATTTGGCCTCCTAGATAAGTTCTAAGCATTGTTGGCTCTGTGATAAATTTTTTTGAGAAGACATTTTAATGGTAATATATCTCACACATGTGATGGTTCCAGGAGTAGTTTTTAACATGTTAGATTCTTCTATGTGAGGAGATTATATGGTCCAAATTTGAGAACATGTGAGTGAGTGAGGTAAAATATATGACTGTGCAAAGTTGTCCTTTCAAGAAGATAAGCACGGTTCCCATACTTTTGTCAAATTTGCATAATTTAAATTTTGAGAAACATCGGCGGAGCACATTTCTCTAAGAAGTCATGAAGTAGTGATATGAGGATAGGTACATGATGTTTAACATTGAGTAAAGATAAAGATCAAGATTCTTCCAAGGATCAATAGTGAGTGGTTGATTGTACAGATAGAGATCGATAGTGTGTATTAAATTCAAGTGGCCAAAGTGACAAATTTTTATCATTATTAAATATCAAGATACGTATAGGAGATCGATGAAGCACGTTGAGTCAAAGTTTCTAGATTGCATAAAATGAGGTCAACATGT
The DNA here is from genome assembly GCA_037957365.1 of Torreya grandis. Lineage (NCBI taxonomy): Eukaryota > Viridiplantae > Streptophyta > Pinopsida > Cupressales > Taxaceae > Torreya > Torreya grandis. The sequence goes on from JARHVA010002425.1 coordinate 915,968, forward strand.
TCAAGGTTTAACATTTGAGTATCGGCACCTATGTGTTAAAGTTTGGAGAAGATAAAATGTGTGAGATTGATCTAAAACTAAGAGGACATGAGATCTGAGCTTAGTGTTCAAAGTTTAACTGTGACCATTTGCATTTGAATATTTGAATTTTCAAAGGAAAAAATTAGTGCTCTATATTTTGGCTATATATTTTAATCTAGGATAAAATTTTCTCATGGTGTAAAAACCAAAGTGGTAAAAGACTTCAAAGCACATCTAACAATATAAACTTTAAGGTCTAATTGTTAGTAGAGTCAAAGTTATGAAGGTCCAAATTTGACTATGTGTTCAACTGTGTTCTGCAAGTGACCTGAGAAGGATGTTTGAGCTCGTGTTGTTGTTTCAATGTTTAATGATGAATTGTCTATTAGATCATGTTTTAGACTCCATAAGAATGATCTATGTGATTTTTAAAGGTTTAATTAATTGTATGCGGTATGAACAAAGGTTTACAAGTCAACTATGTATTCATTCATCGTGACTATGAACACATAATATTATTTAAGTGATTTGTGCTTAAATAGAAGGGTATTGTGATGGATATGGATACTTAAGGAGGACCTATATATCATGTGGAATGGGTTAATGCATTTTTAAAGTGTTCCTATGTTTTTAATTTTGTTCGAAGAAGTGTTAAAGAGTTGAATGGGTCTCCATAGGACCTAAAAGTGACTTAGGCCTATTTGAAAGTGGATTGTGGTTAAGTGTGACCCATGTGAGATGATTTAAGGGTGAAGGCATGTTTTTTGGATGACAAGGAAAGATTATGATCTTGTTAATTCATTATTACTCTATAAATTATGAAACCAAATGAGATGGTTTCTAGGCGTGTGGAAGACTTGTGAGAGAGACTTGTGCAAGGTGGATGTGAGAGTTGTGGAGTGAAAGACAGGTAGATTGCCTAGTTGATGAATTGATGAGAAGATCATATTGATGACTGTGTGTATGACCTATAGGTCATATTTATAATTTTATAAAATTTCTTTTATGTTTTGAGTATATGCAAAGAGGTATGAGTGTGCATATGAGGATAGTTTGAGTAAAGAAGAGAGATTATGACATGCTTATGTGAGAGGCATGTTTGAGATAGAGAGAGATATTGTGCAGGGGTTAGATAAATAGAGTTCCATCATCAAGTGTTGAATACATCATTTCTAAGGTGGAGGTTTTCAAATGAGGGTCTAAAGGACTTGGTCTTCCTTAGGAGTAGTTATTCCTTGTGAAATAGGTGTTTCACTAAATACCTTTGGTCAAGAGGATATGATCAAGTTTTACTGATCTAAAGGAGTTGATCACTATCTTGTTTTTAATTTATTATATGACAATATTCCATTTGTGTTGTAGGATTAAGAGTGGGATTTATTCCCCATGAGAATTTCCTACAGGAACTATATGTTAGATCTTGTGTATGCATTGAATAAATGAGTGCTCTTGTTAATATTGCTTGATCAAGTTGATATATGTTGATTGTGTAAATTGTTTGAAAGGACTGTAATTGTAATGAAAAATATTTGGGCTCATTGATTCACCTCCCTTTTAGTGATTATACCTCTAACATTATCTATGTCAAACAACCTTCAAACATTTAATGTGTTAGTGAACATTTAATACTATGTGGATGAAATCCATGAAATTTTTTATTCACATATGATTATAACATTATTATTTTTATATCAAACTAGATCATTTTCTGAATTCATGTTGCTATGTTATTTATATCTACAACATATTTCTTTTTCTCTACCTATAACATTTAGATAATATAATTATTTCACAATTAATGCCAAGGTCTTTTACTCCCTCCTTTAGCCAATCTAGTGGGATAACCTAAGAACATAGACTTAAACCCCATGATATGTCATTTTATAGGTTTGACCAATTGTCGAGACAAATATGTTGAACAATTTTTAAAAAAATTGACCACTAATAAAATACAAATGAATACATTATTTTTGCATTGGCTTACAAATTTATGTAATAATGATTGTTGCCCAATTAATATGGGTTATTAATATGCAACAAAGGGCCATGTTAGAAGATGTGTGTATTTGTGTGACTGAATATTTACTAGTATGTGGATGGAAACCTTGAATATTTTTATTCACATACCAATAAATGTTATTTTCTTTCTATCAAAATTAATATTTTTATTCACATACCAAAATATATTGAGTTAGATGTATCAAACAAAAGCATTTTTTGAATTCACGTTGTTGTGATATTGATATGTTGTTGTGAATTTATGTTTCAATGTTATCCATTCACATTTTCAACATTACAAATATTTTTTTCCATAGTAGTTGTTGATATATTTTTTATTCTATTGTTAATTAATTATATAATATGTTGATTGTTGTAGTTCAATATGAAGAATATTAAGAAGAAGACACAGTTTGTTAGATGATGGCCATGCACAATAATGAAGAATAAAGGAGCTAAATTTATTGATATTATTGATAAAGATGTTGATGAAGAATAATAACCCACTGCTAAATAGGTAAAGAATGAATTTGTTCAAGATCAATCCCCTACGATTGAAAAAGAAAAGGAAGAGAGCAGACATGTTACTACCACTAAGTAGGTTTCCTTGCATAGAAAGTATACAAATGATGATATGGAAATTGAAATGGGAGATGTGGAAAACAATGGTTACTTGACACGCACTATAGTAGGAAATTGGGGCATGAAATAAAGTCCTATATCTAATTGGCTGAAAAGAATTACATCAATTAACAAGAGGGGGACACCCAATATTTTATCAAATGTAGAAGATTATGAGATCATGTAGTGGTGTAAGGACTTAGCTTACATGGTACATGGGTTGGGCATCTCACATTTAAATGCACATATTGCTCACATATGTGAAACTAGGGCCAACCCTTTCAATTATGGGGTCCTCAAAAATTCATGGTGGATAGGCTTCAAAAAGAGGCATCTTGATATCTACAGGAACATCAAAAAGACTTGACAAAGATAACGTTGTGATACTAAGGCTGACCATAGTGATAGTTTTTTGTGACAACTTGATAACTATGTATGTTGAAAACTTATGGACCACATAAACTATAGAATTATGATGAGACAAGCATGCAAGCTGGAAGGAATTGTGGCATGTGAGTCATCACCAAAAAGGGGGCAAAGAATGTGTCATAGATAATATCCAATAGTATAAAATTGATGACAATTTTAACATGTGTGAATACAATTAACTAGATTATCTCAGGGTTCTGCCTCTTTAAAGTAAAAATATAGTTGCAAAATTTTAGTTCAAGTTATGAATCATGGGCATGTATGACTACCCAACCCCATGCATGGATCATAAAAGAATTATTTATGAATGATCTGCATTATTTCTCCATATATGTACTAGGAGTAGTTACACCTATAAATAGACATCTTCTCATATTTGATGGGCATGGTAGCCATGTTTCACTATAAATAATTAAAGAGGCAAGAGATTTGGGGATTGACCTACTTACGTTGTTCACACATATTAGCCACACATTATAGAATTTGGATTTAAGTATGTTTAGTCCATTTAAGGCCTACTTCAGGAGTGAAAGGACATCATGGATGTATAAATATCTTTGTCTAGAGATCATGAGACAAGAATTAACCACTTTTGGTAACATAGTTTTGAAAAGGGCACAAAACCCTAACAATATCAAATCTAGATTTATAAGGACAATTATTTAACCACCAAAACCTAAAATAGTAGCCAATGACATGAATTTAAGTGAAGCATTCTATGTTGAAGAGAATTAAATTAGTTCTACTAAAAATCTTGAGGTTGGCAAGGCTAAAAGATAAAGAGATTCAAGCTACTATGTAGAATATGGAACAAATACAAAAAAAATGTTGTCAAATGTGAATAGGAAACAACGCAAAAGATGTGTCATCCATGAAACACATGACATCCAAAAAACTATTTAAAATCATGTTTCTCACAAACAACAAGCACAAGCAATTGAACATGCATTCATTGTCCATTCTAATGAAATGGATACAACATTCACTTTCAACCAAGATAGTTTAAGTGTACCTACACAAGTAAGCCCACCATAATGGTTGAAGGAGGGAGTATCAAATATTGGCCTTATTAATGAATTAATAGAAGGATATGTGTCAATTTCAATGCCATCCCTACCACCTTTTATCCCATTTGAGATAGTTCATTGCTACACAGTAAGTAGATAGTGGGGTGTAGAAGATGCAATGGTTAATTTAGGTGCTAAGGAGGACATAGTATAAAATGCAGTCTAAGATCCAGATTATAGCCAACCATAAATGAATGAAGAAATAAATTCAATATCAACATTTATTAAATTATCAATTGAAAGGGTTACTAATAAAGTAGGAAATAATGTAATCAAGCTTAGCAGATAATCTCAAAAAGTTACATTGGATTACTATAAACAAATGTTTATAGAAAAGGAGTCCTACAAGAAGGAGATTGAAGAATTAATGGTAAGGAAGAAAGAATAGGCTAATGAGAGGAAAGCACTTAGACTGGATAAGAGGGAAATAAGAGAATAATAGAAGATTCAAAATGAAATAAAAAAGCAAAAGAAGGAGAAGGGGAAGATACAACAAAGGTAGGAAAATGAGAAAAATAAAGAACATGATAGAATGTATAGGGAAATTGATAAGGTCAAAAAAGAAGTGGAGAGACAAAGGTGTTTGAGTAGCCAATTAAACCCTCTACCCAAACAACATCACATATTGAAAGACATGATAAACATGTTATCCCCAATTACTTCATCTACTTGCAACTATCCATGTGGGAGCCCTCCTCCTAATTATGTTAACATGGAAACAAATCTCATTAAGGAGACAATCCTTGAAGGAACAAGTGAAAATCCACTTTATATGAATAAAAGTCAGTGAAGGGCATCCTTCATTATTTCCATCTTGGATGGGGTAAGTTTGTTATCTAATGTAATGAAGTATATTAAGTAATGTAATGATTATCTAATGTATTAAGTTTTATTATGTAATGTTAAAAAAATTACTTGTTGTCTACCATTCAACATGGAAATGTATCATAATCTTAATGAAAGTTAAGTATCCTTCCCCTAAAAGTGAGTACTCAGTTGTTATTCTTCACTCCTTAATTTTAAACATGTCATAATTACCCACATGAATAAACAATAATAACAAATAAACAATACAAGCAATTAAAATTTTAGCATCAAAAAGCATTTATTAAATTAAAAATAATAATTGTAAGAACATTGCAAACTTTGTAAACTTAAAATAATCAATGTAAGAGCATTACAAACTTTGCAAACATAAATTATGTTAGGAAACAAAATGAAAAAATGTCAAGAAATAAAATGTTTATAATTTTTTTGCAAATGCTATAAATTTGAGTAGCCTATCAAACATGAACCCTTTACAACAACTTCAATAAAAAATAATAACGCATGAATAAAGCAATTGCTAATAAAATGGAAAACATATCAACAACAACTATGGAAAAAATAGTTGTGATGTTGAAAATCTGAATGAATAACACAACATAAATTGATAGCAACATATCAATAACACAACAATATGAATTCATAGAAAGATTTGGTTTCATACATCTAACTCAACATTTATTGGTATGTGAATGATAATATTAATTTTTGATACAAAGATGATAATATTTACTAGTATGTGAACGAAAACCTTTAGGGATTCCATCCACATATTAGTAAAATTATCATTTGTTGTATGTTAATGACCCATATTAATTGGCTATTGGCCTTTATTGTGCAAAATTTTAAAACAATGAAAAAATAATGTACATCACTCAACATTTACTGTTATGTGAATGAAAACCTTAATTTTGATACAAAAACAATAACATTTACTTGTATGTTAATGAAATCTTTCATTTTTATATAAAGACTAACATTTACTAGTATATGAATGAAAACCTTCAGGGCTTTCATCCACATACCAATAAATGTTCAGTCTTCCATCCCAAGTTCAAATCCCTTTCCATCAAAATAAGCATTTATGTATATACCGGTAAATATTTAGTATTCCATCCCAAGTTCAGATCCCTTTCCATCCAAACAAACACTTTGTGTGTGGGAACATTTAGTGGGTGATTGTATAAGCAATGGAAAGATAGAGGCATGGAAATATAAATGCAACATAATATAAAGAACATAAAAACATGAATGGAAAACATATCAATAGTATATATGAAAAAGAATATATATAATGTTGAAAATGTGGATGAATAACACCACAAAATTAATTCAAAACATGAATTCACAAAAGGATTGGTTTGATACATGTGACACAAAATTTACTGATATGTGAATTAAATTCTTAATTTTTGATACAAAGATAATAATATTATGTGACACAAAATTTACTAATACATGAATTAAATTCTTAATTTTTGATACAAAGATAATAATATTCACTAGAATGGGAATGAAATTATTAATTTTGATACAAATACAATAACATTTACTGGTATGTGAATGAAAGACTTCATGGCTTCCATCCACATACCAGTAAATGTTCACTAACACATTAAACATTTGAAATTTATTCAAGGCTTATAATGTTTCATCCCTCTAATATGTTAAATATACAATCTATGATAAAATAATACATTATGCATATTTTTTTTTAGATCTATCGCCATTCATCTCACATTTACTACAAGTGAGTGACATTTTAACATGGCACACTAAACATGGTCAACATGGCACTTTAATAGAAGGAAATATAAATGCATCATAGATATAAATATCATAACAATATGAATTCAAAAATGATGTGTTGTTATGTGAATGAAAACCTCTAGGGATTCCTTTCAAATACCAGAAAATCTTGAGTCAAATGTGAATGAAAATATGCCAACATTATGGGTTCAACTGTGGGTAATGTTTCATCCCTCAAACATGGTGATTCTACAATCTCTATGAAGCATTGTATTAATCAAAAGAGCCATTTAGGTTCCATGATATTTATGGGAGAGTGACTTGAATAAGGCACACTAAATAGGTTGAAGATGGTGCACATGGTGGCATTAATACATCACATTAATTAAAAAAAGGCTATCAGACATCTTTGGAAATGACCATTGTATATTAAGAACATAAGCATCTTCTAAAATGGCCCTTTGTTGCATATTAATGACACACACATATTCCAACATGGCCATTTATTTCAAAAAATGATATAATTTTATATAAAAATAATAAAATTTACTGATATGTGAATGAAAACCTTGAGGGCCACAATGAGCATACTAGTAAAAGTTGACTCAGATGTGAAGGGATGAAAAAACACCATGAACATAACAAATACAATAAAAATAATAGTCACATGAAAAGAATAAAAATATGACAATGGGTTCAATTATAAGGAACACAAATGTAAGTAACATTTCATCCCTCCAATATGTTGATGCTACAAGCTCTGTGAAATGTTGCATCATGTATAAGAGGTGGTTGGGTTCCATGATTATATGGGGAGAGTGACGTGAAAAGCTACATTGAATAGGGTGTTGATGGCATGCATGGTGACATTAACTTGCCACAATAATGGAAATAAATCCCACCAAACATATATCAACATGGTAGTTCATTGCATATTAATGACTCATGCATATTCCATCTTGGCCCTTTGTTTTTTATTAATGACCCATATTAACTTCACCGCATGCCTTAGTGCATAATTTTTTAAGTGAATTCTAAAAAAATGTGTTCATTTGTATATTATTATTGGTCATAATTTTAAAGATAATTGGACGTATGGGTCTCAACTATTGATCATGCCTATAAAATGATTAAAAATGACCTGTTGATGTTCAAATAATTATGTTGCTTACAATATGTCAAATTATCTCCTGGATGACTTATTTGGACTAAAAATGTTATATTATCTCAATACAAAATTTAATGTTTCAAGGTAGCATAAAATAGGTGATGTGGGACCCCAAATTTAGAGGTCCCAACAACTGGTCTGCTTCCCCTATTACCCATTTCCCACTGTAATGAAAACACAATTCTATATAGTTTTCAAATCACCAAAGACTTATATTATTAAAAAAATCAAAATAATAAAATAATTTTCAAAATATCAAAATATATAGATAATAGTTGAATGAATATACATTAATATGATCAGTGAGAATCAAATAGAACTAAATATAAGATACCACAATTATTACAATTATATACAAAAAAATCTCTGTTTTACCAAACTAAAAGTTCAATTACAAAATTTGATGACATGGATATCAGATATCATCGACACCAAAATTACCTCCATTATCAAACCTTGAATCATATCCATTATCATAATAATATGCATCCCTAATCATGTCACCACTCATAATCCCTCCAAGGGCCCCATCCAGTAGCCCTGCACCTAACCCTAGCCCCATTTTGTTCTTCTTCAATAGTTATTATTGTTGTTAAGGAGTGACCATAGGTGGGTAACATTGGTAGTAGGAAGGATATCCCTGGTATAGAGGGTAACCACCTTGTAGATAAGATGATGACATGAGGTACTAGCTACCAACTGGAGGATATGTTTGTAACAGGTATTGCCTATTTGGTAGAGGATAAATATCTCTTGGGAATGGTAGTGTTAGAGTAACATTCACACTAGATAGCTTTTTCTAGTTCACTAGTCTAACATTTTGTGTTCATACCTAAAATATTTAAGATTATTTAAAGAGTGTTCCAAGAGTAAGTCCAAGTTATTATTTACTGAACAAACTTAGTTTACGTACATATTTTATTTATTTATTTTATCTAGTTTTATGGGATTTGACTCGTCACTATTTTAAAGTTTCCAAACTATTATTCATATATGGATAATATTTTGTAAAATTATAAATTATCACATCCATATAGACTTTATAGTGTGGAGTGTGAGTAATAAAATACATATTTTTAGTGTATTTAATCACTGGTTGTATATCAGATGAATTTGTGAATCAATGATGTATTTTTTGTAAAAGCTTTGTTTATTGTGGCTTTGTTTTCTATAGATAGATCCTATGAATACTTAAAACCCATACTTCACTCTGATATGGTATCAGAGCATCTAAGGATCGCTAGTTGTTAATTCCCATCAAGCCTTGCCAACAAGATATTGACATTTAAAGAGAGCTAGTTTTTTTAAAATTGGAAGTTGAAGATTTCACTTGGATACCATTTTTAAAGCTGATGCAAATTTATAAATCATTTATTTTACTAATCTTCTTCTCCCTAGGTGTTCTACTATCAAAATCACTCTGAATTCAATTCATTTACTATTATTTCAATGATTGAGGTGAGCCAAACAAGGATATAGTTTTGATTTTTTCATTTTAGGCACACAAAGTGGCATTGAAGTCATAATTTGTAACCATTATTACCTTGGGCATCTTTTTTTGAAGCTAAGTAATTTTTTTTTGAAATTACAACTTTGATTTTGGTGCCATTCTTTAAAAAATTGAACGTTCTTTCCACTTAGACACCATCCTTTGTAAACTGCCAAAGCAAGTTGAAAATAAAAAACTATTAAAGTGCCCATATGGCTTGGGAATCTTCTTTTCCAAAATGGCACTTTGTTTTTAGTCTCAAAAAATTCATTGAATTTTAAGAATATCTAAAAGTGTTGGTCATTGGAAAAAGGTGTTGGATTTGGATTATATGTCTTTTTAATAATGCACAGTGCCTACTAAAAATTGTTTTATTATTGGTCGATTTTGTCTAGTGTGGTTTGGATTTTGGGGTGTGACTTAGCCATCCATATTTTTTGTATGACTAGTATTGTACTATAGATTTTTTTATCAATAAAGGTACACTTTTCAATAAAAATAAGTATATTTTTTTATTTTTCAAAACATTTTTTAACATTTATATAGAATATTGTAGGATATGATTAATAAATTGTTAAGAGGTAAGTTGGCTAATTTTTTTTACTAAAACCCTTCCAAATTGAAGGTCTAGTGATCAAATCCTATCCATTTTAGCCCTTGTAAAGGGATTTATGGGAAATTTCTTATTCAAGAAAATTTTTTAAGAGAGGAAAAATATGTAAAGAAAATTTTATAAGAAGAAAATTATTTCAAGGGGAGGGAGATTTTTTTTTTTATAGAATGTCCAGTCCATTCTTTTTTCATTTTCTTCTTCTTCTATTGCAACAAAAAATAGGTTATTTGAATTGTTAAACATGACAAATTATCATGTCTAGAAACTAAAAATGTAGCAATTACTCTAGTTTAGAGGCTTGTGGAGAGATATTGATGACGCTATTTTAATGTTCACCTAATAAAAGGATAAATACTTGTATTTGTGCAAGTAGGATAAAGATCTTGGTTTGATCATCCTAAATGTGTTAGAAAATCTAGTGTTCCACATCACTGATGTCAAAAATCCAAAAGAGGTATGGGAGCATTTTGAATAATTATTGATAAAATCAATTAATTTAGAATATTGTAGTTACATCCCAAATTAATTTCATGTTCTCCTTCTAATTTTCCCTCAATTGAGTAATTTTTGGGAAAATTTAAATCAATTAGATTTCAATTAAATGCTTGTGGAAAAGAAGAATAGGATTATTAATGTATTTTTATGGATTTGTCAAAGTTAAAAATTCCATTCATTATATTTTATTTTGATTTCTATTCTACTATGAATGCCCCAGGAGATCGGTTTAAGATTCCAGATTTCGAGCAAATTTTATGAAAGGCTATCTCATGAACAAACAAAATTAATGTTACTAGATGCCTTACCTAGCTCAAGTCATGCCTTGGTGGAAAATTATCCTAAGGGAATATAGAAGCAAAAATAGAAACCAGGACCTCCTAATAACCACTAGAATCAAACAAGCCTTTAGATATTATTATTGAGTCCTCTAAACCTTCCAATCCTAATGAATCCAAAAAAATTATTTAAAAAAAAGAAGGTTTATGATCCATGCCCAGATTGTAGCAAAAACAATCATCATGAGTATAGATGTTATCAAAAAATGGAAAAATTAGAAGCAACATTAAAATAGAACAAGATTTTTGTACCTTAAACTTCACCTTCTTCTAACATAAGGAAAGGGAAAGATCTCTCTGCTAGAGCATATTCTCCCATGTTAGATAGGTGGATATTTGATTCTAGTGCCTCTAACCATCTAACTCATTCTAATAGTATGTTAAGTTCTCTTTTTGATTACAACATTTCCTAGATTATGATGTGCAACTCATCGTTAGTTAAAGTTTACATTTCCAACACTATTGGTATTCGAGATGGGTGCATCAAATATGTACTTTTTGTACCTAAAATTTATTCAAATTTGTAATTCTAGTAATGGAACAATTGTACAATTTACTCCATATAATGTTGGAATTAAAGACTTGAGTAATCCATGAGATGTATTATTTTGTTGATGCTGACATAGCCAAAAAATTATGGAATGAATATTTTGGTCATCTCAATTATAGGTATCTACAATAGTTGAGTACTTAAAACATGTTGATGGGCCTTCATAAGGTCTCTAGTAATAATGTTGTTTTTCCAGGATGCATGATTTAAAAACATCAAGATCCCTTTCCAAAGGGATAAGAAAAGATAGATAAGGCTCTATTATACTTAGTACATAATGAATTGATGAGTTTTCCCACTCATTCATTTCTAGTGCAAAATATGTACTAACTTTCATAGATAATTTTACTCGAAGGACTTGGGTGTATTTTTTGCAGTATAGAAGTGAAGTTTTTTAGAACTTCAAAGCCTTCAAGGCATTTGTAAAGATGTAATCAAGGCTTCACTTGAAAAATATCCACATAGATAATGGTGGAGAATATGTAAGTAAAGTTTTTCAAGCTTATTGTACTAAGCATGGCATTCAAGACCAATACATAGTTCCCTACACCCTTTAAAAAAATGGTGTTATTGAGTGGAAAAATATAACACTACAGGAAATGACAAACTATATGATACAATCTAAGGACTTATCACTTTATTTTTGGGCTAAAGTAGTTAATTGTGTAAATTGTATCCAAAATCACATTCCCCTTAACGTAGTGGTGAATAAGACTCTTGAAGAAGCTTAGTCAAGAGAAAAGCATGATGTTTCTAGATTTTATGTCTTTAGAAATAAGGCTTGGGTTTTTGTCATCAACAACCACAAATGTTTAGAGAAGAAGAGCGAAGATCTCATATATTTTTAGCCATTGCAAGGATGTGAAGGCATTTCACTTCTTTGATCCTATCACACATGATGTATTATTTCAATGAGATGTTAGAGTTGATGAGAAGATCACACCATTGGTACCAGATTTAGAGTTTTTTCCATCATTGATGATACATCTTTTACTTGATAGGGAGGGCCTACTTCATGATATTGATGATTACACCATTGATTAAATTACTCCTCTACCACCTCCTGCATGGCACATTCCCAAGTGGTCACAATCTACCTTACAAACAATGGGTGATTTGGTTGGTGATCCTTCTAATCCATGCCATACTCATGCTTAGACATCTGATATTACTCTTTTAAACCATGTAATTTTTAATGATCTAGTGTTGTTTTTTTAGGTGTTAGATAAACCTAAGTGGGAAGCTACTATGTAAGAAGAGTATTTTTCAGTCATGAAGAAAAACACATGGGAGTTAGTTCCTCTTCCTAAGGGAAGACAAATTTTGTGATGTAAATGGGTCTATAAGACCAAATATGTAGTAAATAATATCGTAGATAAGTACAAGGTTCATCTTGTAAATAAGGTCCTCTCATAATTTGAAGGGGTTGACTACTATGAGACTTTTTCCCCTATTGTAAAGATGGATTTTGTGCACCTTGTTCTTTCTCTCTACATCACATCGGTGGCTAGTATACCAAATGGATGTGAAGATTACTTTCCTGCATGGTGAAATCCAAGAGGAGATCTATATGGATCAGCCTTAGGGATTTATGTAATAATCATCACTTAATTTTATATTTGATCATTCTCTTTATGGTTTTAAACAAGCTCCCCAAGATTGGTATGAGAAGATGCATAGTTTTCTACTAGATTCTGACTTCTATCATTGTAAGTTCGATCATAATGTTTACATATTGAATCAAGGAATGGATATTTTGATTTTGGTGTTATATGTTTATGACCTCATCCTCAAGAAAGCTGAGATTCCTTGATTCAAGACATTAAGGATGAGTTGAAAGCATATTTTAATATTGCAGATCTAGGATTTTTATACTACTTTCTTTGCTTATAAGTTCATCAATATCATAAGGGGATTTTTATAAATGAATAAAAGTATTCTAAATATTTGCTTCATCACATATTCATGTCTAATTACGATCCTACTCCCACACCATACAAGTCGGGTATTGAGTTAACTATTGATTGTAAATCTAAGTTGTTTGATCCTATATTATATAGATAGTTGCTAGGTAATATTCTATATCAGACACATACACATCCCAACATCAAATTTTTTGGTAACATTGTCTCTCGATTCTCCCACAAGCCTCATGAGATTCATTAGAAATTAGCTAAGCATATTTTTCATTATATTAAAGACACTTTGAACTTTGGGATTTAGTACACACCACAAGGTTCTTCAGATATTGAGGGATTCAAAAACTCATATTGGGGTGGATATGTTGATACTTACCAATCTACTTCTCAATTTATTTATCATATTAGTTGTAGTCTTGTTTCATGGGCATGTAAAAAAAAACAAGTGTTGTATTGTCTTCCCCAGAGGTAGACTATAGAAGGGTTGTTGAATCTAGACAAGAGGCTCTCTAGGTATGATAGTTATTTGGTGAGTTTGGATTTCCTTAGTTTAATCCTTTTTTTGATTTGGTGTAATAACCAAAGTGGTATTGAGATTGCACTCAACTTTATAAAGCATCAATGAACTAAGCATATTGAGATTCAAATGCACTTCATTCTAAAGCTTATCCATGATGGAGTTGTTCGATTGGATTTTATACCTACCATTGAGCATGTTGCTGATATATTCTCTAAGCCCTTAGCCTTTTCTCATTATCTTCATTTGTGAGCCTTGTTTGGGGTGAAGGAATTTGTAATTTTGGGGGGATTCATATTGAAGTCCTTCATTCCTTTATTTTTTAATTTTTTGTGTACATAGGTACCTTATAAGTTATAGTAGTTAGGACCCATAATTATTTTGTCTCCCTAACTTTAACGTAAGGTAGGGTGTTAGAGTAGTGTTCACATTAGATAAATTTTTCTAGTTCACTAGTCTAACATTTTACGTTTACACCTAAACTATCTAAACTTATTTATAGATCATTCCAAGATGTGAGACCCAAATTTTATAATATATTATATGTATTTTTAAGTCATAAGCATGGAAATATAAGGGTGTAGGATGAATGTGAAAGACCATGGTATGGGAGAGAATGGTAGAGGAGATAAATAGGGAAGAGCTACATGAAATACATTGACATGGATGGATGTTGTGAAAGACAAGGAAATGGAGAATGAGGAGCATAAGACATAGGATTCAGAGAAGTACAAGACTATGACAAGGGTGAGGCAAGTGGAGGCAGTTATAAATTAGTTCACAATATAAATGGAGATTGATGAGAGCACAAGTCTAGCACTGGTCCATGAAAGAAAATGAACACAAACATGAAGATCTATCATAGAGAGGGTATATAGGGGATATTAGGCCCGATTCAAAAGGAACTTAATTTTATCAACTCATCATAACTTCTTTCTTTGAAATAGTCATTGGCTTGTCATATTTTGTGTATGTATAAATACCCCTTTGGCTTTGTTTAGAAGGGATTGATGTGTTTGTTGTTTTTGATGTTATGTAGTAATTTTTGATGTTAAATATAGTTATGTTGTTACTATGAAGGAAAATATCTAGATATCATGTACTTAGTGATGTACATTTGTAATCTTATCAAATTAATCAATAGAACTAATATTCTGTGAACCTCGATGTGATGAATCTATTTGGTATTAAATTTGCTTTATGATACTAGTTATATGTAATGTATGAATTTATTGAATGACTGAATCTAGACTAATGTTGGTAGTAATAATGACTAAATGTAGTAAATCATATGCCTAAGTAATATTTGTCTAACCTCCATTATATAATAGAATCAATAGGGACCAGTCTAAGCTACACACCTCAGGTGAGTGCGTGAGGTTACTCCTCCCATGATATGCCACCATGAAATCTCATTGGAATCTTATTTCTATTAGGAGTGTAACTAATATTAATTATGTGAAGTTAAGGAAAAAGACCCAACATAAGAATAAGCCCAAGTTGTTATTTGTTGAACAAACTTGGTTATGTATATGTTTTATTTAGCATTTTATCTAGTTTTATGGGATTTGACTTATCTCTATTTTATGATTCCTAAGCTATTATTTAGCTATGGATAATATTTTATAAGCCAATAAATTATGACATCCCTATAAAATTTATAGTGTGGAGTGTGAATAATAAAATACATGTTTTTAGTGTATTTAATCATTCGTTGTTGTGTATTAGATGCATTTGTGAATCAATAATATTTTAGCATTGTGTTTTTTACAAAATATTTGTTTATTATGGTTTTATTTCTCTAGGTAGATCCTTTGGATCTTTAAAAACCATAGGCATTAATGAGTAAGAATATGAAGATGAATTTGACGACGGGTAGGCTGGGTACACGTTCATTGGTTCATTAGTGTTCTTAATCAATATGTCATAGGTGGCAGCATATGACCCTTACATATGGTATTGATATTGTGTTGGCTAGTATTGGGTTACTAAAAATTAATTTTATCATCCAATTTGATGGATAAATTAAGCATCACCTTGGCCTTACCAAAAGACTTGCACACCTGATAGCTAATGAATTCTACCCTATTGTTGGCCTTGTTGTCTTTTTGGTTGAGATTTTAAGGGGATGGTCATATGGCTGAGGTCATTATCACCAAACATGCCCTCACAATCAATCTCAATTTCATACATTAGGTGGCTACTGAAGTAACCCATCATCAAGAGTGAAGGACATGGCTTAGTTCTAGTTAGGGTTTGGGTCATTTTGATTGTCCACTATAATTATTTACTTTCTACAACATGGGTCATCATTGATTACTAGCCAATGATCAAAGCTATGAATGAGAAAGAAATATTTTTTATAGAGATCGGATCTATGGACTGGATCTCAGACATAATAAGGGGCCTATGAATTTTTTTCACAATGATTATTTATTCAACATTGTCCTTCAAATGTTAGTATAGAGAGTTCATAGTATAAGAAAGGAAATACTAAATATAATATATTAAAAAAATTATTTAAGATAGGGTTTCCTCAATGCACCATCATAGAGTCAGACCTTGATTTTTTGTTAAGCCCACTTGTCTACATACTTCAACCCTTGTTAGGTTACCTCCAAGAATAACATTTTTTTCAGGGTTTCTAACCTTCGAGTGAGGCCAACTTATTTAATGAATTCTCCTCATTCTCTCCCAGTTATTTTACCTATAAAGGAAAATGGTAGATCATCAAGCAATGGCCCCCTTCAAGCACTCGAATAAGTTTGTACTGAAGGTGTAACAAAAGGTAACTCTTCAAAACTTGATGTTATTTTACCAGTTCTAAAATTTAACTTTGATTATCAATGGCTAGAACAGTTCTATTTGATAGGTTATTTTGTGGGTCAAATACCTTATAAAATTATGCTTAGATTTTAGGTTTAAACTCACTATGCTACTCATGGAATAAAGCTTGAAAGCATCCAGAATTATAAAGCTTGAAAGCATCCAGAATATGACCACGGGTTTTTTTTAGTTCCACTGATCCTTCCCATGCAGGAGTTATTCTCCATAAGTTAACCACATGGTATGTTAGGAAATCACTCATGGTTCTCTCCCCTTAGACACAAGACTTTATGTCTTCGAGCACATTGCTCTTAAGGTCCCATTTTGGGTAGAATTTCCATGTCTCCCACTCCCCTATTGGTATTTTATTCACCAAATTGTTTCTTCCATAGGTTAGGTTGTTTCTCATGAGAAAAATATGTTTTACTCTACTAGGCCACAGAAATGGGCTTGTTTGGAGGTAGACATTTCCTGGGACCTTAAAGAGTTTGTGTAGATTCAAGTTGGTCATGTGAGAGACTCCCAATGGGTTTTGTATATCAATTTAACTAATACTTGCTTTTGATACTAGATCATCAATCATAAAATTTAGGACTGTTCCCTTCAGCTGGCTCGTAAAAATATTCCCAATCGCTCAACCTCTCCTATTAAGCCCTCTTCAAATGCTAGAAAAAAACCATCTCAAGATGGATGGACTATGGTAGGGATAAAAAATAACTATAACAAATCCACAAGCTCAAATTCAAGAAATTCTGAAGGAGGTAAGCTACCAACAGTAATGGCCTATAAGATCAAGTTTATTCTAAGAAAGAGCATTCTCAATCATAGGCTGAAGCTATGAATGTGATAGAAAAAACTAGGGTCTACAACACCCCTCTTGTATCCAATGTTCTATCTCATGGTCTAGGGGTTTCTCAACCAAATTCTTTTAAGTTTTAGACTCATAGCCAACCTCTCCACCAATTCCTGCTCAATAGGATACATCTAAATGCTCTCACATCCCTCCTAGGAGGTGCAAAGAGTCATAGGAATGAGATTTTAAGGTTTAACATGTTATAAGGAAACAATAAAAAAATGGATGTTTTTTAAAATGCCAAAAGTGGGCATTTTTTATAGAATGCTTTGATGCCTTAGAAGGCTTAGAATTTTGGGATATGTCTCTCAACACCTTTCATCCATGAATTGATTTTCATGGAATGTTTGGGGCCTTACAGACCTAAAATTCAAGTTTATTGTGCATGATTTCATAAGGAAGTTTTCTGAGATGGACATTCTTTGTCTACAAGAAGTGAAGGAGGTAGATTTTTTTATTGATGATAGTCAATAGCTCTATCTAGCATGATAGCATAATTCTACATAACAATCATGAGGCATGATGTGTTGGTGTGAGCATATTTATTTCTCCAAGGTGATAGCCACACTTAGTGTAATTTGGAGTGGACCCCACCAGCCAGTTAATTTGGGCCCTTTTCAACATTAAAAGACACTCACTTGGATTTATTAATATTTATGCCTTAAATGATGCCATTGAGCATACTCATTTATGGTGATGGATTACAGAGGTTCTACCCAATGCTCATTGGGTCATCCTATGTGATTTTAATATGGTTGCATACCCTGAAGATAAAGTGAGCCACTTACCAATATGATAGGTGGTTGGTGAAAGGGAGGCATGGTATTATGTGTAATAAAAGAGGCATTTATGACCTAAACTTGATCTACCATCCTCCAGATAGAGTGTGGTACACTTGGAGCAATCTTAGGGACAACCCTAATTGGATTTTGAAATGCCTTGATTGGGTAATGATGTCTACTCAATCATAATTTTACTTTGATAATGGTTTTTCTCTTTTAGTACAAGCACTACTAGATTTTAGGCTTTCTGATCACTCCCTTATTTAGTTTTGAGTGACATGGTAGTTCATAAAACCCAAGGTTCATAAATCCTAATTCTTCTTCAATAACTCCTTAATCAAGCATGCACCCACTATGGCTCACATTTATAGAGTTTGGAATCTGGATCCTCATCTGACCCAATATTCTAGTTGGATTCTCTGGTGGAATGATGCCATAAAAATAACTTCTCACTTCTTGAGAATATATCGATGTGAACTTACTAAAATTCCATGACACTCTTACTCTGCTACTTCCTTAGAACTTAGTCATGTGGCTTCAGCCTTGGAAAAAGATCCCTTCAATGATATCTTGTAGATTAAAGTCTCTTCTTTATGACATCACATCTAGATTGCATATAAATAAAATGCTTAGGGAGTTCAAATTAATGCCAGACTTCATTGGCTCAAGATAGGGGACAAAGCCTCTAAAGAGTTATTTAAGATGCTTAGAGCTAAAAAACTCAAAGCAATAAATTTAGGCTATCTCTGATGCCAGTAGGATATTATTAGTGATGTCATGAATTATTCAAGCTTTTATTCACCATTATCAATATGTGTTCAAAGCAAAACATCCTTTGAAGAGTGTGACATAGCCCTTCATTAGTGTCTCACAATGGTGCCATGCAAACTCACTCCCACTTAGTGATTTGCTTACGATAGGATCCTCACTATAGATTATTCTCAAGAGGCAGTGGATCATATGGTGAATGATAAAGCTCCACAAATTGATAGCTTCCCCTGTGAATTTTATAAAACTCTATGAGACCTTATGGGTTTTGACTTACACCATGTCTATCAAGAAGCCTTTTGCAAACATTCTCTAGGAAAGAATATAACTAAAGGAAACATTTAATTCATACCTAAATGAGGGGATCGTAAGTTGATTTATAATTGGTGACTGATCACCCTTCTTAATGTTTCTTAAAAAATCATTGCTAAAGCTTTGGTACTTAGATTACGTAATCTATTGCCACACACTATTTGCACTAAACAACATGATTAATCAAAAGTAGGTATATATAGGACAATAATATTGTGGTTTGGGAAGGAATGGACTAGGCTAGGAGATCTAATAAAAAAATATGTTTATAAAAATTGACTTTGAAAAACCTTATGACTATATTGAGTGGCCTTTCATCTTGGCCATTCTTAGAGCCCTGGGTTTTGGTCCAAATTTCATTCAAACCATCTAAATGCTTTTTTAGATGCCTCGACTATCCTCTCTATTAATGGAGTTACGTCAGAACAAGTTGGATTATTTTGGTCTATTCACCAAGGATGCCCATTAACACCTACCCTATATGTGTTTGTATTAGAGTATTTTGGATATCTTCTTATCAATACCCAAGCTATGGGCCTTTTCAAAGGAATCAATCCCCTCTACATACATAAAACCCTTAGGAAGATATTTAATTACTGAATGGCCACTTTACTAATGATTCTTTTCTTATTGTTATTGAAGAAGAGGATACTGTGGATAATGCCTTGCAGTGTCCTAATACATTTTACCTTATCTCTAGCTCAAGTATCCAATAAAAAAAACTAGATTTTATAGGTAGTCATAACTTGCCCCATTAATGTGGGCTAGCATGTATGGGTGGGCCTAGATTCAACATGATGAAATTTTCAAGTTTCTTGGCATTATTTTTGCCTTTGAGGCCTCTCTACCCATTTTGTGGCAATGTTTTGTTGATAGAGTGGAAAAAAAGCTAGAGTATTGGGTTACTAAGCCCTTATCATTAGCAAGAAAATTTTAAATATGTAGATTTCAACTACCAATGTTCACTATTCTTTGTGTTATGTGCCTTCTAAAATTCTTACCATAAACTTGAAAATCTTATTATGAAATTACTTTGGGCCAATTCTTTCCCTAGCCATGGCTTCCAAAAAGTTTCTTGGGAATATTTTTGCCTCTCATGGGATACCAGAGGTATGGGTCTCATTGACATTACTTGTCAAGGAGTTGCCTTATGTGCTAAATGGATTGCACAGGCCATTAAAGTCAAATAAGCTTAGAAGGTGTTGTTTTGACACTACATTTCTTCTGGCCTTCCTGAAGGTGAAAAAGCCTAGAAAGGACTTGGCTTCTCCAATTTGCTCATCATCAAAACCCATGTTCAAATTACAAGTTCCTATATTTTTAAAAGTATTTGGAAAGCATGAGAAAAAATCAAACCATGGCTTCTCTATAATTGCTCAAGGTTCTGAGATGGCTTTACTATTAACTTGCATTCTCCATGGTGGTCACTTGTTATCAATTTCAACGAAGTCCCTCTGGCTGAGGTTCCTTATATCAATGCTCTCAAGTTATTCCGTAGAGTCATTCATATTGTCCAAGACATCGTTTGTAAGCAATCTCACTCTTGGCTATCCTGGGAAGAGGTGAAAGCCAAATTTTGGTTAGACAACTTTGATAGAGAGTCTTATGAAGAAATCCCTAATGTTATTCCACCTTCAATTCTACACAAAATATTTGTTATTTCCACTCATCCTTGGTGGAAGGACTAGAAATGGTTTGTGTAAAATCCATTTCATAATTACACTCGCTAAATTAGCTATGGGTGGCTTACTCCCCACATGCATATGGTGGACAAGCTTAATTCTCATTGGGGTATTCATTCTTTAGTTTGTACCTGGTGCTTCCACTATCAAACTATCTAGGAGGCTTGATTGGAGCCTAAGTTATCTCACTTCACTTGTGTGTTATATCAAGGCTTGCCTATAGGTATAAGGCTTGTGAGTTTAAGAATTTCCCTTCCCAAATGTCCTTTTTTTGGCCATCTAGAAACACTCCCTCATTTATTTTGGCACTATTCCAAAGCCCAATGGGTTTGGATGTGGATTCATGACCTATTTAGGCCTTTCCAAACTGAGTTTTTTAGTGGTAACATATCCTTCTTAGAGATAAACCCACCTTGCCTTTCAAATACACCCAAGTCTAGCATATTTTCAAAGTGGAGATTCTATTTTGGTTATGGAAATAAAGCAGTGTTTAGCAATGTTTCTTCAGATTGTAATTTTTTTGCTTTCAACAAATCTTCCATTATTTCTAATGTGCTTTTGTAGATTCAAATTTAGGATAATAAAGTATCCATGGAGCTTATCCATCTTTATGACTTTCTCACTCATTAGGGAAATGTTCCTTGTGTTGTGGCATGTATTCCTCCTTCCCCATCCAAGGATAATAGAGCTACTAGAAAAAATGTTAGTCCTCCTCTAAAAGGTGGTCACTAATGTAGTTGGTCTCAGTGATGCTCTCATAGTATCAATTTATATTAGCACATGTCTCCTCCTAGATGGAAGTGAGGGTGGTAACCCCCCCTCCTTCCCCTACTGGGCAAGATGGTTAGGGCGCTCCTCCTCTTGAAGTGCATCTAGATGTTTTGGGGGTGCCACTTGGAGGTTAGATAGACATGTTGGATAAGTTCCCCAAGATCTCTTTTACTATTTATCCTACTCAATAATAGGAATATGATAATTACATTTCTTAGGCTTCTGGTTGGAGCCAATTCCAAATGGGAATGACTTGCCTAGCTCAGTTTAGGGTTTGGGTGATATGGATACTCTACCTTCCATCCTTGCATTGACTACTTTATTATGTTACCTTTTATTTATGCTGTTGTTATAAATCATTCCAAGGTAGGGCCTAATGATGTTTTTTTTTTCTGTAGTGACTAGTTCTTAGGCTTGGCCTAGTTTGACTCGAGGCGTGCTTCCATACTACCTATTTTTTGTGTGAATTTTTTGTATATTATATATTTTTTTAATATATAGGTATATTTCATAAAAAAAAATTATTTAAATATATTTGAAATATTTAAATATAAATACTTTATTTTAGATATTTAAATTATATATAGGATAAAATTTTAAGATATTTATATGAGGAAGTTTTAAATACACACACACACACAAACAAATTTAGTCAATAACTTGTAGATTAAGTTATTTTTTAGGAATATGGTAGAGATGGAGGTGGAAAAATGCATGCATCTCATGGAGAGTTTATTATGATGGATGGAAATTGTTGGCTAGTGCTTAAAGCGATTTTTGAAGCGTAAAGCAAGGAAGAAGATCAGGGTGACTTTGTTGTACCTTAATCCTATGGAGTTAGAGATTAGTATTAGGAGTGATGGTGTTTTGCTTCTAGTTGTTGAAAGGGTTTTGGGGGTGAGCACCTAATTCATATTTTATTTATTCTTGTCATGATCACCATTTGGTGGTCAAAAGTGGAGGCCATGGTTTCTTTGGCTCGATGGAGTTTCTTGTTTGTAATGTTGGTAATATGTGTTGGCCATTGGTTTCCTCTAATTTTTTTTGTTTTTCCCCACTTTTTCCACTCTCTTGTGTTTAATGTTTGGAGGGGTTGAGATAATCAGTCACTATAATGATATAATGGGAACCTGTACATCATCTAACTAGATTGATGGGGATAAAAAAATCAATGGCCCACTTATCAAATGGTTCTTGATATATAATAGGATATAACAACATGGAATCTTGATGATTTAGTTTTCCAATGCACTAAAAAACATCACATTTCCTAACATGCATTTTGATGTCTTAAAAAAGGGTAGGCCATCATAGTCTAACTAGTATTACCTTATGCGTAGTAGATTTCCTAGCATAGTGTCTACCTGTAATGCCTTCATGAACTTCCTAAAGTACTTCAGAGCATTCATGTTTCATGACATAGTGTTAAATAATGACCAATCTTGTAGAGATCCCCTCTAATGAGCTAAAAAGGTGTGGCATGGACTGCAAGTTATTTCTTACCCTATGGAGTCAAACTATCAGGCATTAATCCATTAGTTAAGAAAGCTACAATATCTTCCAACTCCTTAGGAACACAAGAAACATGAAATAATTAAACATCAGGTAGGTCATCCTCAATGGTGTGTGATGGTTCTCTAAAATCAATTTAAGAAAAATGGTCAGGACCACAATTAGTTTTTCCTAGTCTGACCATGATAGAGAATTGAAATTATTGGAACAATAATATCTAGTGGAATATGTGGCCATTCAACATAAGATTATTGACCAAATATTTTAAATATTTATGGTTTGTATAAAATATAAAAGGAATGGCCAAAATATATTGTTCAAATTTTTTGCAGAGCATATACCATTGAAATTGTTTCATGCTCTTTGGTGGTGTAATTTTTATCAACTAGAATAAGTTTCCTACTAGTAAAATAGATAGGGTTATCAAGGTATGGTTTCCTTGGTTGTGCAAGGACTGTACCAATGGCCATTCTAGAGGCATTAACATGGACATGGAATGGTTTTGTCTAATGAGGGAACTATAGAATTAGATTAGTGACCATTTTGTCTTTTAAGGCCTCAAAGGCTTCTTAGCAAGATCAAGTCTAGATAAGATGCTTGTTATGTTTTAAGAGTTCCTCTAAAGGCGTGGTAATCTTTGCGTATCTTTGGATGGATTTCTTATAATACCTAGAATGTCATAAAAAGGCATGAACTTCACACTAAAACTTTGGTACTAAGAGGTGAATAACGATAGATACTTTTGTTGGGTTGACCAAAAGTCCATCCTTGCACATAATGTCCTAGAACACTGAAAGGTGTAGTAAAAAAACACTTCCTTAGATTCTATGATATTTGTAGTATTTGACAACGCTCAAGCTTGAGTTGTAGATTAAAAAAAAGGTCCTTTACCAATCCATTGATCATCCAGTCATACAAATAAACTTGAAGTAATTTATAGATGAAGTCTTTAAAGGATTTAATAGCTATACAGGAAAATATAGTAGGTGCATTCTTTAACCCAAAATGCATGATGGTATATGCAAAGGATCCCATTAGGTGGTAAATGTAGTCTTAGGTCAATCCTCCTCAATGATCTAAACATGATGGTACTTGAATAATCCATCTGTGAAATTATAAATTTCACACCCAATGATGCCTTCAAGAATTTATTTTATGAATGGCATTAGGAAGGGATCAATAATGTAAGATACATTAAGTATATGATAATCAATGTAAATCTTGATGCATCCATCTTTTTTCATACTTATGACCATGGTATTGACCCCATTTAATTCATCAATTGGGATGATCACTCTAGTGCATATCAAATTATTAATTTCTTCCTTCATGTATGCACGTAAATTTAGATTCATCGTATATGGCCTTTTCTTGACTAGTCGAACATTGCCAACTAGTTTGATATGCATTTTTCTTGGAGATGGAGAGACACCTTTCATATAATTATAAATTATTGGAAATACATGGTATTCTTTTAATAATTCAAAAAAAATTGAGACCTCTGTGTCAGTACAGTAGTTACCTACAGTAACTATTTTTTATTCTTCCTTTGTGTCAATGTTGCATTAGAGAGTTCGAAGAGGTTTTGAGTAAGGGTGACCCACATTAGTACCAATATCATGAATATGTTATGCACCATAGTCTATAAATATATCCAAATTGTTTACTAATGGGTTAGGTGGGTTAGACCCTTCACCTTCATCCACCTAAAATATGAGTTTTTGCTTCCCTAGGCATATCTCTTCATGAATTTTTTTATCAAAGACAGGGTCTGGTGTAGGAATGAGTTATTCAAATGGATCATGAAAAAGAACTAAACCTCCTTATGGGACATCATTTATATATCTTAGGTGATATTTAATGGGACTAGGGTCACCAATAACTTCTTCATGCATGGATTGGAGAGTGAGGCAAAAATCCATTCTAAAATATGAATAAGATAATGCCAATTTCATGCTCTTTTTCAATAGATGCCAAAATCAAGTGCGCATATGTCATTATTCATGAACATACCATGTTCTAGCCCTATTTTGTAAAGTTCCATAAAAATCATGTACCCATAGGTACTCTGGGAAGAAAGACTCTTCACTCCTCCACATGGATTCACAAGCTTCTATGTGTGGTTTTGTTTCTTGTCCTATGATATAGTCGATTATATCCTGTATTCAGTTATCATGATGAAACTAGTGATGCAAAGCAAAGCATACTTAGTCCCAATGCATAATTTTCTTGTTATGGATTTGTCACCACCTTGTGGTTGTGCCATCAAAAAGGTGAACCAATGATCATATAAGATCATTAACAGAGTTATAAAATTATTCAAGGCATTGGATAAAGTCATGGACTTCCATTTGTCCATGAAACCAAAGAGATTCATCAAGTATTTCTAATGGTGCATCCATAATTGGTCCTCTCATAACTTGTATGGTAATAAGGAAAATGAACCTATGGAATTTATGATTCTATTGTGGAACATTCTCATAACTATTGATGGTACCACACACTCTTCTAGTGAGGTCATAGTCATCATAGGCCATATAATTACAAGTATTACTTATAGTATCGAAAAAGGACTAAATGTTTGTCCATCAAAGGATGCCATTAGGAGTAGAATCATGATGCTCACCATCTCTAGCTATGACATTATAGATGTGGTTAATATCTTCTTCCACATTAATAGGTTTTATATATGATGGCCCATGTGTTTGATCCAACATAATAACAACACATTGATTAGTGTTCTCAAAATTGATGTCACACTTTTTGAAGATTAAGTCTATGTTATTTTCATAGCACCAAGGTCACCCCAATAGAGCTATAAAATCATCTACCTCAGCTAACTAAAGAACTTTAAAATCAACTTTTAAGGGTACTCCAAGGATATCGACTATTGCATTCTTAAGGATGCTAATTGGTAGAGTATGAGTTTTATTATCCATAAATAATATGTGTAGTGATGGTTTCAATGTTGGACTATCCATTTTCACCATGCATCCTTTCTAAGGATGTTAACTTTAGCATTAGTATCAACCAAGATATCATGAATCACCCAACCATCGATGGCAACATTCACCAATATTTCATCTTTTTTAGGGCTAAGAAGAACAAGGGTATCTTGTCATCGAGCATGATTCAATCGATGATCATTAGTTGGATTATTCAATTGAGGTTGAACATCAATTGGTGTTTATACATGATTTTTGAGCCAAGTACTCAATTGTGGAACAATGTCTTCATCCAACATACACTTGCAAAGCTCTTAAAAATCATCTCGTGCCATATTTTGAGATTATGTGGCCTTTTTCATATAAACACATTGTGTTACTTCTTTGTCCTTAATAAACTAAATTTACTCTTTTAGTTCCCTTACCAATGTGATATCATCCTAGAGTACATCCTTCTATTGCTGGGCATCAGGATACTTCCTTGCACAAGGTTCTTCACATTGTATTTTCTCAATAGGAGTAGATGTAGACTAAGATTGTCCACCATTATCCATAGTGACATTCACCTATTGGGTTATTGGGGTGATTGAACATGGCTTCCAGTGAGTTTTCTCAATTTTAATCATACTTGCACCTTTTTACTCTCTTTCCTTAGTGATGGTCGTGTCTAGGTCAAGCCATTCTTATAATTGATGCTCTTTTTTACAAAAGGTACATGTTGGGTAGACGAGACAATCTTGTTGATAGTGATTTGAAGATCCACACTTATAACACATTCTTGGTGGGAAATTCCCACCTCCTCATCCTCATCCTTGGCCTCATCCATGATAGCCACCATTATCTTGATTGTTGGAAATAGAGGTTTGGTGGGTACCATGCATGCATGCCTCATGTATATCACTAATTATCTAACAATCATTTGTATCATGGGTGTAGGAATCACATATTTTGAAGTATTTAGACACCTTAGAATGTGTATCCCACTATAGGATATTATAGGAGTATACATCATGCTCTTCATGACAAATTTTGCATGACTGATTCAGTACAATGTGGGTGTTTTTACATGGGTAGTTACTTTGGTTATGACCTTCAAACTTGTAATTGATACATCAAAGACTATTATGATTATAATATGCAGTATTTACAATCAATTTTTCTAGTTGTGATGTTATTAAAGATATTTGAGCTTTCATGAAAGGACTGATTCTAGTGTCAATACTATCGACAACTTCAGCATGGAGGGTGGCTTCCAGGGCTTCATACGAGCTAGTAAAGGTATTCTAAGATAGCATTCATCTAAAGGGAAGAAATAAACCCCCCACAAACCATTGGTCATACTGATAAATATTAATTTCAAATGAAAGTTTTGATAAGAGTGTTTTGAATTATGTATCATACTCTTGTACACTTTTAGTGAGCTCCTGATTTATATCTTTTAGCATAGTGATACTTTGTTACTCAAATTTAGGAATGTCAAATTCCTAAAGGAAGGCCATTTTGAGCTAATCATAGTCAATTATCAATTTTTGAGGGTAAAAATTATTATACCACTTATGTTCTCTTTCCAAAAGTGTGGTTGTGAATTATACAGCCTTTCATACATAAGAAGATATACCTTGCACCCTCCAAATGAGTTCACACTTATGGACATGCTCCACAACAATTTTCACACCCTGGTATTCAGATAGATGAAGCAACTATTATTGGTAGTTGAGGTACATGTGCCAATGGCTATTGAGAACCCCTTAATCCTACTCTTTGAGGGGTAAGTCCACCATTTCCTCTAGTACTACCTCCTAATCTGCCTCTAGTAGCAACACTCATAATGTGGGATGAGGTAGCTGGTTGATTAATAATATCTGGGCCTATAATTTGTCTACAATGAATGCCATTTCTTCCAGGCATCCCAAGTTAGGCCATGAAATTCCCTTGAAGAGGAAAAGAAAGTGTTAATTTTGGATGAGTTAAAATTGACTCAGCTACAACGTCCCTTATAATATCAATTTTTAACTCTACACTATTTGTATCCCAATTATGTATACATGAGTCATCTGATTCAAAAGCATGAGTGTGCACTATGGTTAGGGAACTTGGTTGGTTCAAACTTAGTTATTCAGTCTCTTCTATTTGGCTAGTTTCTCTTTCATATGATAAAATTGGCATGGGGTAATGTTCAATAGTGATGGAGTCCTTGTGTGTTCCTGCTTCCCTACAGATCCTAACAACCCTTCCTGAGTTCTCCCATTCCCTTCCTATGCCATTTCCTCCAATGATCCCCTATTGAGCTTCATCATATTTTCACTTTTATTGTGCCCATTGAATAACTACCATTTAAAACCTAAAATTATTTACCAACACTTATATATTCCCATTCCAATTGTTTAGATCATGCAAGGATGGATTTATCCCTCTATTGGTAGAGTTTTGAGTCCACAATCAATGAACAACTTCTTAACTTCTAGTGGGAAATATCTAATATATTGACCATGTGGTTCTTGGAGAGAGTGGAACTTCACTTCTTTAAGACAAGAGTAAGTGGTTATAAAATACTCCAAAATGTAGCTATTCAAAACTCCTCTCCATAAGATATTAATAGTTCATGTCCATGATATACCTATTTGTGTTAAATCCCTTTGACATTCTAACATTCATGTTTGTCTTCTCCCAAAATTCTATGATCGACCTTGAGCATAAGTAGATAACTAAGCATGAAAATAAGTAGGGACTTTGACAAAGAAGGTTTCATATAATGAACTATAGAGATGATGTTCCACTGATTGATGTGTGGAAACTCTTGGTTCAAGATAAGGAACCACAAACTTATCCTCAACCTCAATAATCCATTATTCAATACTTTGAAGGGTTATATGTTCAAGCATCTTCTATTACTATGAAGCAA
The DNA here is from genome assembly GCA_037957365.1 of Torreya grandis. Classification (NCBI taxonomy): domain Eukaryota; kingdom Viridiplantae; phylum Streptophyta; class Pinopsida; order Cupressales; family Taxaceae; genus Torreya; species Torreya grandis. The sequence continues at coordinate 945,120 of JARHVA010002425.1, forward strand.
GCAATATAGGTCCTAGAAATGGAACCAAAATGTTGGGTTCATATTATATTAATAATGTTTCTATATGAACTAGAGTGTATCCCCAAAAAGATTGTGTGTTGGCCATTCATGTAAGACTATGGTCTTACACGCTCACTTGAAGCATGCAGTAAGAGATTGGTTCCCATGGGTTGAGTTGCTTAGTAAAAAACTAGTCATATACTTTGATTTTATTCATATATCTAATTAGTAATTGCATAGAAAAGGAAATACACTATTTTAGATCTTGACTCATTCATCACAACTATCAAGAACACAAACACAGCCATGAAGTTCAATGGATTGTCAATTCATAATGCATGTTCTATAAATCCCATTATGAGAGTTAAGCAATAGGATTAATTAATCCAATCCACTGTTCATACTCAAATATTAATTAAACATAAACACATAACACCTGAATTTATTGTAATAGTTGCAAGTGTATATTATATAGTCCCAATAATCTATCCATAACTAGTCACCTTACATGATTACATACAGGGATACTTATACTTGTTTTTCCTTGACCAATTAGTTACATAATAAATGATAATTCCATCTTTGACGAGGTCTTTTTATGCTGATAACTTTTTTGCCTTTATCCTATCTTACCTCGATAGTTCCACACCACAGTCTTCCTATGCCATGTTAGTTCCACACCATGGTCTTGTTTCACCATGCTCCTCTTGTGTTATGTTCATTTTGTGCCAAAAATCTGAAACACTTAATCAAAATTTAGGGTCTAACAAGATGGCTAGAGACATGTTGAGGATTATCATTGATGTCATAGGTGAATCTTGTGAAGGTTGAGGCCAAAGGTTACTAAGCCTAATTGGAAATGTGTCAATGTGACAAGGTTCATTGAGAAATTATTATCATGAGAGAAATAGAAATATATAATTTGAATGCAATTAATGTCTTATGTGTGCATGAAGGTACAGGTCATTGATGTCAAAGTGCATAGGAAGCCTAGTCATGACATGAAGAGGTATGTGCATGAAAATTAATGAACACATGCATGTGAAGGTTCAATGGAAATATTTGAGCTTGTATGAAAGGCATTAAATCATTTATGATAGTTTTAGGGTGAGTCTACAGTGGTAAGACCTTCAGTCTAGGTTTACACCTAGACCGCTCTTAGACCTTACCTAGGCTAATGAGGTATGAAGATAATATTTCAAGGAAAGTATGTACATGTGAGCATGGAAAGAGGTGGGATAAGTTTTTTTAGGCATGTTCACAAATTTTTTGGTCAATAATTGAAGGAAAAGTGCATGAATCATTATTTTAGGCCTTCTCAAGCTCACAAAATGAGGTCTCAAACCTAAAAATCACTTTCAGATGTTCATTTTCACATGTAACCTCTGTATGGGAATATAATATATTAAGGATATATGGGTAAATATCCTAGATAAGATATCCATGCATTAGTTTTGGATTCAAGGGATAGTCCTTTATGAATAATTGTTAACACCAAAACTTGTGTTAAACTTCCCTACAACCCTAATAAAGACCCAATGTAAAAAATATTGATCAAATCAGCTTAGAATGGATTAAAATTACTAGGAAACCTATTGTATAATTTATTAAAATATCTCAAGTACCTCAAGGTTGTGGTGGTTAATCAAATGAGAGAGAAAAAACACAAATATAAGATTATTTGTCAAGAAGTTGTTATAGATCTCAAAAGTTGTATTGGTCAAGAAAAGAAAATGAATGATAGAAGATTATAGAGACTCATTTCACATTTCCATGATGATTTATGAATAGTTTATATCCTTTAAGTTTTCTAATTTGTTCATCCAAGTTAGCCAATTGCAGATAGACCTAATGGTGTAGATAGTGTAAAATTTAGGCAGAGATTAAGAGATATATATGAGTGTTTTTTCATTATAGATTGATGTAAAAAAGTGAATTAAGGAGTTATTTATAAAATTTAAGTCATGATAATTATTTAATAACATTTATATGTTAGTGTATGTAGGGAAAAAGTTGCTCACAAAATGACCTGTCTGGTTGAAATAAGATTGTGTGATATAAGGTCAAGAAATTGGTTTGCAAGACCAATATTTACCATTAGAAAATATGAATTTTATATTTGAGGATGTTATGGAGATATCATAGGACCATTTACATTAATCAAGAGTCATGACAAGTGTCTACACAGGTGTTGAAGGTCTAATTCACCATGACTAGTTTTTGAAGTGAATTGGTAATTCCCAATTAGCGAGTTGCAGGGATGTTCTTGAGCCTTTATCTCCTCAGTGAAAGTGTTCCAAGAATTCGGTGATGACCCTGAGGTCATGGAGAATCTATATACATGTTTCATTTACCATATTTAAATATATTAAGGGTGTTTAAGCTTCTTTTTTACAAGACAAACTTTTGAGGTACATAGGCCGAATAGGGTAGTTTATCCTAAATGAGCTTTCATGGTATGAATGAAGGATACATGTCTAATAAAGAATGGATGAGGTTACTTTATTTTGTTTAATAAGTTATTTAATGGTTTTTTAGTTTTTTTAGAAATCCATTTGGGCTTGAGAAGATAAATTTTTGCTGCTAAGAGGATAGGCCTAATGCAAATATGTCTCCAAGAGACCTAAAAGAGAAATGAGGCCTAATTGAGTTTTGGCAGACTAAAAGGGGTTCAAATTAGGATTAACCATTTTCATAATATGTCCTAAGACCTATTTTATTTCCAACCTAAGAGGTTGAAGGTGTGTGGCTGACTAAGTGGTGTGTGCCCATGAGACTATTATATATACAAGGTAATTTAGGCCTGATTAAATGTATGAAACATAATCGAATAAAATATTGCATGGTTGAGTATAAGGAGTTATTGAAATGAGACCATAATATAATAACATAGGTATGGTGATCAAAATTTCATTATGTGGCTTATTTTACATTGATTCACTTAGGGAGTTAGTGTTTCCTTGCAAGTAGGTGCTTGTTAAAGCCTAGTCAAGTGGGTGCTTGACTTTATTAGGGTTAGTGCTCCAAGTTGAGTTGGTGATCAACAAAATTTATCATTTTTTAAATAGGAATATAGTAAATTTTCATAGATAACAGTGGGTTTTATTCCCCTTGATATTTTCCCACTCATATATGCATTTTCTTGTGTTATGCTCATGTGAATAGTTTTTTGTGTATTACTATACCACTATATTGCTTTCTTGGTTTAAGGAATGTTAAATTGGAATTGAAAGAAAGTTTTTAAACACTAATTCACCCCCCTCTTAATGATTTTGATTCTAAAAATTGGTATCATATCTTTATCCTTTGAATCAAACCTAAGAGCTTAAATGAGGTCCTAGAAACACAAACTTATCTAGTCATCAAGTACAATGAGGTTTCTCAACCAATAAGGCTCCTCTCATTAATGGGACTAACTATATATTATGGAGCATCAAAATTAAGACCTATCTAATGTCCTTGGGATATGACATATGGAATTTTTTTTTTGATGGATTCACTCCCTCTTTTACACCACTTAATGATGTAATAGGCAAGAAGGAAAGTGAGAACAACTATAAGGCAATGAATGCCATCTTGTGTGGTCTTTTAGAGGTATAATTTGTAAAGGTCACTCATTATAATAAATCCAAATGAATTTGGAAAAAAATTCAAAACATATATGAAGGAGACACCAAAGTGAAGTTGTAAAAATTATAGACCCACTGAAGGCAATTTGAAATCCTATGAATTAAGGAGGATTAAAACATTGCATCTTATCTGTTAAGAGTAAATGAAGTGGTAAATGTCATCAGAGGTCTAGGAGAGAAGTTAGAAGAATCAATAGTATTACAAAAGGTATTAATATTCTTGACATCTAAGTTTGATTCAAAAGTGTTTACTGTGGAGGAAATCAAAGATCTTAACATATTACATATGGACAAGCTTCATGGCATCTTGACTGCCTATGAAATGAGAACAAGTGATGAAAGACCTTCCAAGAAGGAAATTGCATTTAAAGCTTAGAAAAAGTCATAAGTTAGAAAATCCAAGGATGATATTGACACAAACGCTGATGATGACAAGATAGAAGCCATGTTTATAAAAAAACTAAAGAAAGGATCAGGAAAGTATAAGGGCAAGTTACCTTTCAATTGCTTTTAATTGTGTTAGTATTGGAAACTTTGCATCTAAATGTCCTAATAAGGATAAGAATGAGCATTATGGAGAGCATTATAAACATCATGGTGATGATAAGAAGGTCTATAATCCTGACAAGAGAAAAAAGGTTTTTTGGGAGTATGAAGGCAAGAAAGGGTCATTCAAGAACAAGAGAAGTTTATATATCAAAGAGTATAGTAGCTCTTCTGATATAAGTGACACAAGTACGTCTCATAGTGATGATGATAGTAATTATCATGATAGCAATGCAACCTTATTCATGACTATAAAAATAGACAATTAAGGTTGTTCAAAAGGAAAAGTCTTATGGATGACGGAGAATCAGATGAAGAAGAGGTTGAAGTGAACTTTGAGGTAGAATTGGTGAGTGATCTAGAGGAGTTGAAGTTATAGAGAATGAAGAATTAGAAACTAAGATCATTTGTTAAGATTTATGATGAACAAATCAATCTCTTTGAAGAGAAACTAAGCAACAACACCAATGAATATGAGGAGATCATCAAATAGTTGAAAACTAATATTAAGATTGTCACTACAAGTCTTAAGAATAAGGAGGAAGAATGCATCAAGTTTGGAATATAAATAGATTCCTTTAAGGCAAAATTGGATCAAGCAATAATCAAGTTGAAGATACATCAAAAATTTGAAAAGAGTACTGAAGTCCTTGGTGATATTTTAAATAGTCAAAGCTCTTCACGTGACAAAATAGGTCTTGGGTTCAAAGAAGATCAAAAAAGAAAATAAGGAGAGTCAGATCTCAAAAAATAATGGATCATCAAGAAATGATGGTACTAATAGGGTAAAGACATGCAAAAACTCTCAAATCTGAGACTCAAATTGATCATCAACAAGCCATGAAGATTATGAATCCTTTCAGAGAAAACAAAGGTAGAGGTGCATCATTAAACATCATATAGATAAGGTATGTGAAATATTTTAATGTCTATTATTTCTCATGCAATCAATATGGACAAAGGGTTGTGGATTGTAGACATCTTGCTAGAATCAATTCCTCATGGAAGAATAAGATGAATACTTATTTCAACCATAGAATCATAATTATGTACTATAATTATGATCAAAGAGGAAATATTACAAGGGATTTTAAGATGAATCATATGAAAAATATCAGTCAAGATAAAAGGTTATACAATCATACCTGTAAGAAGTGGATCAAGAAGTTAGAACTTGTGGACAAGATGAAAGAGGAATGAAAGAGTAAAGGAGAATAATCTATGCCAGCTCAGACTACCTTTCACATCTAATATAAAGGCATTAAATGGTATATAGATAGTGGTTGCTCAAGCCATATGACAAGCGAGAAGAGCAAGTTCATTTCCTTGAAGAAGAATGTTGCAGGGAAAATATGATTTAGAGATATCACAACTACAAATATTGTTGGCAAAGCTATATTGAGTTTGGATAATGAAAAAACCAAGATAGAGAATCTATTATTTATGGAAGGCTTGAAACATAAAATTTTTAGTGTAAGTTAAATGTGCAATCAATGACACATACTAACCTTTCATGACAAAGGGTGTGATACAAGGAGAGCTAAATCAGGAAGATTAATTGTCAATGCTAAGAAGACTAAGAACAATATGTATTTATTACATAAGATCAAGAAGGAGAGATGCTTTATGAAAAATATGGATGAATGTTGTCTATGGCATAAAAGGTTGGGTCACCTAAACTTTGAAAATTTGGTCAAAATAAGCTCTACGAAGTATGTCAAAAAACATGACTAAAATTATCAAACCTACAAACATTCTTTGAAAGGCATGTAAACATAGTAAGAAGACTAGAAGAAGGTTCAAGTTTAAGGAATACTATACTACAAGACCTTTGGAGTTAATACACACTGATATCTATGGGCCTACAAGTATCCAAATTATTCAAGAAGATTGATACATCATGCTACTCATAGATGAGTACATAGGAATGACTTGGGTAGCATTCTTTAAATAAAAGTCATAAGCTCTTGATAAGTTCAAGGGATTCAAGGCTCTAGTTAAAAATAAAAATAATAGGAAGATCAATTGCCCAAGATCTAAAAGAGGAGGAGAGTTTTGGTCTAATGAGTATGATTAATTCTATGAGGTCCATGGGATAAGGAGACAATTCTCAGTAGCTTGGACACCTCAACAGAATGGGGTAATGGAAATAAAGAATAGGATAGTTCAAGAGATGACAATAACTATGCTAAATGAGTTAAGGTTAGCTGATGGATATTGGAGAGAGGTAGTAAGCACTACAGTCTACATTATAAATAGATGACATATAAGGTCTAATGGCAATAAAACACTTTATGAACTATGGAAAAGCATACCTGCTAATGTGGAACACTTTATAGTGTTTGGAATCAAATTCTTCATCAAAGGAGATAAGGAAGACTTAGGTAAGATTTATTCTAGGGCTAATGAAGCTATATTCTTGGGATACTCATCAGTGAGCTTAGCCTATAGATGTTATAACAAGAGGTTGCATAAGATAGTAAAAAATAATGAATGTGAAGATTGATGAGACAAGTTCTAAGAAAACACACTCATAGTCAAAGGATACATCAGAGAATCTAGACTTCAAGAAAGAAGAAGAAACAACAGATATTGATGATCAAAAATAAGAAGTTGAGGAAAGACAAGATTCAAAAGGTCCTTTAAGATATATTTAAAGAGACCATCCTAAATCACAAATCATTGGTAACAAGGATGTAGGTATGAAAATAAGGAGAAGATTGGTAAGTAACTTCAATCAAGAGAATCTTGCTCTATTTTCTAAGATTGAACCTAATAACCTTTTAGAATCAAGCAAAGACAAGTTTTGGATAGGTATTATGAATGAGGATTCAGAACAAAAAAGAAAAGAATGAGACTTGGTAACTAGTTCCTAGGCTTAAAGATAAAAATGTCATTGGCACAAAATGGGTGTTTAAGAACAAGTTGAATGAAGATGGAGAATTCACTACGAACAATGCTAGATTGGTATGCAATGGGTATGCCCAAGTAGAGGGAGTAGACTTTGAGGATACCTTTACTCGAGTGGTAAGATTGGAGGCTATCATATTATTTATAGCATATTCAAGGTTCAAAAGATTTAAGGTGTATCAGATGGATGCCAAATATAATTTTCTAAATGGGAACTTGGAAGAAGAGGTGTACATAGAGCAACTTGAGGGTTTCTCATTATTAGGTAACAAGGACTATGTTTGTAGATTGAAAAAGGCTCTTTATGGTATAAATTAAACTCCTAGATCTTGGTATGCCAGATTAGACATGTATCTATTGGACCAAGAATTCAAAAGAGGAGTTGCAGATAGTAATCTATACATAAAAACATAAGATGACCATCTGTTGATAGTATTGTCTATGTGGATGACATCATATTTGGTGAAAATAGTAATAATATGATTAAGGCCTTTATAAATGTGATGAAGGAGTTTGATATGTCCATGTTTGGAGAACTATCATTCTTTCTTGGGTTACAAATCATTCAATTAGAACAAGGTATATTCATCTCACAAGCTAAGTATATAATAGAGATGTTGAAGAAATTTGAGATGGAACATTGCAAGGTAGTTAACACACCTATGATCATAGGGTGTAAATTAAGAAAGGAAGATGAGTCTCCAAAATTCAATCAGACATAATATAGGTTAATGATTGGAAGTTTTCTATACACAACTTCCTTTAGACCTAACATCATGCAAGTAGTATACCTTATGGGAAGATTTCAAGTAGACCCAAAGAAAATAATTTTCAAGCAATCAAAATGAAATTTTGGTATCTCAAGAGAGCCATTAAATTTAGGTTGTGGTATCCAAGGAGCAAGGAGTTTAAATTGACAACTTATGATAAGATCTTGATATTCAATATATGCAGAAATACCCTTAAGGTAGGGAAACACCATATAATACTCCTTTAGGATGAAATAACTCCACAATGTCTCTTCGAGGGGACAACCTCCAATATCCTCTTACAATAGAAGACTCAATGCTTACTTGATATCCTTACCATGATAATCATCTCCTATATATATACATCTATCTAACCCATGGATGGGTAACCTCCTAATCCAATGTAGGCTGACCATTACCTAATGTACTACTTCCACAAGTTACTCTATTATCTTAATATATTGTACCTATATAACTAACTAAGGGGATGTGTGCCACATGTCAGCATCTCCATCAACCCATATACATCAATATATCATATTCTTAGGTACATAACATTCCTTCCCTCCTTGACATGTTTAATCCCTGAAACATAGGAAGAAACCAAATAATGAGTGTGTTTCAAATCATTGCACACTTGTCTCCAATCTCGATCATCTAGCCATCCATATGTGATCTTGACAGGTGATAGCTCTCTAAGCTTATTTCCAAATTTTATTGTGCTCCTCTGATTTCATTCATGATCATAATTATACTACTTTGGTGTCCAATCATAATTATTCCTCTTTTTATTCCATGTACCATATTCTGTTATGCTAATCTGATTCCAACCATGACCATAGTAGGTATTCTTCCATGCATAGTCATAGTGTTTTCCCCATTCATTCCATGTGCCATAGTATTTTTTCTTTGGATTCCATGCATATCCATAATGATTGGAAAGTTTATTTCCTGTATAGACAAAATGATTGTTGTTATGACACTTCCTCACCTGGTTCCATGATTGTTTCCTCTCATGATGATGTGGGTGTCTATATACCTCAACCTTTTCCAATACTTTGACCTTATCCACCTTTGCTTCTACTTCTTCCACATGTTCCTTCCTTGTCTCCTAAGTAGATGAAGTGTTCATTTGTAGTGTGTCTTTATCTATATCATCTAAATCTTTATCATAATCTTCATCACCTATTTTAATCTCTTCCTCATGATCTACATGGATTATTATTGGTGCCTTTTTCACTATGATATCTTGTAAAGTGATATTTTTATTATACCAAAACTTCATTAACTTTTTTTGAACATTAATATTTATTGTTCCCAAAGTCTCTAACCATGGATATCCAAGAACTATATCCACATCATCCATATCCAAATCATAAAAATATGAATGCAAAACATATGTTTCCATAATGAGCTTCAAATCTTCAAACAGTGAAATATTATTACCATCTACTTGAACCTCCTTGATATTATTTGCTTGAACATGTAGATTCTTGGCCACATTAATGTTAATGAAGTTATACTTGCTGGTAGGGTTTATGTACACAACCACCTTCTTCTTTTGAATGCATACATGAAATTGAAATATTGACTCAAATTTCTTTGGAGCCAAATTATTTGAACCCTTCTCTTCTTCTTCTTGTTCTTCTTCTTCTTCTTCTTCTTCATCATCATCATCATCATCATGATTTTCTTCCTCTTCTACATGCTCTTTTTCTTTTATATCCCATCAATCTAGGAAGGTTTTCTCCATTGCTTCCCATGAAGAATATTGTTGCACAAAGCTCAATTCATTAGTCCACCAATGTTTTGCAAACCCAGACAAAGAAAAACATAATTCTATTTTCCATAAAAAAAATTTAGTATTATTCTCCTTAAAATTGAGCCACCATTCTCTAGCATCAACATCATCTTCCCTTTAAAATTTTTGCAACTCCATGATCCCCAAATAAATTAGGGTTCATAAAACCCTAAAATGTCAAAAAATCATACAAAACGGATCTAAAATTTCCAAAAATTTTAATGTAGCTTCCTCTTATGACATTGTAACATTATTCAAAATTTTATGAAAAAATATCACAAATTTCGACCTGTAGATTGAATATACGAAAAACCATAAAATCTCAAAAACTCACTCAAAACATATCCAAAAAATCTGAAATTTTTACTACGCTTTTCTTATATTTTCTTACATCTTTATTAAAAATTTCAAATAAAAATTTCTTATATTTCAGAATATATAGTGAAATTAGTATTTCACTCCACACAAATTGCCCAAATCGAAGCTCTGATACTACTGATAAGATCTTGATTATTCAATATATGCAGAAATACCCTTAAGGTAGGGAAACACCATATAATACTCCTTTAGGAAGGAATAACTCCACAATGTCTCTTTGAGGGGACAACCTCCAATATCCTCTTACAATATAAGACTCAATGCTTACCTGATATCCTTACCATGATAATCTTCTATATATATACATCTATCTAACCCATGGATGGGTAACCTCCTAATCCAATGTAGGCCGACCATTACCCAATGTACTACTTCCACAAGTTACTCTATTATCCTAATATATTGTAACTATATAACTAACTAAGGGGATGCGTGTCATATGTTGGCATCTCCATCAACCCATATACATCAATATATCATATCCCTAGGTACATAGCAACTTATATATATGCAGACTGGGTAGGGAGTTTAGATGATAGGAAAATCACTAGTGGAAGAACCTTCTACTTAGGAGAGTGCCTAGTATCATGGATACGCAAGAAGCAACCATCAGTGGAATTATCTACTTGTGAGGTTAAGTATATTGCAACATCTTCATGTTGCACTCAATTCTTATGGATGAGATAGACCTTCAAAAACTAAAAGGTGAAGTATTTTAGTCATATCCCCATATATTGTGACAATAAAAGTGCCATAAGTGTTTCAAATGATCCTTTATTGCACTCAATAACTAAGTACATTACCATCAAGTATCATTTATTAAGAGAGAAGGTAAGTGAACAAAGTTTTAAACTTGAATATGTTTCTACAAAGGATCATATTATAGATATTTTGACCAAGCCACTTCCAAAGGCAACATTTGAACATATAAGATAGGAATTGGGTGTGGTCCCTACCCCTAACGGTCATTAAGGAAGTCAAGTTCTTAGGGGGAGCTAATCATGTGATTCATTAGCTAAAAAAAAGTGATTAGTGCCAAGAAGGTATGCATAGAGATAGGGGGAGCATGTTTGTATGGTGCTTCACAAACTCATAATCTTATGTGTTCAATGTTTTGGTTGCAAGATATGTGATCCAAGAAGTTGCAGGCATCTCTTTGTCATTTATGTGAAAAGGGGAGAAATTTTAGAATGAGAATGAAATTTACCGTTGAGATAAGTTTTTGAGAGTGGTTGCCATCAATGAAAAAGGGGGAGATTATTGAGTATTGTCATTAATGTCATAGGTACATCTTATGAAGGTTGAGGTCAAAGGTGACTAAGTCTAGTTGGAAATGTGTTGATGTGACAAGGTGCATTGAGAAAATGTTGTCATGAGATAAAGAGAAAGAGATAATTTTAAGGCAACTAATGTCTTATGTGCGCATGAAAGTACAAGTCATTGATGTCAAAGTGCATAAGAAGCCTAGTCATGACCTTAGTCATGACATGAAGAGGTATGTGCATGAAAATGAATGAACAAATGCATGTGAAGGTTGTATGGAACTATTTGAGAATGTATGAAATGTGTAGAAGCATTCATGAGAGTTTTAAGGTGAGTCTATAAGGGTAGGACCTTCAGTCTAGGTTTGTACCTATACCACTCTTAAACCCCACCTGGCCTAATGAGGTATGAAGATCAAATTTCAAGGAAAGTATGCATATGTGAGCATGGAAAAAGATAATATAATTTTTTAGGTATGTTCACAAAGTTTGAGGTTAAGACTTGAAGGAAAAGTGCATGAATCACTATTTTAGGCCTTCTCGAGCTCATAGAATGAGGTCTCAAACCCAAAAATCACTTTCAGATATTCATTGGCATGTGTAACCTCTACATGGGAATTTTTTATGTTAAGGAGAGATATGGAAGGGTCCTATATAATATTTCAAGGCATTAGTTTTAGATTCAAGGGGCAATCCTTTATGAACAATCGTTAACACCAAAACCTATGTTAAACCTTTATAAAACCCTAATAAGGACCTGATGTGAAAAATATTATTCAAATCAGCTCAGAATGGATAAAAATTAATATACAAGTTATTGTATCATTTTTTAATTCTCCTAGGTACCTCCAGGTGGTGGCGGTTAGTCAGATGAGAGAAAAAAGCATAGATACACACTTATTTGTCAAGAATTTATTGTAACTCTAAAAATTTGTATTGGTCAAGAAAAGAAAATGAATGGTAGAATAAGATAGAGACTCATTTCATATTTCCATGATGATTTATAGATAGGTTATATCTTTCAAGGGTTCTAATTTGGTCATCCAAGTTATTCCTTTTCAGATAGACCTAATAGTGTAGATAGTGTAAAACTCAGGCATAGATAAAGAGATAGATATGAGGGTTTGTGCATGGTAGATTGATGAAACAAAGTGCATGAATGAGTTATTTATGAATTTTAAGTCATGATCATGCTTTAACAAAAAATTTAGGTTAGTGTATGTAGTGAAAAAGTTGCTCACACAATGACCTATCTGGTTCAGATAAGACTATGTGATATAAGGTAAAAAAATTGGTTTGCAAGATAATTATTTACAATTAGACCATATGACTTTTCTATCTAAGGATGTTATTTATATATTTTAATAATATTTACGTGCATCAATATTCATTAAAAGTGTTTACACAGGTGTTGAAGGTCTAATTCACTGTGATTGGTTTTTGAGGTGAATTGGTAGTTCTGAGTGAGTGAGTTGCAGAGATGTTCATGAGCCTTTATCTCCTAAGTGAAAGTGTTCCAAGCATTTTTTGATGAACCTAAGGTCATGTAAAAAATTTATACACATTTCATTTGTTATATTTCAATATCTTAAGAGTTTTTAAGATTCATTTTTGCAAGATAAACTTTTGAGGTACACAGGCCTAATAGGGTAGTTTGTCCTAAAGGATATTTCATGGTATAAATAAAGGATACAAATCTAATCAAACATGGATGAGGTTGGTTGAGTTTTTAAACTAAATTACTAAATGGTTTTTTAGTTTTTGGATAAATCCATTTGGGCCCAAGAGGATCAAGTTTTGGTGCTAAAAGGATAGACCTAATGCAAATAGGTCTCCATGAGACCTTAAAGAGAAATGAGGCCTAATTGAATTATGGCAGACCAAAATGGGTTAAAATAATAATTCAACCATGTTCATAAGATGTATTTTGTATTTAATGTAAGAGGTTAAATGTGTGTGGCTGACCATGTGGTGTGTGACCATGAGACTATTATATACACAAGGTAGTTTAGGCCTAATTGAATGTATGCAACATAAGTGAATGAAATATTGCATGGTTGAGTAGAAGGAGGTATTGAAATGAGACAATAATAGAAGAGCAGAGGTGTGGTGATCAAAATTTCATGAGGTGGCTGAGTTGGTGCTGAGTTACTTAGGGAGTTGGTGCATCCTTGCAAGTAGGTGCTTGACATTATTTGGGTTGGTGCTCCAAGTTGAGTTGGTAATAAAAAAAATTGATCTTTCTTTTTATTGTATTGTATTCCATTTGCAAATATGATAGTGGGTATTCTTCCCCTTGATGTTTTCCCACTCATATATGTGTTTTCTTGTGTTATGCTCATGTGAATGGTTCTTTGTGCATAGCTATATCATTTTATTGATTTTATGGCTTAAGGAATGTTAAAATGGAATTGAAAGAAAGATTTTAAACACTGATTCACCCCCGCTCTCAGTGATTGTGCTTCCAAAAATACACTCTTGAGATCATAATTCTATTTTAAGCCTATAATGCCTAAATAACACTAAAAGACTATATACGATTGTTTTATCAACTTAAGAGACATTCCAAAGGGCTGTAAACTCTTATGAATGTGTCATTAGGGTTCCAAATGAGTTTTAAAGGTGACCTAGGTCCTTACAAGAGATTTGAGTCCTCACAAGGTTACCAAGGTACTAGATAAAATCATAGATGAAGACCTCAAAACATAGTTTAATAGATTTTAACGTAAGTTAGTATTTTTTAAGGTAAATGACAAATCTTGATCTCCATATATATCAAGTTATTTGAAGCTATTCAAGTTGATGCAAGGTATATCAAGCACAATCAATGGTTTGGGTATCATATGTTAAGTTATATGTTTACTAAGCTCTTCCAATAGTTCGTATAAAGGCCTAAAAGTGAGCCAATGACTACCTACAATAGTTAAGGATAATAAGGCTATGATGGAGGAAGTATGAGTGTTATGAGAAGAGTTATTGAGATAATTATTGGTATTAGGAATTCTCAGATGATATCAATTAACACTTGGCATTTTGAGATAATGAGGTAAGTGTTGTGATGTCTTAGTCTACAGTCCACCAAATGGTCATCTACAGCTCAGCCATGAGGTTTTGGTCTATATTCAACCGTCTAGATGCAATATGAGATTCTTTTCTGAGGGTCATAAGACTTTCAAGAGGCATATGATGTTTTAATAGAGTATAAATAATTGAGAGAGTGTTTTTATTTGAGAACCAAATAATATTGTAAAATTGAAGAGAAAGACTAAAAGCATCACCTATAGCCATATATAAGTTGAATGTTAGTCACCAAATAAGTTTTTTAAAGTGGAGAGAAACCAAGACAATCAACTACAATTTTTACAAGCATTAATGTTGACCTACAACCATGGTCTACCTATAGCAGTCAGTCCGTACATATCAGTTAAGTGAGTTAAAAGGGATGACATGTTGTTTATCATAAGATTTTCAATCTTAGAGGAGCGACAAATATGTATCGTGGAGGTTATCTTTTTGAAAGGAGTTAAATTTATTCAAGAAGTGGCTTCGAGCCCTTAAAACAAGTAAATGAGATGTACAAGCCTCAAGCTTGTAGGTCCTCTTTTGAGACCAATATCAACCTAAAAAATAACTCAAGGGAGTCTAAAACATGGAGGTTCAAATTCATTACTTATGAAAATATTATATAATCCCTTGAAGATATTCTAGGCCACTTGAAAAGTCAAGAGATTCAAATAAACTAAGTGCACAGTCAAATAAGCACCTACATGACCTATACAAAATCAAGATAGTCAACGAGTTTGATAGTCACAAGAAACCTATGATATTTTCATGGAAAATGATTATGAATGAGTTTATATTGATTTTTATATCTTTAAACATAATTTCAAGAGAGCAAACTGGGTTCTAAGCATAAATAATACAATCAAACACCTAGAAGTCACCTACAGGCTGCAAGACAGTGACATGGTAGTTATAAGCCTAAGAGAGGAAGAAAGTGCATGTAAAGGAATATGAGTTCTAAATAATATAGGAAAATATTTCATGAAGTCATGTTGTTTCAAAATAAATCATGTGGGATTGATCAAACTAAATCTCAAACCCCACACATAGTCAGGTATTCTAATAGGCACCTACAGGCCTACTTAGATGGTTAGTTCATTTTTAGACCCAAAGAAAGAATAAAAAATGTTTTAAGTTTGATTTAAACCAAAATGGAACTTAAAATAGGTTCATTAACTATTGAAAATTATTAAAGGTAGGAGTGAGGTCTAAAACACAAAATACAATCCACCATTCTAAGTAGGCACCTACAGGCTACAAGAGAACATAGGTTGGTCTTGAGCCTATGAATGAACCTAATAACATGGTGAAGAGACATTAAGGTATATATCAATTATAAAATAATGGAATAAGGTTAGGTTTATACCAAATAATAACATGAAAGGATTGATTAAACTAGGTTTCAATACCCCTACACACAATCAAAAGATAAACTACGGGTTTGTCGCTTCAAGAGTGTTTTGCTTGTTTGAGGTTTGTAGAAGGGTATAAGAGGATGAAGGTTATTGGGTGAATGTTATAATAAGTTTTTTAAACACATTTATTTAAATATCAAATCTGATACATATGTGAAGAGGCTAAATTTTTTTCTAAGACCTAATGGGCTTAATTCACACACAAAAGCCTACAATGAGTTAAGAGGGAGTTTGGTGCTTTGAGGGCCTCATAATCACAATAACACTTTGATATTTGGTATAGGGTATGTTTATTAGTTTAAAAATACAATAATTTTCACCTTAAGACCATACTAACAACATACATACCCACTATTTTGTCTCAAACCTAACCCACTCTTTGGCAAGGGGCAGTCATGAGACCAGGGGGTGCGTTTGAGGTCAAAAGCATGAAAAAAGTATTTTGAGCCTCATGAAGGGTCATAAACTCCATAAAATTTCATATAAAATGTTTCCATACACTATCAAGAGGTACCAAAGCTCAGGTTTCAATCTAAGTGCCCTTGAGGGCTAACAAGAAGGAGACAAGCCTAAACCCCAATACCCCTGACCAGTATACCAAATGCATATAGTGGGGTAATGAGAACTATAAAGGAATGTATAATAATGGGTAATATTTTTTTTATAGGTTTTTTAACCTATTCCATTAGTGATATTAATTTTTTAGGCCTAAAACTCAAATTTGACCTTTCTCAAGTCCAAAGAGAGCTAGGCATGTCAATTGAGGAGCAACTTTACATACTTGTACCATCTCTCAAAATTTTCATGGGGATATGAACCATTTGGTATAGGTGATTATGTTATTAAATAAGTTTTTAAAATTATAATGAGGTCAGTTGGTGGTTTTTTCTTTATTAACAATCATTAAGACCTCAAATAGATCTTAAACCCTTCTAAAACCTTGATTGTGACCAGTCAAGGGAAATGGGCCTCAAATGTATATCTAATGCCATAGTTTTGATCATAAAAATTATTTTATGTTGTTTATTAATCTAAGGAGGTTATATACATGTAATTTAATGCTAATGTCACTTGTATGGAATGTCACAAATGCCTTATTTTTTCATATTTTTGGTGTTTTTCAAGTGTTCTAAGAACGAGAGAACTTCCCAATAATTATATTATGTAATTTGAGATGTGTCATAAATATTAAAGTAAAAAAAAATCAAAATATATTATTTAAATTATAAAATAGTGCTCTTTTTCCAAGGCAGTCCCAAACAAGCTCAAAATAAGACTAGGTGGCAAGGTGATTTCTTGGTTTGCATACTTCCACAGGGTCTCAAGACCTCAAAATTCACAAAAAGATTTTTGATATAATATTAAAGGTTAATCACACTCTTTTGGGTGATTTAACATGTGTGGGATATTTATAGATCATTTTTTTTACTTTCTAATCCTAGGAGGGCTAATTAGGCCTAATTTGGGGGAGAGAATGAGATGGAAAGTAAACTTACACTCAGAATATGACCATGAAATTTTGTGTAGATATTTAATATGATTAAAGGTACTCAAAAAAATTCTCAATTTTCCATATTCATCTCCATATTATTCCAGACAAGGAGATTTACCTGTAATGAGGGGTGCAAGGGTTTGAGAGAAAATTCAAGGTTTTGGTGCAAAACCAAGTCTTTTGGAGTGATTAATGGATTAAAACTGATTGATCCAGGTCTGGTATACTATTTAAATTCCATATATGGAATAAAGTTTCATGATTTAAGACAAACTCAACTCTTCCCTTCTACACCATGATTAAGAATGGGCAAGTCAAGGGGTCAAAGCACTAAATCAGCATATAAAGCTTCTAAAAAGCCTTGTAAATACTAATACATATTCTCTAAGAAAAAAATAAGGAAATAAAATGTCAAGGATTAGTTTTAAGGAGATGGAAAGGTTTGAATAAGTCTTAAGTCTCCAAAAAATCTTCTTTCTTTCCAACGCTTAGTTAAGGAGGACAAAGTCAAAACCAGCTCAATGAGTGTTCCAATAGCCCTTTCAAGGTGGAAGGACTTCATGTATTCATTTGAAAATAAATTTCATGGAGAATTAATGAGACCTGAATACTTACTTTCTAGGATAAAGACTCATTCTTCAACAAGGACATGTGATCAAGAATATATGGTTCCTTGGTAAGGATTTAGGTGTTGTTATTGGTCAAAATCCACCAATCAAGACTAATGACCTCTTCAAGACTCCTTCAACTCTTAAATACATGTATTACCTCAACTTATACACCATTTTCTAAAGGTGGATGAGATATATTTAATGAAATGCTATGTTGGGTTTGAAGAAGACTAAATGAATGTCATATTTCTTAGCTTTGGGGGTTGTCTTGTCTCTTTGTCTCTCTCTCATTCTCTCTATATGTAAGCCTATGTTTGGAATATGAGAAAATACTTAACCTGAGTTGTGGCAAGGCCATGCTCAGAAAAACACTTGTACTTATCTATTTTGAATGAATAATATTAAATTCATGCCTCTTCAAAGATTATGTTTATTACATTTTCATGGTTTGTTGATGAATGATATTGATAATACCAAATTCCTTTAATTTTTTCCTTTCTTCATTACCTATTTGCAGGTTTTAGCACATCCTTATAGGTTACATAGTGTGCTCTAATCATCTTGTATGTATGTCAAGTGTGAGATCTCTTTAGTGTCTTTGAGAGACCTATTGAATAGGTTGCCTTAGATCATCCATCAAGTTGAGCCTTTGTGTGAAACATTGATTTTTGGAGACTTTCATTTGAGAATTGTAATTAGGTTTATGTTCTTTTTCAACCTTACTAGTGCATACTACACAAGTGGAGGACACATTTTGGTATATCACCTTAGTTAGATAGGTTTTCCTTTCAGTTTATCTTCTTCTCTTTTCCATTACAAGCTGGTAGTGTAGAGTAGATATCCTAACTAATACATCAAGGGGAGCTAGTCATTAGAATCTAGATATTAAATCCATCTATTAGGCCACCCAAAACCTAGGATTGTCTCCCTATTACTTCAAACTATGAAATCCTAAAACTACCTTCACAAGGGTGCAAGTCTAGTAGTCAACACATAGTTTAGAAGACATGATTATAGAATGGTATTTTAATACTATGTTTGATTTTGGAGTGCATGACATCATTTTTAAGGTGCTATAGAAAAATATTTTGATATTGTGTCTGATTTTCACATGCATGAAATTGTTGTTGAGGTGTCTGTGACATAATATTTTGATATTGTGCCTGATTTTGGAGTGCACAACATCATCATTGAGGTGCCTATAGAACAATATTTTGATACTGTGTCAAATTTTGGAGTGAATGACATCATCACTAAGACTGTTTAAAAATAATATTTTGATATTGTGTCTGATCTTGGAGTGCACAACATCATCATTGATGTGTACCCATTTTCATTTATTCATTGTATAATGTTCACATTTGTTTCTTTAGTACTAATCTCTATTGTCTTTGGTGATGTGATGTAAAGCTGATTAAATATCAAAAACATTATTTTGGGACATATATTATATTGTAATAGAAAGACAAATAACTTTTTTTTTACTAAGAAATGATGTATTTATGTTGTTTGAATGAATTTAGATAATGATGTGCTTCTATAATGATGACTACATGTTTTAATGTTATGTCTATAACTATCATGAGATACAATTTAATTATGTAATTATGAGTATATATTGTAATGATAATTTTATTATATTGCCATTGTGCATCTCTATTTATAATACTCAATTCCACTAAAGAAGTGCCTAATGTATTTATTTACTACAGTTGCAAAATGCCTTAATAGCTTGAATAGCCTAATATGGGTGGTGCCATTTCCTTATTCATCAATGTGTTACCCTTGCATTATTGATCGATGTATAGGTCCAAAAATATTTTGGACATATATGAACTTCATATACATCCAACATTCAGACAACCCATCCTCTATGTATATGTTTTATGTATTTTTCAACAAAATTCTATTCTCTTCTCTAGCAACAAATACATATAATTTATTCTGCCTTTGAAAAAGGACACAAAACAAAGATTCCACTTATTTATTTTGATGTTTTTTCTATTTTATTTCTAATATTTACATTATGTGTATTACGTATTTAGGAAATGAAGCATTACTCTTGTATGTTAGAATAGATGGTGAAAAAGTGGGAACAAATTATGCATCTCCCACTGTAGAAGCCTAGTGAGGGTCCATTTGATTGCAACAATGTCAAGTGGAAAATTTTTATTGACATTAATGACAGAGAATTGTGGGTCACTTGGGTGGATGGTTATAGGATTGATGACTTTATGAAAGGGGAATCAAGAAGGGATTCATTCCTTAAAAAAAATTGAGTTTCACATTATAATAACCCCACTAGGTTTGACTTAGAAAAATGTGATAATTTTTTTTGAGTTTAATCAACATATTCTTTCATTATATTTCACCATGAGAATTTAATTAGTGATGCAGGTAGGACACACTAATTATCTTAATTATAAAATAAGCTTGTGACATTTTCCTGTCACTGATCACTATCATCAAATGAAACACAATTTAACTGAATATAAAAAGTAATTACATATTTTCAGCCATGATTGGTACAAACATGTAGCCACTGTTGTATGGTATAATAAGTAGTAATCAAAACTCATCAAAATAATGTCTCAATAATAATAAATATAATATAATGTAAAAGATACAAAATTTTATAGAGCATGATTTTATCGAACTCTAGTATCTATGGCAATCTCAAGTGATGTCTCTAAAGAAGTACTATTATGGCAAGGGAGAGAATTATCAGAGTGCTTTTCCACACCAACCATGGACTATCAATCCCCTGCATAATCCCCCATCAGGGAATATCCCTCCCTTCATATATTAATAGATAGTGACAGTGTGAGAATCCAGAGAGACAAGCTAGTACTCATGTGTTGTATGATTTTTAAGAACATGTAGTGTCCATAAATAAATTTGTTCTAACATGATATCGCACAAACATGTAAACTATACACATGAAATAACAATATCTAACTAACATTAATTTTGCTAAAATTTTGAAAAAGTTATTAATCTCTAAGATCAGTCAATTTAATACACACCACTTGATCAGATTACCTTCATCTGGCATTCTTATGCTAGTAAGCTAGTGAAGTCTATCTGACTACTTACTCAATACCAGCAATGCAATATTTAGTTAGCATAAATATAACCAATAGATTCATACAGATTATTTCCTACCAATAAGCATAAAACATGCTAAATATAGGAATAATCAAAATGCATACATTTAATCCTTCAAATGTATGAATGAATCTCCATAATATTATTTATCACATAAATAATAAACAAACAAGTACATATTATACCAATTAAGTATAATATATATGAGACTGTATATTCTATTTTATGTGAGAAAATATAGCACAATACTTTCTACCAGTAGTCATAAAATATGCTAAACATATAAATAACCAAAATGCATTCATTTAATCCATCAAACGTATAAATGAATCTTCACAATATCATTTATAATAGACATAACAATTACAATTTGTACCACCCAAGTATAATATATATTTAGACTGCAATTTTCTACTTCTTATAAGTAGTTTTTAAATACAATACACTCTATGACACCCCATAATATCATAGTTCATTGTTCATGAGCACAACTACTCAATTACAAACAACTAGTTTTATAATTTCAAGAATCAAATGTCTCATAATCCTAAATAATAAACAAGCAAGTATAGTTTATACCAATCAAGTATATCTTATGTTTAAATTGCATAATCTAATTTTTATGAGTAGCTTTAAATACATAGTATATTCTATTACAATAAATATACCACAATCCATCAATTTCCATGGATTATGTCATATCACATTGTATGACGCTATTGATATATGTTATGTTCTTGTTTTCTTCTATATTAAAATATATTCTTGCAATATATATAGATATCAAATATGGAGGTGACTCAGAGTATAAATCAGGAATGTAACACTTCATGTTATGAAGTAATGGATAAACACCTAAATAACACATTTATCACACTAACTCAAAAGAAAAGACTATGTATGTAAACATATTTAGTATTTTACTATTGTTACCTACCATCAATACCAAAGATTGACTTTACCAAAGGGAAACCCATTACCGTACGAGCATTTGGAACATCTACACTTCCAACTTCCATTATTGGCTTGCAAACTCGTGACATGTCATACTTATCATAGATATATTCTTTTCCGGTACATGGTGTAGCATAATAGTGTAGCATTAACACAAAGAGGAGAACATAACATATAAATACCATGTTATAATAACTATAAATTAGCCACATTTAGGAGGGATATGAATTATCTCATGTCACTATGTCACCATGTTCTCTTACAACATATACATAACAAAACATAACTATATACATCATTTAGTGGTATATATGCTAGGGAGAGTTATAAAGGAGGTATAATTAACATAGAGTATTTATTATAGACATGTGGTTATCTAATATGTTATATCACAAGATTAAGAAATGCCAATTAAGTACATGTGCATGAGAGCTACAGTATACTCTCATGTACTTAATCCTATGCTATATATATATATATATATATATATATATATATATATATATATATATATATATATCCCATTATTTAGCCTTCTCTCTTTTTTCAGCTTGATATGCTAGTGGCCTAAATCAAGATTAAACAATTCACAAAGTGTATATTAACCTTAAATGCCATGGTTCAAATATGCATCAAATAATATATTAATAGATCATTATTTTTCTATAAACTCAAGATGTTATATTATCTTGTAGAATAATAAATTAATAGATCATTTTTTTTATTAACTCAGACCGCTATATTATATGGTAAAATAAGAAATTAATAGATCATTATTTTTATTAACTCGGGCCATTATATTACTAGTAAAATAATAAATTAATAGATCATTGTTTTTATTTTTTCTTCTTGCATTTTGGCCAAGTCCACTTTGCTCAAACCTATGCTAAGTGTGGAGACAATATCCAACTTGGAAGTGAGTCAATTTAGGCATGTAGGTGCTAATCTATGTTCATGCATGTAGGTGTTAATGTATTGACTTAGGCATCATTAATTCTTACTATTAATCATGCATATAGAGCTATATACTGCACTTAACATATACTTAGAAAATTCTCACTCTCATGACCATAATAGTGTTAAAATAATAGAATAATATTTGTATATAGTTCTAAATAGTTTTATAGCTCTAGAATAAATTGCATTATACATATTACATGTACATATGATTAAGGCTTGAATTAATAGTTAAATTGTAACTATAAATCTATCCTAATGATCATAATAACTTATTGATATATGTTCTAGTAATAGTTAATAAATACTTGGCTAATAGATAATGGGTATTATGTTAATATAAGGTGT
Organism: Torreya grandis; assembly: GCA_037957365.1. Lineage (NCBI taxonomy): Eukaryota > Viridiplantae > Streptophyta > Pinopsida > Cupressales > Taxaceae > Torreya > Torreya grandis. The sequence continues at coordinate 968,343 of JARHVA010002425.1, forward strand.
TGTATTATGTTGCATTATATTATATAATGTATATCTTATTTAATGTATATATAATATAAACACCTGATTAACTATTTTTGGCATCATGTATATATCACAATATATGATAGATGGGTAGACTTAATCAGGTGTATTATATCGACAGTGTATTCCACATATCCCAAACATGTACACATCTAAACTTTAGCACTGACGGTCAGACACCAGGTAAATACCTAATTAACTATTTTTCACCTATACTCATAGTTTCCTTGATATGAATTTCTATGTATAACATCAATCTCTTTGATATCACTCTCCATGCTATGATATGCAGTGCTTAATATATATTGTATATCCGTTATGATTATTGACTATTTTGACCTCAAGTCAAAATAGGTCAACCCCTTATAGTTTAAAACTTGTATAGGGGTCTATGAGGGGCCTTATAAGATGTAATAAGATTTATCATGGCCCTAACAATGCTATTCAATGTGTCATTAGATTTTTCATGGCCACCTTTTAGTCCTTTATGTCTTATGTCATTCTTAAGGTCAGTATTTGAGCCATTAATAAGGGTTATATAGTTTTTCTAAGTGAACAAGTGTATCATTATGAATTTTAACATCATATATGTCATAATCCTATCATAGGTGGTAGTATCTAACTGAAAATGTGTAGATTCTTAAATCAGATCAAGAAAATAATTAGAAAAGAAGAAGTTTTGGTAGTTGTACGACCTATGTAGATGTTTTGACATGTGTGTAAGGTTTTGAAATGACTATTCATCTTGTCTGAGTTTGATTATATGATTTATCTATTTTGGAAGTCTAAAAAATGGCCTAAAACCATTTTCCTCCATCACTCTTCTTGGCATGCAGGTCAACAGGTTTTCTCATGGTACGACCAATATGAGAGGAATTAGGTAAAATGCCTCTAAGGGATGATAATACACTTTGTCTAATTAATATTAATGGTATGATTTCAACTATTAGTTTCTCATGCTTTATGAACCAATGTTAATTAGTTGACTACTCCTTTCTGCATGCTTATCCCCACACCCTACAGGTTTCCTCCTTGTTTGAGTTAATCCATATAAACCAGGTACTATACATGGTCCTTAGGAACATTAACATCCTAATAACATGATTATTCACATGGTTTGAATGTGTTGGATGAGAGATAAGACCATAAACACTCCATTCTACTAATGATAAACGCCATTGAGTCTATAGATAGTTTCATCAATTACAAGAGATCGTATCCCAATTTGACCTTAATATAGATGGAAATACAAGTTAACATGTTGTGATTTGATCTTTCATTTCATAATGAGAAGTATATTCTTGTGAAGGGGTGGTATCAAGGTCATATAGTAATCAAGAACATATTCATAAATCTTACATAGTCAGCTCTCTACATATATTCACCTACAGTCAAGTGAACAAGGTGTATGAAAGTTTTGAGAACATTCATGGAGATGTAATTAGGAATTTCAATAGGTTGAACACACTCTTAGAACATGATCAATCAATATGAGCTAATCAAATGACATATGATTGATTATGATAACTAGTTCTTCTATATACACAGTCTTTAGCCTAATTTGTACCTATAGGTGCCATATAGGAGACTAATCATGTTGGAATGAGGACATTGGAACTGGTTTAAAGTCCTTCAAGGTTAAAAGGATTAACTTAAATATTGGTAGAAGGTTTAGGATTAATTATAGGGCCATCCACTATGCATATTGTCCATATTCCACCTTCACTGCCCTATGTCCTACATATGCACCTACAGGTGGCTCATATAGAGTAGTGAGCAGTTGAAAATGAGGTTGTTTGAAGCTTGCGTAAATATTTCTTAAGGTATTGAAGCATTGAGAAGGTTATAACAACCATAAAAGAGTCACAATGTAACAAGCAGACTTGAATCTATGACTCTTAAATTAAGAAGGTGATTTTAAGGTTTCCTTACCTTAAACTTTCCAAAATAGAGACTTGGCCTTTCTTTTGATCCTTTCATGATGTAGCATATTGAGATATAGACCGGTTTAATGGTTTCATTATGTAGTGAAGACATAGGGGTAGTAAGATAACATGATAGAATAAGTGTTATGTTCCAATAGGTGGTGTAAAGGAGGCCTCCATTGTAGACATTATTTCACTATAGGTTCTCAGTGTTCTCTATAGCATGTTGAATTTCAAATGACCTTATAGTCTAGGGTGGCACGATAAGATGCATATCTCCATGGTAAGTGAACTTATTGAGGTGATAAGGATACTAGTGGTTCAAGGAGTATTGATAAAGGTGTGAAATATAGGGTCTAAAAGTTGAAATGCAACCTACAAGACCTCTTTTGCTCTTAGAACAAACATCTATAGTTATAATGTAGGGTGATAATGAAAGTTTAACATAATAGTCTAGATGTTGACCTAGCATATACATGATGTGAACAGGTCTTAATGATTATTAAGTAGCCTTTATGACTTCAAGGGGAGCATATAAACATGACATGAGGTCTAAATCTAAGTGACACCCTACATGCATCCCCTTTTATAAGTGGAAACACAATCATATAGCTTGTCAACTAGGCATGTCCAAGTGGAAAGTATACATTGAATAATTTGGAAAAGGATAGGATGATGAACATGTTTTTAATGATTTCATTATGATGATGTCATCCTCATGATATGTTTAGGATAGGGAAATAAGGTAAAACTGAGCTCAAGCCTTAACCTACAGTCAACACATAAACCCCACACATAGTGAATACTACATAGTTTACCTTAAGGGTTTTTGAAGAATTAGATGGGATATTGATGTGATATAGTCATGAAAATTGGTATATAACATCCCCATAACCTATTCAAGACTCTCATGACCTCAAGATGATTGGGACAATAGGGGAAGTGCTCTCTCTTTTATATCAGACAAAGGGCACTCCTAGAGAGATACACCTTACAGACTTAGTATGAAAATGATAAGGGGAGGTGTCAAGGAGGATTATAAAATTGCAAGGATAGGTAGAATAGTTTTTTTGAACATGTAAAATCATGTAAAAGACCTCATAGTCATGACCAACCACTCAGAGGTGGTTGTGAATAGCCAAGCACATACTAAGCCTACAAGACGGGGGGTCTAATACCACTTATAGGGTCATATGATCATTTTAAATCTTTGGATTACCTTCATGGGGAGTTATAAGGAAAGTTAAACCTTTATTTTATAGATAATCCTCACAAAGAGGTCATTTTTTGGCTTAAGAATAACTCAGGGTGCATAGAATGTAGGGAAGAGCTCAAGAAGTCATCTTAGGAGGTTCATATCTATAAGGAAATTTATAATGGATACATGAGGAGTTTAGATATGTTTAATAGGGACCTAAACAAGGTTATAGTGTAATTTTTCTAAGTATTAAATGTCATAATTTTATGAACAAATGCTAAGGATCAAAACCACTTAAAACCCTCAAAAACCCTTCTTAATGACCCAATGGGAAATAAAAAGAATAAAATGAGTATAAATTATTTTTAATGACTTATAAAATGATTGTGACTTGAATATAACTTCACCAGGATCCTTTCCAACATATTAGATCATACCCTATCTGTACGAACAGGGTACAAAATTGGTTTTCTTGACAAATTTTTATGTTTTGCAAGTTCAAGGGAGAGTTGAAAGATGATAATCACTTTGGGATAAAAATTGGTACCTAATCTAACCCCTCATTCTGATTTATTTCTTCATTCAATCACATAGGTACCTCTGCAAGCACCTTCACTTCAGGCAGTCCAAACTAGCATAGTGAATAGAAGGTGATCACAAAGTGAGAAGGTGATAAATCTAATTGGAAGGCATTTTAAGGTCCACCTAATGGATTTAAGCATATTATTACTCTTTTAAGGTGTCATACCACCCCTTGTATGTATTGGATTTAATAACTAATGGGCATTTTGGTGATAAGTGGGAGGAATGAGTGAAAGAAGGATGACAGTGACTGTAGGCAGTGAGAACACTTATCCAAAGGAATATTAGTGATTAGGAACACATCCAATTCATGTTGTAATTTTTCATAAAAACCCCTTCATATTTCACATGTGGTAATTGTTCCTAGTCTACCTTAGAGCACTCAAGAGAAACCAATGATGAAGGCAATTTCCAAACAGGCAGTTAAAGGGTTCTACACTAAATTTGGTGAGTTTTCATGCTTGGAGGGACATTTGTCCAAAGAGACCTTGTATGGTCTATTTTATACTCCATTCTCTTGAAAATTTAACTCTCTCTTTCAGCTTGAAACTTTTTATTGTAACTCTTAAACTCCACTTCTCTCTCTCCTCTCTAACATTCTATAAGTACTAGCTATTTTGCCTCTTTTACGCTAATTCCACACCATGTATGGTGAATCCCTACTGGTTTGATGTTGTACTTTGCTTTTGAATAATACATGAAATCTGGTTTTGAGTTCATAAACATATTATCTAAGTGTGTAAAGTGATGTATGGTGAGGTCTAGTGATAAACAACTATCCTTGTCTTCTCTTTGTCCTTTCATGTTTGGTGCAAGAAGTTCTCATTCCAACAAGTCATATGGAGTTTAGTTAGTGTGTTTGGATATCTTCAAGTGTGAAAGTGTCCTTAAAGTCTGAAATCTAACCTTGGTCTACTTAAGTTTACTAAATATTAAGGTATAACCCACTTTTATTCCTAAGACTTTATTTTCACATTGTTCCATCCTTTGATTATGACCTTTATTCACCATGACCTATAGATCCTTGACTATTGCCTCTAGATCTTTTGCTTGTGTCTTCACATCATCTGTGCTTGCATTGGCATTTGATAATCCACATACTAGTTTGTTTTGAAGATAAACCCTAGTCTCTTTTTCAACCATTGTACCTTTGATCACCTTCAAGTGGTTAAACTTTATATGTAAGACCTACTATGATACCAGTTATTAGAGGTAAAATTATTGAGAGGAGGGTGAACTAATGAGATCAAATAATCCAAATTCAATTCTGATCTTTACAAACACTTAACCAATGAGGTCTAGTGATAAACAACTATCCTTGTCTTCTCTTTGTCCTTTCATGTTTGGTGCAAGAAGTTCTCATTCTAACAAGTCATATGGAGTTTAGTTAGTGTGTTTGGATATCTTCAAGTGTGAAAGTGTCCTTAAAGTCTGAAATCTAACCTTGGTCTACTTACCTTGAGAATTCTTATGCATATCACCTCTATATTGAAACATTAATGTTAGAACATCTTAGGACATTGAAGCTAGTGTTGCAAGTCTTGTTTCTTAGTGTAAGAGTATGATGATCTTATGAAAATATTCATGGTGTATCACCCCATTAGAATATATTTATTTCATGCATTCTTCCATCCCTTTTCTCATAAATAATCAATTAGTTTGTGTGATAAGCACTTAAAGGTTAATTCAAGGAGCTAGTCCTTTAAACATAGAGGTATACCTCTATTATAGGCAACCCATAGGCCTAGAGGTAATCCAATCTTGCCCAAACATATATTAGGCTTTAAAAACCTCCTATAGGGTGAGATATTTGGTACCAATAATGATCTATGTCAATAAGGACAATGGGTATTATGTTATATCGTAAAAATCTAATTACAGTATATAAACTTTGATATACTCAATAGCATTCATGACTATTGTGGTTAACTCTACAATGAATAAGTATACATTTACATCTGTCAAAGTAACCATCTCGTATATTCACATTTTTGTAACATAATTACCTACATAGGCTTTACTTTTATCAAAATTTGATATACACAAAAATTTCCAGATTTAAAAAATGGAACCTACCACAACAACTCTTACTTGAAATTAGAGGATCTCCTTCCTTTTACGCTACTTTCCATTCCTTTTTTCATGCTCTCCTTCTCCTCTTTCTCATTATCTTCTACACTCCACTTCCAAAATTTCCCTATTTTCTTTTTTATGGTTAGCAGGAATATATTCCAATTTTTTTTAAAGCTCTATCTCTCTCTTTTTTCTTTTTCCTAAAAATTCTAATTTGCTACGCTTTCTTATGTATATCATTTTCCTTTTAAAACTTGCCCCTTTTTTGTGTTTTATTTTTTATTTTTTTCTAATTATATATTTTCCCAAATATATAATTATTATTTTAATCATTTTTTTATTTCCTTTATGAGGATTTACACATTTTTTAATTACTTATTACTAATATGTCTTAATAATAGATAATCATAATGACCTACATAACAACGTGGCTAACAAACAGTCACTAATATTCGGTTATCCAAAATGGTAAATCACATTATGTAGACTACCTATATTTTCTCAATGGAAATTGGCATTCTCAAAGTATCATAAATAGCTAGCTTTTGTTCCAAAACATTCTAAAGTCATGAAGGTTAGTTTGCATACATATTCACGAAATTTTACATTTCCAAAAACATGAACATATTAGCACAACATAAACACAATCACATGGATTAATTCATCTAAGTGTAAATCTAAGATAACACACACAACTAATCATGCATAATCTAAAAGCAATAGCATAAAAAATGCACTAATGTTAGCAATTCAAACCATGTATCTAATATGTATTATTTAATGTGGTGTGTGCAAGGTTTTAGTCATTCCTCTATCATCCCCCAACAACTCCATCTACATCACCCTCTCTAATGATGCTCTCCTTCCGTCATGATCTAAAGGATGAATCTCTCTTACATCCAACTCATGATAAGAGGGTAGTTAGTCCATAACACCATGACATGTATATCATAAAATACTACTAAATAACAAGTCAAGATGATCACAATGTAAAGAACATACACTACAGCTAACTCATAGCAGTGAAATCAAGAAACCGAAGTAACATATCACTACCCCATAACAACATATGACTTATATATTAGTTAGTAATAATCAAATAAAATTATCAACTATATAAAATCCATAGATAACTAAGTAAATTTTCTTAGCAAGAAATTGGGATGTAACACACATTATTCAAAAATATCCCCTGTTCTTGGTAAGCAAAGTAGGATCAACGCTACCTTCGAATATGTCATGTAAGTGACCTCCCATTTTAGATTAGTATGGTGTCCTTGCATTATTGATTGGTGTACATGTATAATAACATTTTTGACATTTATGTGCTTCGTATACATCCAACATTTTGACAACCCATTGTCTTTGTAGGAGTTATAAGTATGTTCCAACAAACTTATCTTATGCTATCTAGTAACCAACATAGATAATTTATCCTTCATTTGAAAAAAGTCAAAAATCAAGATTTCAAATCTTCCCACAATGTGATAGCTACAAAAAAAAAAAAATTACGTTAAAAAGGATAAAATCCCTCTTTTACTTTAAAATGGGTAAATTTCACACAATCTTGTATAATATTCAATTTCATTAATGAGGTGCCTATTCTATTTATAGTATACAACTATGTAGTATCTTAATACCTTGAATATCCAAATACAGGTGGTGCCTATTACCTATTCTTTGTCATGGTGCCATGGCATTATTGACTCACTTATAGGTCCACAACCATTCCAGACATCTATGTAGTTCTTATGTGTCCAACATCTAGCGAATGGTGGTCGATATTATTGGTTGCAAGGATAATTTTCATGACTTTATAATTGTGTTTTCATTGCAAGGATATATGTTGGAGATGTTGAGTGTCCATTTCATAGCTTATTTTTAGTACTGAAAATGGGTTAAATAGAATAGTGCATGTAAAACAAAGTATTTCAATGATAGGTATGATAAATATAGCCAAAAAAGCATTGTCATGTTTCTTAATTTTGATGTATCTGACTATCCATTTCAATGATGTATATATATTGTTTGAATGATGTTTTGATCACCATCTACTTATGTTGTACATGTTATTCAATCATTATCATTTGTACATTGCAATATTTCATCAATCATAAAATTCCATTGCTAATTGGTTGAATGAAAAGTTATCTTTGTAGGATAGAATAGATGGTGAATAGGTGGGAATAAATTATGTAGCTTACACTGAAGAAGCCAAGTGAGGGTCCCTTTGATTAAAATAATATCAAGTGGGAGAATTTTCTTAAAATCAATGAGAAAGACTTGTGGGTCACTTGGGTTGATGCTAAAAGGGTTGACGACTTCATCAAAGGAAAATCAAGAAGGGATTTATTCCCTACAATTTTTTGTGTTTCACATCACAAGATAAAATCATGTTTTCCTAGAAAGTAGAGCAGGAAAAATGCTACCTTTGAATATGTCATATAAGTGATCTCCCATTTTAGATATCAAGTGGGTTTCTATTAAGATGTTCTATTGTTCCGTTTGTAGATAATTTATGTAGCATATTTTCAATTTGCATGACCCTTCATATGTTTAACATAATCTTTAAAATACTAGTGTTCATATGCCATGCCAAAATACATGTCTATAATGCCAAAGTCCAAAAAAGGTATTTGGTTGGGTCAAAGACATATAAGGTGCATTTTTTAGTATCATTTTAGCACACAACAGATGGTTGTTAGACCTGATCATGTGCTACTCACACACAATCAGATAAAACACATAGACAATGAATGCAATCATTGTCATGGCCAACAATATGAATAGTTTAAGGGGTAAGAAGTCTTTTTTCACTCCTTACATCAGCCCTAAATTGAATGAATGGGTTCATAGGCTATTATTATTGGGAATGTTTGTTAATGTTATCCATCTTAAACAATGGGATATGGTGTATGATAAATTTATATTATTTAATGATGAAACATAAAGAGATGATTTCCTGAGCAAGGATGATATATATACAATAAATAACACCTGATTAAGGAGGCAAAATATGTTTATAGTCTTGATGATGTAGAAAGTGTCTAGGATTGAGCGTTGGCAAATCCCAACAAGTGGTTTGTATACCAAGGATATAACATAGGGAAAGATTTATGGGGATGGGGAAATCCCCTTCATCCTAGGCATTTAACTCCCATAACAACTGGAATGGTTGTTGAGATTTAGGAAGTGCAACTTATTGGTAATGGATTCAATGTTTAGAATGAATGTAATGAATGTATGTTTCTAATGTTTGTAATAGTAGTTGATAATATAAATATTTTGTAACATCTAAGCTCGTTTATGTTCTATATTTTTTGTAGAGTTCTAATTTTACACATTATTGGTGTTTGATTCCAAACATGAAGGTGTGTCTGTTGAATGGGTCATTATATCTCGGTCCTATACTAATGGCCTAAGCCAATAGATGCAAATACTTCTATAAAGAGTACACTTGAAAGACATTGAATGGACAATCAGTACCTTCATGATGGATGATGTTGGTGTAGAGATAAAATTTATTAGGTGCATCTTCGTTATTCCTACATGCATCATAGAGTTCATATTTTGAAGTTCATAGACACCGTTATCATTTTATACCATAAACTCTTACAAAACTATCATGTTATGCAGGGAGACATTCAATTATGAGGTTTACTTATGCATTTGGCATGTTTGTCATCTGTGGTTGAAGAATTTGATAGCAAAGGTGAAATAAGATGATGTAAGACATGTGATGTTTGATAATTTGGGGTACATAATGCATAGTTGTGTTGATGAAGACATGGCAAAAAGGGAGTCCATAAAGTTTGTAGAAAGGTATCACTCCACTCAGGTTAGTTTTTTTGAGTATTTGGAACATCACTGGATAGACATGGTTAGAATGTGGTCGTGATGTTGCCGTGTACTTATGCATGTTGGGCAAGAAATAAAATGCATCCATAGAATCTTACCATTCCCATTTGAAAAGTCATTTTTTTGAGCACAATATAGACTTCTAAACATCACAGGGTGGATTGGTTGGTTCACCAACTAACCACAATTGTTTACATATATTATTGGTGGCTACAAGTATGCAATGATAGTGGATTCCACAGGAACTTCAAATTAGAAAGACTTGAAACTATTTCATGGGTAAGGGCTTTACAAATCCTAGATTTTCATGTAACCTTCCACAACAATGACCCCCACATGGCCTATGTGTAGAGTATGAAAGATGACACATTACATTAAATGTATTTAATATAAGTCCATCCATGTCAATGTGCAATTGCCCTTTTTCACTCTAAGTCTACACTTCTAAACATGTGATCAAGGTGGACCCGATGAAAAAGATGACAAGTTAGGTAGTTGTAGAGGACGCATGGGATGGTGTTAATGAGAGCATCAATAACATTGATTCTAATTACAATGAAAGTTTTCTTCCCACATCTACTTTCTATGTTGATAAGTTTGAGATGACTTTTATTTATGTAATACATTTTTATTTCAAAATGCATAGACAAGGAAGGCCGAATTGAAAATGAGGGAGAGAAGACATGGATGCTAGAGGATTAAACCTTCAAATTGAAGGTGTATCAGGTATGGATATACAAGGATCAAATCATACATTCAAAGGTCTCATAGCTTATTTGGCTGATGGCACTAAAAACTAGTTGAGGAGGTTGATAGTGTAAGACATGTATATACTCACACTCATCTATTTTTGTATTTTGTAGGTAGTTCAAACTAGATGCATTTCATTATATGAATAGATCCCTCCAAGTGTTGAAGTTGATGATGTTGAAGCATTGATATTCGAAGCACGAGAGATTTTTGAGAAATGTGTTAAAGCATATAGAACCATTGAAATAATGTAATTATTCGAAAATTACATGATAAATGTTAACAACAAGGTGTAGAGTAGGGCAATATTGAGTACCCAACACCCGATGGCTCATCCATTCTAACAAGTTCACAATGGGGCATGAAACTTCCATTCATGGAGAGAGAGACTTCATATAAAATATGAATAGACAAAGACAACACATCATGTCACAGTATAAAACACATTTTCTAAACCCCATTCTCGTAAGAATAAAAAATGACAAGTCTAGAATGAGTATCTAAAGAAGGCAACAAATCAAGATAGGGGTAGATATTAAAAAGATAATACACCTTGATTACCTCCCTTTGTAAATTTTAGTGATAATACAACAACAACAAATGCATATACATTCAATGACAATATAATATTGTTATATCCTATGATGTAATTGTCTTTGTTTGATGTACCATCAACTGTATGGATATATAGCCCTATGTCGAATGGAATGCAAGGCATTCAATTGAGTTATTAAATAAAAATATTTATAACACTTTTATTTTTTATCTGATGATAATTTTGAATATACCAAATTAAATATGTTCCATGAATTATGTATTCTCCTAATATATAACTTAATAACCATAGTAGGTTCCTTCTCGAGATTAGCTAAGTAGAGTAACTAATGTATGACCAAAATACCATCACAATGCATTCAAATTCTCATTGTTTTAAAGAATGTCCATGAAAAAAATGCTTGAAAATGGTGCAAATTTTTTTCATTATGGACTCAATTTGGCATATGCTTTGAATTTGTTTCCTATAATCCCCTCACATACTTTGTTGGTTGTGATAAATTGTAGTTTGTGTTATTACAATGGAGCTCCAAATATGGTAAGGTTGTGTATGTTTTGAACTCTTACTTTGACTTGTACTAAATGATTTTGTGTTTATAAATCAACATTGAACCTATTTCTATGGTTTATTTATATTTGATTCAATTATTTAGCAAGTGAATTGAATTGCTTCCATGCATCTGTGATAATTTTTATGCTATACATTGTAGTTTTTTGTCATTATCCAATCTTGTATGTGTTTTCTACATATTGATATACATCCCACTTCATTCCATGTTAAATATGGCATGCAGTCAAATAATGTATCTGCAACTATGAAGTCTAAATGGTTTTAGTTACTAGTAAGTGTGGTTATGTGCATGTATTTGTATGGTGTGGACGTTATTGATAGTGAAAAGTATAGGAAGATAATTGTGTATAGGAATATTTAGACACCAATTTAATTGTATTCATATTAAGCTAATAAATTTAGATTTTTGAATTTATCATTGATACACATGGATATAAATTAAAAATTATTTTATTTATTCTTTATATTTTAACTTTTTCCAGAAAAATGTCCTTAAATTTTATGGTGTAGGGTTAATTTCATGTGGATAAGTTTATTCCTATATTTTCAATTGCATCCACTGCCTTTTCTTTAGATGGATAAGTTTATCCCTTGGATGAAAAGCATGCATTTAGTCTATGATCATCTCCTTCTCAATTCAAAGTCCTACTTTCAAGAGGTATGTTTTGGGAGAACATAAGGGACTATATGTATGCAATGGTTAGTCATATAACCAATTAACATCAATGAATGAACCTAGGGTGAGTAATGGTTAGTCACAAGGCACTATATTTCATTTCTCTAATGAAATATAATAACACTACAATATTTCATTTCTCCAACTAAGCAATGATATTTTTCCATATGCTAGAATAAAAAAAGGCTAAATGATCAAAAAATTACGAGCTCTATCAATAAGTTATGACCAACATCCATGACCATGGACATTAATATATGTTATGAGTTTAATGTGTTCCTCAAGGACTAAAAGCCTCACTTTAACATTCGCTTTTTACATCAATTGTATTCCACTCTGGATCTCATTTTGTTTCACACATTACTATGCACCATGAAAAATATATAAAGCTTTATATTTCCCGTTAAGTAATTATAATTCATATTTATTCACTAGGAAATTAATACAATTGAAGTCCACTATATCTTTTTCTATAATTTTATTTCATTTTGACTAGGGCCATAAAGGAAGGGGTGGTCACTGACATACCATGCTACTCAAAGGGCCCAAGTTGACTTAATCTTGCAAACTATAATGTAAATAATACCCATGAGTCATAACTTATAGTTGGTGTGTAACTCCAATAGATCTCTCTATGATATAAAGCAAAAATAACATCAGAGACTTGAAAATAATTGGTCCATTCAAACTATGATCATCCCATTCTCAATTCAATGTCCTACTTTCAATAGGTATGCTTTGGGAGAACATAAGGGATTGAATCCATTGTTAAGAATATAGAGAGAAATAAGATTAGATTTGAAAGGACATGGGACCAAGGGTAGAAAGGGACACAAAAATAAGAACACATTGACAATAAAGGTAAGATGAAAAATGAGGAAATTAAAAAAGATCAGAGCCAAGACCATAATTTTTAATAATATTGATGGTTGGTCTCTAGGATTGGTTTAGTTCAAGGCCATCATCCCTATTTAGGTTGTTATTGAGTTTATGAATTTCAACTACTTCCCTAAGATGATGTTTTAAATTTATTCTAGTTTAAATAATTTGGTAGTTTGTTCACTAGACTTATAGTGATTAACTTTATAATGCACCATTTCTTTGTGAATTGAATCAATTTTAATTTCTTCCATTTTAGCGTTGTAACTTCTGAGTTAGGTATATATCCTAACCTACATTTTAAGTTTTAAGTAGATGATTCAATGAGGTGAAGAGTTCCTTGTACATTTTTTATTAATCTATTGCATTATATCTTATATTATATAAATATTTTAATCCAAAGCCATGCTTAGAGTAAAATCATGTTTTAAGATTGGGATTCAAATATTGGACATGATTCTAAAGAGTTTTCACTTGATTCAATATGATCCTATTAGGTATATTGTTTATTACATCATGAGAATCTATGAAAGAATCCTTATGTGAAAGGAATAACAATAGAGCTAGAGGAATGCATTGAATAATATTGATTAGGGATTGTACATTTATTACAAATTCTATATGTGACACATGATTTGAATTGAAGCATAGAGGTCATTGAAGGTCTTATTTAATTATTTATGGTCATTGAACTATTGTTGATAGTAGTAACTGGTATTTTTTGGAAGTCATTGCTATTTTTTTTAAATTGCATGGCAAGTGTATTCCATATTACAAGTGTATCTAGAGAGTGCAACACAAATATGGTGAGACTTGTAGAAATTAGAGAATAATTCTACAAACACATATAAAAAAGATGTTTATCCTAAATGAGATGAATTTAACACAAGATATGAGAATCCAAAACTCATATATGGTAGCCAATACTATAAATTGAAGGGGCTAAGATACACAATAGATTTCATCCATCTCGATGGTTTGAGATGGTGTAATATACTTTTGCATTACAAAACATGATTCCTTCATACCACATTCCATTGGCCATTATGAGTTCTTGACATTAATAGAAAGGCATGGTTCTAAATTCTTCATACAATGGTCCTTTGAATGGCTGAAGTAGGATGTGGTTTTATTAGATCTTTGGAATACTCCTGGTGCTATCCCACCATACATAAGGTCATTCCTATAAAAATACTTGCCGATAAAGGTGTCAAATGATCCTAATATAAATGTACACATAGATCGAGTGCAGAATGTGTTCATCATAGTGAAGATCCCATTCAGAGTATATTTCAGATTGTTCAATGTTAGAATTAACCATTTTGAGGTAGAGAGAATTTATCCAACCCAAACATTTACAACATTATGAAAGAGGTACACAATTTCCCATGACACCAATTTTCCACTCTTCCAAATGCACCTAAGGATTTTGAAAGTAGTACCTCTTTACTTCTTCATGCCCACAGAAGGCACTGATGGTGATGATGACTATTATCCATCGAGTGACAGTGTTGATTTAGATAGTGAATAGTTGGTGGACTTAGTTGTTTATTTTTAGTGAACCTATTTTTGTATACAGTTAAAAATGTGGTACACTATGGACATGTTTTATGGATGTTGAATACACACCATAAGTTAATTAAAACTTAACTTTATAACAACCATACACACTTATTTTTTGAACACATATAACTAAATTTTGATTCATGAAGTACAGTTAATCTTACCATACTACTGTTAGATCCATGAAGTACATTATAATTTTGATTTTTTGAATTCAATCCATATGTTATGTTAAACTTTGGAATCATTTTTTTAATCTAGAATTTTTGAAGACAATAAACTTTGATAACTTTTAATATTAGACTACACAATTATTTATTTAAATTGCATTACTTCCGTGTTGCACTATAATTTCCTAATTTTATATGTCACTTGAATCTGGGAGTCAAAATATTGTGGGAATGTATAGCTGTAAGAACCAAATCAAACTTGCTCAACAAATAAGACACGCAATCAATTTAAAACAAAACAAAACAAAACATGTTATGTTAATACCCCACCCATTATAGTGATTAAAGATTTGGGACTGAAATAATTTAAAAAACGGTATTGTTGTGCATCCAACTGGTATCATTGATCCTAACCATTGTCATTTTGTGTATTAATTTTTATTTCCTAGGCAGGAGGAAGACTAAATGTTGGAATTGCCTAAAATATTGTATATATAATTGTATTACTGATTATTTGAAGTAAAAATATGTTCCATTTATGCATGGATTCTCTACAATTGGTACTTGTTTTTTCCTTTTATTTTTATTTTCTAGAATAATATATAATATTTCTATTGTTGTTGTAAATTTCTAGGTTGAGTAGTTGTATATTTCTATTGTTGTTGAATATTGTTATTTTATTCTAGCAATTTGAAATCCAAGCTCCTAGATATCAATGAGAATGTAGAGTGATACTCATACATCATATGAATATTGTACATATTTTAGTTTATCAATAGTCATTAAACATTTTAGTGTATTTCTTCTTTACTTTATCAAATGGATTGTAGAACTACTACTATAATCCCAGTTTGCATTGATAAGTGTCTAGCCTTATGTCATTAAACAATTGAATGAAGGTATGTGATGAATATGGAAGATTAATAGATGTCCAACAATTTATAAGTGCCTATCCTAGAAGACATTTTTAATTTTAGCCCATTGTCCTATTAAATTTTTCCTCTTCCATAATTTCTTCTGAGATTCATGCATATACAATTGATCCCAAAAGGGGTTCTCATAAGAGATTATTATCTTTAAGTATCCAAAGTTAAACTACTTTAGATGTGCATTACACTGAATTTTCCCTTAGCTCTTTGAAAAAAGCCTTTATTTACTGTCTCAAGGCAATTTTCAAATGCATCTAGCCCTCCAACTTAGAGATCCAATAAATCCCACTTGTCAGTATAGAGTTAGTGTGGATAGTAGATTTTTCCTTATAGCTCATCGGGATAGATCCAAGCATCAACAAGTTCAAGTTTAGATTTTTATCAAGTGAATTTCATAATTCACATTGAGAAAACTTAGCTTATTGTTTTAAATACAACATGATGGTTGCTATAAGCTCTTCACTTTAGCCTCTTTCATGAAATATAATCAATCAACCCTACTGTGAATGTTCATCAAAACCTCACTTTGAATATGTACTAATAAAATAATAAAGATCTACGACTTGTCACCATGTGAAGAAGTCATCTTAGGGACATTGTAATTTTATTGATCTTCAGGTGATTTAATGTATTACCTCAATTGAAACATAATGTTGCTTTAACAAAGGGTATACATAAAAACCACACAGTCTTTGCTACCATTCCCATCTAGTTTGTAGGAGCAAACATGATTATACGAATTGTTCTCATTCAGAGGTTTCATGTATTGTCCAAACTTTGATATAATTATCTTATACATGTGATTTATCCAAGGGTGATTAGTTGGAATAAATAAATGCACATCTTCATCAATGGATCTCAAAAAAAAATTTAATCAACTATGATTTTATTTTGAAATTCTACACCAATTTATCATTTAGACTATGGTCATCATGACTATAATACCTGAAAAGATTGAACCTTTAGAGAATAATATACACATTTTTTATCTTATGGGTATATAGGTAGGGTATGTGATATCACTCATTGACTAGAAGAAAAATTGTTGCTTTATTAAGCAAAAAGAATATATAGGATGTGAATCCCCCCAATAAAATATTAATAAGGGATCTAAATCTTAACCCTAAACTTGAAAAGAAGATGGAATGAAATATTAAGTGAAGACAAGCAGTTGGTAGAACAATATAATTTCATTAAGTTATTCTAATTTGAACATCATTTTGTTAATATTTTAATTTTAATCCTGAAATGAAAGCATGAATAATTATACGGTTACCCTTTATTTAAATAATCATAAATTGGTATATCAACAATAAATTTTTCTATAAGAAACACATGCCAAGATGTCCAATAAAATAGCTATAAGTTGAAGAGTAAGGTATTTAAATAAGGGAACTTAAGAGTCATAAGGATGGAAAGGAGGGCCTTGTCAATAAGTTACTTGTTAGTAGGGCCACTCTAGTTGTGATAAGACCATTATGGTGTAGATTTTATAATAATGTGATTAAGATGGGATTACAATAATAATAATAAGGTGATAGGGATAATCCACTAACAAAACACCTTCTAACACACCTTACTCTAATAAATACTGTGAAAACTCCTTATACTAGATTTTTACAATTATTAGCCTTGCTCAAAGTATTATCAGACTTCATTCAGGCTATGTAGTTAATATGTAACATGTTATTTTTTCCATTTTCCACACAAATAGTAAATTTGATAGTATTTATTAGTTATTGCTTCAAACTATAAAATCAATAATTTTTAGGTGTGATAATAAACCATAACACACAAGCTCTAAGATGTCCAAAAGATTTACAAACAATAAAAAGCAACAAAAAATACCATGAATCTGTACCTCCAACATGTTCATTTTGATCTTTCAAAGTGTTTCATTCCCTGTCGCCCATCTTCCTCTTCCTCAAAACCACAGTCCATAGACATTCACTCAAGTGTTATGTGATTTGCCTATATAAATAAAGACATCAAATGAGATAAGTGGAGGGAAAAGAGATAAGTAATGCACAAGATGTTATATTGACGTGCAAACATGTGCACTTGATCACTAACATTTGTAATATTGAAAAACTAAAAAAGCTAAAGATGTAAACATGATAGATTACTTGTAAACATCATTACATATCATACATATATAATATTGAAATTTTGAAAAAGGTAAACATGTGAACACGATAGATTACCTATCAACATCATTACATATCATACATATATACATGATTGCATGAGTATATGTGAACATCATCACAAAATTTAACCATGCATTATCATACAATACATCACTAATTGCAATAGTAACCAACAAAGTGTTACTTAAATCATAGATAAATGAAACATTTCATAGACAACACGATTCAAAAATGAAACACTAGTATTGAAATGTGATGTCCAAATAATATGTATCATTACACATCATGCATATCATACATGCCATGTCAATATGTATATATATAAAGAATCATGTCCAAGACAGTAGCTGGAAACCAATATCCATGTTCATGGCATGCCCATAAAACCTCATGTTAAGGAAAAAAATGAAAGTAGATGAGTAGTGAATGCAAGTATATGCATATGTCTCCCTCCCATGAAGACACCTACATTTCAAATTACCAACGTTAGAAACCTTGATGAAAATCAAGAATAACACACCAACATGATGAATAAACCTATTGCTCTGATAAATAATACGTGAAAATCAAACGTCCAATAAATGGCTCATAATTCTTTGGATGGTGTCACCTCATCTCCATCCAAATCACTCATCAATTTCAACATCATCACTTGACAGAACAATAACTCGGGGGTCTCATGTTTGATCTATGTCATTCCTGTACAAAGGAGCAACAAAGAATATTGGATCAACGTTGGTGAAAAATAGAAGTCTAATAACAATTTCGTTGGACATATTCATTCACTTTACATATGCAAGGCATCTTGTCATGATCAATTTCTATTTTTGGGGTCCATCGACAAATCCTTTTACCTTTTCAGAAAAGGTACTCCCTCAAAGGAATGCCATCATCATCATTAGAATGGGTATGAGGGTCATTTCTCCCAATTCTTAGGTGGTGATTGATGCAAATATATATAGTTTAATATTTTAAAAACTAAAATTAACTTAAATTTTACTTCATGCAAACCATTCAATAAAGTGCATCTAACATGATGTCCATTATTGTCTGCACCTTGCCCTTGCTCCACCCATTGTCTTTCTCGCTCCATTTATTGATAGAGGTTCTTCGCCTTATGCAGGATTGCCTTCTCCATTCCAAGTTTTTGCATGAATTGTATGCAATTATCTAGTCATTGATATCCTTCAAGGCTATCTCACTAAGATCACATGATTGGGAGACATTCTCCCTCACCATCCATGATCTTCACAAACTATCTCTCTTATCGACGCTATAGTTTTTTAAGATTCAGTCTATTGGCCTATGTTCTATTTGTATTTTTGTGTATGATCTTCCCCTCAAATTCCTTTTACCATTGTCGGCATGCCTTAGGGGCCTCCTTGGAATGGGATGTCAACCATGAATATTTAGAAGGTGAGCATTAATTCGGTCTAGTGACCAAAATGGATGGTCACCATTATCATAAAATGTGTTTCATGGACACAACAAACAATATTACAATTCTCATTTCATAATATTCATATACATAATCCTATATTTGGTATCAAACTATGATTCAATAAAGAAGCCATTTTAGGTTATAAGCATAAATCAACAAACTAAATAAAAGGTCCTCTAAGATAAGAAAACTTTCTTACAGGTTTCAATTCCTCATCCACATCAGATTGTGAGGCATCTGGAAGCCAATCATTGTCATCATCATCATCATTGACATCCTCATCAAGCTTCTCGAACTCCACCTCATCCTATCGCAATGGTCGACATACATATGCCAATTCAAACATGTGTGAAACAACAAACATGTATGAGCATGATGAAAGAAAGAATAATAAGCACAACCAATACTCACATTTGTGGGAATGAAGTCATTATGTGGGTCATTATATCCCTCCTCACCGTGGCTCTACTTCACCCCGTCTAACTAAAATACCAAAAAGCAACATAGAAAATCATAAGGTGTGTGAAAAGTGGTCTATTACTGAGTATTATAGGAATGTAAAAAGGGCCTACAAAAAGAAGCATCTATGAATAAAATGAATGAACAAATATTAAGTATGGCCATTGGTTCTCATATATCTCAAGACACATAGTCATTGTGTGGGTCATGAACACCCTCATCACCTTGGCTCCACTTCGCCCCCTCCTGCTACAATATTAAACATTACATAACAAATCACAAAGTGGATGCAAAATTAGAAAATATTGAGTATTCCATAAATGCAAAAGGAATATTAAATTTCACTTGGCCAATATAGGGAGAGTCATTAAAATTACTAGTATTTTCCCCTCATCTGCATCTATATTTAAAAAATAGTCAAATACCCATCAAGATTCCACTATGGGATATTGGCGGCCACAGAGTGGCTATCCCCACCTAGTGGGAATCCCACCCCACTAGTGGATGCACCATCTAAAACCTTCGTAGGATATCCAATGAGTGGATGGGAATGCCTGAACTCAAGGCATGCCCACAATGAGGACATACTATTGATTTCTTTCTCCTAAAATAATTGATGTAAGAATCAATTACATCAACAAACAAGAATTGAACTAAACAATTCACCATCGAGGGTAATAGATAAAATTACTTACAATATGTTCAGTCTTAGCATATATCTTTTTCAAGAACTCATTTCATTTCAGATCATCCACCATAAATTTGGGCCATTGAACTTTCAAAGTATTAGTTGCCAACATACAACAATGTGCACATAGGTTAGTTTGAATAATGGTTTACAACGTTGAAACTTGTGTATGAACTATACAAAAAAATTAAAGTGATGGTCACCGAGACACTAAAATTCACTCCCCCCTTCAACAACATTGGGAATTAGTTATTTTGCATAGCAAGATGTTATTTCTAACATAATATATTTTCTTATCCTACCTATTATAGCTTGGAAGTCTAGGAAGTTTTTTTTGTGGTCTTTGCTCCATTGGCTAATAGGTAAACTATATTGAGATTTATTAGGTCCATTAAGTTCATAAAAAATCAAATAAAAAATACCAAATATAATCTAATACTATTTTATAAAATAAAATCAATGTGATGCAATGAAGAGAAATTGAGCAAAGTAAAAAAGATAGGGTGTGTATAAAAACAAGTATACTTGTATATTGAAAATGGCTTACTCAAATGAAAAATAGAGCTCAAGATATTAAAAATGTGAAATACTAAAATATTAAAAACTTATATACTCATATACCATAAAGCTTTGGGAGGGGTTTGAAATACTCATATACAATATACCATAAACCATATATCGTACGCCATATACCATATACCATACACCTTGTTCTACAGCTCTATTTTTCATATACTATATACCCTATTCTACCCTGTTTTAAAGATGTGTTATTCAAATGAAATAATTTCAAAATATACCATAACATTCACAAGATAAAACTAAGAAGATATTAACTTTTGTCAAATTCCTTATTGATTGGTAAGTTGGACTATAGGAGGAAAAATTGGGAATTTATTGTTTTTATCTCTTATAGCTTACATTAAATATATTAAACTTCACATTGCTAACTTATGCAGGGAAAAACCTTAAACCATACACAAACAAAGTTACAATATAATTAGGATATCACACTTTGTCCAAGAGCTTGCAACATACCAAAATATGGACTGCAAAGTGTAGGGACATTCATAGTAGGGATAAAAGGGTCTAGAACAGAATTTATATTATAAGGTCTCAAACCTCATATCCACAATAAAAGTGTAATAAATGAGTACCCCTATTCTAGTAGGTTGTCATTAGATATGCATATTACTAAGGTATATATGCATGATAGATCTGAAACAAAATGGCATGCTTCTCTCTAGCGGTGCACCACTTAGTGTAACCTATAACATACAAGGTGTCATTGTCATATGAACAAAGGATGAAAAATGAATATCAATGACTAAGTTGGTCTGAAGTGTACAAGGCTAAGTCATATAATACATTTGGATAACTAAATATCATGTTATGAAAAGACTAAGGTTCCTTAAGAATCCAAACTCTTCTTGACATTAGTACTATCTATCCACTTCAGATGAATCGCTATAATGGGGCTAATGAGGGGTTGTTCACATTTCCACATTTCCCCCAGTGATTCTAGTAACCTATCAATCTTACAAAGTTCTAGTCTAGAAACAAACTTTGACAAGGGAAAATGTGACCTCATAAGCTTGAAAAGCAACTTACCAGGTGCATTTAAGATGGTGGGTGTAGGAAGATTAAGTCATTTTAAAGGTAGATGCAAAATGCAATATCAATGTGTAGGATGACATTGATAATAAGAAATTGCTTCATATTTTGTATATGACACCACAATGAGAGTGAAGGAGATGAAGGTTACGAAATAGACAAGGTAAGTATTAAAAAAATTCAAATCCAAGCCCACATCTATCACATGTAAATGGTATATCCTAGAAGTTTCGTGAATGCCTAAAGTGAGACATAAAACGTGAATACAATAAAGATATTTTAATAGTAATGATATACAAAAATATAGGGAAAGGTCAGTTTTTGAAAGTGAAATAAGGATATATATTGAATGACATATCAACAATATGCCTTGAAAACTCATGGAATAATAGTGAACCATATACATATATTGTAAATTCATGAAGGCAGTTTTTGCAGACTATAACACAAGTTAGAGTTACTCTGGAGATCTCAAATAGTGATAATAAGATATGGGGTAAGTATGAGGCGAGATTTCATAAAGTATGATTGTTTTTCCATTGAGACAACATGTCCAACAAATCGTAGGCCTTCTCCATTACTAACTTGGGACAAACTGTGGCAATAGTCATCGAGATTACTCTGTCCACTTGTGCTTGAGCTACCTCCCTCCACCTTGGATCCAACAATGATTGAATCTTGAATGACATAGCCTTTAGCTTGATTCCCTGGGTTTACAGTATCAACACAATGTGCAAAGCGGGTAATGATATGGGAAAGATGCAATGTGCCCCACTTGAAATGATAAAATGAAATGGCAAAGTCATGAAAAGCAGTGTGGAAGCTCTTGACTGCCATGCAGGTCTCCACATCACGATGCTGCCATATTGGATGAGTTTTTCATGTTAACTATGACGGTGATCGGGCATGCGACAACGATATTGGCAATGATGGTTAAGCAACCTCAACTGTCATGGTGGTGGTTAGTTAGATGGTGGTCATAGTTGGTGGTCAGGTTTTCATGACTTCATTGTTTGAAAAGTCCATTCAGAGCAAACTAATGCCAACATGCACATAGTTTGTGCGTGTTGGTTAAGCTCACCTGTTGGAGAGGGGTTGTGGTACGAATATTTCTTGAAAGTTTTTTCGTGCTTAATTAGTTTTTACTTATGGAAGCTCATGTGGAGAATTATGGGATTTTGGGTTTAGTTTTTTGGGCTCTTCAATGAGTTGTTGGTATCATCTCTAATGTCAGTTTTTTATTCCTTTGGCTTCGGGGTAGGTCCCTCAATGCTTTTCAATGATTTTTCTTGTTTGGTTCGTCGTTTCATGCCTAGTAGTCTTCAACAACAAAAGGGTACGATGGAGTGTCCTTTGGTTGGCGAAGAGGGAGTTTGTCCATTGACAGTGGTTTCTAGGGATTGTGGTGTCCAATTGTTCTATGTTGGTTATTTGGGGCTTGGATTGGAATTTTTGCTATGATTTTTTGTCATGTTTTGTTGTTATTGGGGTTTGTCCCCCATTTAGGCTTTGATAAGCTTTGGGTTTTCTCTTTACAGGTGAAGTGTGGAGTCCACCTTGATCCCGATTTTTGTTCATCTCATTTTTTTATCGTTGTTTGGGTGTGCATCCCTACAACCTTTAATATCTATAATATTAAAAAAAAATTGTAAATTATCTTATTTTCTATACACGCATTATCTAATTCATTATTTTTTATATAATTTATTTTTAATTTCAAATTTTGTTTTTTAAATTTTGAATATGTTTATTTGTTCGATTTTTTCTATTAAAAAATTAAATTTATATAAAAATTAAAAATAATTTAAGTATTTAATTATTGATTTTATCATATTTTGAATGGTAAAACTAATCAATTATGGACTACTTTTCAAAAAAAAAAAAAAACTACCATCTTTAAATGACCATCAAGTTTAATCCAACAAAGGTCAACTAAGTTAATATGGCAATTGAATTTTATTTAGTTTACTTGGCTTTCACTCAATTTTTCTTTAAAGTTTTTTTTAATATTATGAATTCCCCAAGCCTCATTTTAATACGTGGACTGCATATCCAATCGAAATGAATATTTGTTTGCCCTTATTTAAGCTCTTAAAGCTTGAAGTTAAGAATGCACTAGTTTTTTAAGTATATATTTTAAAAGATACAATTCTATATATTTTGATTAGATGATAGATAGGGGAAGGGGATAACTAGATGGGCACCTTAATATTAGGGTTTTATATTTTTTTATTATGTTATTTTGTATTTTGAAAATTTGGATTTAGATAATTTAATATTTTTTAATGTGAAAAAACTGTCGAGGGAAAATCGATGTTTTATACTCGACAATATATAATTTTTCTTCATATTTTAGTATGATCAATGAAAAATTAATAATTAGTTGGAAATTGATCAATAAAATTTTTCAAACTAATATATTATTTTAATATTAGTATTCATTATTTTTACATAAATTATACAAACATATAAATAAATTATGGAAACATATTGACAAAAAACATAATAACAAACTTTACATATCATTAATACAAAATAAAATTTATACAAAACTAATATACATATCTTAAATAAATTTATATAAAATACAATTCAATACAACATAATTACTATATCTTAAAAATGATATTTAATAATATATTTTACATAAATTTATCTAAAATATGTATAATAGTATATTCTATAATTATATTATACTATAATAAAATATATTATTTAATAGAATATATCATTATAATATATTATCTAATATTATAATATAATTATATTATAATACAATATATAATTTTCTATATATATATATGTATGAAAAATAAAATATATAATTATAAGCACCCACCAAATATTTCATTATGATAAATAAATAATTAAATTATTTTATTTTGAAGTAAATAAATTTAACACAATAAAATTATAATTTACCCATCATATTATTATATAATTGCTCAAATAAATAAATAAATATTTTTATTTTGAAATAAATAAAATTATCACAACAATAAATATAATTCACCCACCATATATTCCAAATAAATATATAATTAAATTCTTTTATTTTGAAATAAATAAAATTACAATAAAAAATTAGAACTCACTTGTTATGTTATCAAATAATTACAATTACAGTCCAAATAAATAAATAAATAATTTTTGAGGTAAATAAAATTACCTAATTCACTCACCATATATTTGAGTATAGTAAATACATAATTAAATTCTTTTATTTTGAAGTAAATAAAAATACCACGACAAAAAATTCATCTATCATATTGTCAAATAATTATAGACCAAATTAATAAATAAATTAAAAATAAGCATAGATTTTTTTATGTTGGCTCTAAAAGAATTAAATAATAACACACTCATGACATTACTGTTAAGGTGTGGAGCTAAAAGCTTCAATAATTTGCAGACACAAGAGAGGATGCTGAAGAACTAGAGGAACCGGCGTCGGCAACATGACCGACGTTGGTCACAGAGAGTGGAGAAGGAAACCGGCGACGGCAGGGAGTCGGCCGACGTCGGTAGCATCAGACAAGCAGGGACCAACGTCGGTCGCCTATGCGGTCCAGAACTGTTCGTTGCACGAACAGTTAGTTAGTTGAACCAAGTGTTTGCATGCTAAGGGGCTAATTTAAGTCGCGGGCTGTGTGTCTAATTTTAGTAGTTAGAGTTCTATTTTTGTAAGCATGGGATCTTATTTATAGACCCATAAGGCATGTATTGTAATTATTCTAAGGCAAGTAAAAGCATTGAAGCAAGCAAGGTCAAGGAGATCTACAGGGGTAAGGTCAAGGAGATCAGCTGAAGCATTCAAGGAGGGATAGCAACTCAGGGTTTAGAGTTGTTGTGTTGAGCAAGAGAGAGAGGGAAGAAGGTCTTGAGGTGTGGCAAGCCTTTGAGGTGGAGGAAGAAGTGGCATCTTCCTTATTGTATTTTCTTCTAGTAGTATTTAATACAAGAGTGTGTATTGTCTCTCAAATTCTTTGTTGTCTCAAGTTTCTAGCTACTTTATCATTCTGGTATAATTTCGTGTTTAATTGCTAATACGAGAAGTAATCAATTGTGCTCTAATTGGTAGAGCTAGAGATCCCCTGACAAGTGGTATCAAAGCTACGATTTGCAGGAAGCAGGGTATTATTTTTTGATTACAGGTCATTCACAGAGTTTTCTGATTGAGTGGGAGTTCAGCAATGGCAGAAAAAAGCAGGCTACGAATGGAGAAGTTTAACGGAAAGAATTATCAATATTGGAGGATGCAGATTGAGGACTATCTGTATCAGAAGGATTTGTACTTACCGTTGGGTGGGGTTGCATGCAAGCCCACAGATATGAAGGATGAAGAATGGAATGTTCTTGATTGGAAGGCTCTCGGTTCCATAAGGTTGAGCCTTGCATCATCTGTGATTTCCAGCTTATCACAGTGCAAGACAACGAAAGAGTTGATAAAGTCCTTGGCAAATTTATACGAAAAGCCTTCGGCTTCTAATAAGGTATATCTTATAAAGCAGCTATTTACTTTGCAAATGCAGGAAGGTGGATTGGTACATACTCATCTCAGTGATTTCCATGGTTTGGTAAACCAACTAGCTTCAATCAATATTATTTTTGATGATGAGGTAAAGGCTCTCTTGATTTTATATTCTTTGCCTGAAAGTTGGGACGACTTGGTTATGGCAGTAAGTAATTCTGCATCTGCTTCTAAAATCTTAAAAGTTGATGATGTTGTGAGTGTGATCTTGAATGAAGAAATACGCAAGAGAAGCACAGGTGAATCATCAGGGAATGCTCTAAGTGCAGAAAGCAGGGGAAGGCAAAGGGAGAAGGTTGAGCAAGAGAAATCAAGGTCGGGAATGAGATCCGAGTCCAAATGTATTACCTGCTGGTTTTGTGGAAAGAAAGGACATACAAAGAAGGAGTGTTGGTTGAGAGATAAAGAGAATCAACATGCAGGTATTGAAGAAGCAAAGGATGCAAGTATTGTGATGCAGGATGCTCTCATACTTTCTTTGGATAGTCAGGTAGGATCATGGATTTTAGATTTTGGTTCATCTTTCCATGCATCCCCAAACAGAGATTTGTTCTACGAGTATGAACAGGGAGACTTTGGAGTTCTTTATTTAAGGGATGGTACGCCTTGTCAGATAGTTGGCAAAGGGAAAGTGCAGCTGAGATTACAGATTGACAACACGTGGGTGTTGAAAGAGGTCATGCATGTTCCAATTCTGAAGCAGAGTCTGATTTCTGTAGGAAGGTTGGGAGATGAGGGATGCACAATAACCCTCACAGCGGATTCTTGGAAGGTTACCAAGGGAGCACTTGTTCTAGCAAGAGGTAAGAAAGTAGATACTCTTTATCTATCTACTTGTATTACTGATTCTACTTCTGGTGTAGATTCGAAGATGTGGCCTAATAGGCTTAGTCACAAGAATAAGAAGGGAATGGAAGTTCTTGATTTAAAAGGTATGTGTTCAAATTTGGAAAGCACAGATACAGTTCATTGCAGAAAGAGAAAATTTGATGCTTTTGACAGGGACAAAGAAGCCTTGGTGTTTATGGAGGAGATGAAGGACAGAGATCAGTCACAGGGGCTGAATAAATCTGAGCAGGGCAGCATGGACAGAGGTTTGATCCAAGAAGAGCTCGCGGATGAAAATTTCATCACTTACAGGAACATACAGACACCGATGTCGATAGCTTGGCACCGACGTCAGTCATCCAGATACCGACATTGGTCATGTGCAGATCAGCAGGGTCGGTAGGTCGAATAGGAGAAGTCTGACGTTGGTCACAAAGACCGACGTCGGTAGGAGGGACACCGGCGTCGGCCAGGGAAACGACGTCGACAGTCAGGATCAGTGCAGGAACCGACATCGATCAGGAGCAGACTGGGAGATGGCCTAGATCGGTCACTGGAACGGATGTTGGGTGGATCTATAAGTCTCAAACACCCATGTGGAGGTCAGGAAAGGTATGTGAACCTCATATTCGTTGTTCACCTTCTTTATATTGCTTACTGATAGTCATGAACTAGGAAGATGGAAGAAGCAATGCAGGTAGAATCCAGAAATAGTGGGAGCTTGGCATGGATGAGGAGTGTGAGTCCTTGGAGAACCAAACAGGTATTTGTTGGTAGTGTTGTCAGCTGGAAGAAAGCACTAGATAGAGGGATGGATTCCCGTTCTAGAGAAGAGAGTGGATGGATACATGAGACAGAAGGCTATGGTATATGGTCTTGATTATGCTGCAGAACAATGAAGGATAATATTAGCTACATTATCCTGTTACTGTATTGTGTTACTTGTTGCAGGGTTTCATATACAGGGAGTTCTCTGAGCTAAGAGTAGAGTTGGTTCAGAAATATGTCATGGAGAATTTGGGAGCAGCAAAATTCTTGTGGCATAAGATACATGTATTGCATCACAGGGTTACGTGGTGGTTGGTCTTCAAGAGTGACATTGAAGAGGGATACAGAGCCTAAGGAACAAAATAGATGGTGTACAGGTACAGGTACAAGTTGCAGCAATTTATCTCCAAGTGGGAGATTGTTAAGGTGTGGAGCTAAAAGCTTCAACTATTTGCAGACACAAGAGAGGATGCTGAAGAACCAGAGGAACCGGCGTCGACAGCATGACCGACGTCGGTCACAGACAGTGGAGAAAGAAATCGGCAACGGCAGGGAGTCGGCCGACGTAGGCAGCACCAGACAAGCAGGGACCGGCATTGGTCGCCTGTGCGGTCCAGAACTGTTTGCTGCACGAACAGTTAGTTAGTTGAACCGAGTGTTTGCATGCTAAGGGGCTAATTTAAGTCGCGGGCTGTGTGTCTAATTTTAGTAGTTAGAGTTCTATTTTTGTAAGCATGGGATCTTATTTATAGACCCATAAGGCATGTATTGTAATTATTCTAAGGCAAGTAAAATCATTGAAGCAAGCAAGGTCAAGGAGATCTACAGGTGTAAGGTCAAAGAGATCAGCTGAAGCATTCAAGGAGGGATAGCAACTCAGGCTTTAGAGTTGTTGTGTTGAGCAAGAGAGAGAGGGAAGAAGGTCTTGAGGTGTGGCAAGCCTTTGAGGTGGAGGAAGAAGTGGCATCTTCCTTATTGTATTTTCTTCTAGTAGTATTTAATACAAGAGTGTGTATTGTCTCTCAAATTCTTTGTTGTCTCAAGTTTCTAGCTACTTTATCATTCTGGTATAATTTCGTGTTTAATTGCTAATACGAGAAGAAATCAATTGTGCTATAATTGGTAGAGCTAGAGATCCCCTGACAATTACACAAAATTAGCTCTAGCAAATCCCATTGAAAAAATTCCTATTAGTGTAATAAATTCTCATTAACACAACAAAAATCCCATTTTAGAAAAGAATAGGACCAATAGTTGAATATATTTGTATTTATTGTTTTAAGTGTCATATGAATATTTGACCAAATAGGGATATAATAGAGAACAAAAGTGACCATTAATAAACACTAAAAAGACCATTAATAAAAATTGAAGGGCCCATTATAAACACAATAAGCAAATACAGATAGCTCCATAGATGTTTTTGGGCTCTTGTTTTTCTTTGATGAGAAGGCCACCAGAGGCAACGTCACGGGATGTGCAAAATCCACCATATCAGTTTGTGTAGCCATTATTCTCTTCACAATCCTATGCAAAGGTGGTTTACATCTAGCAACAATTTGAACTAGGAAAGATTTCATTCTCAGCGTGCAAATTATTATCAAATCCATCAGTAGCATTTCACTTTCTTACACATATTCAATCACTTACTTCATTGTTTCCAACCTTCATTGCAGGTATTGTATGCAAAATAACCAGGTATCTCTTCAATACTTTTGGCACCTACAATGATCTTCAGATGTCTTACCGAAGCTCATCCACCTTGTGTTGTAGAGTAATTTATCGCATACATGTAGAATTTACAAAGAATCAAACACTGAACAATGAGATTAAAAAACAAATGACTTATTAGGTTGTTTTTAGGGGATTCATACGAGGTTTTTGATAAGCAATTCAAGCTAAGCCATACTTTAAGAAAGAAAAAACATCATAAATGCAATGAAAAGCCTCCAAGATATCCAACTTCGAAGAAGAATTTGTTGTGCTCCTAAGAATCCTGAGGTGGTTGATTAGCAATGACCATAACATGGTACCTCTGACCAACATGGATGTCCAGAGATTCATAGATGTTCACGTATTTTCAATGGAGCAATGCTTTGCCAAGTTCAACGATATTATTACATTAACATCTCCCTATATATATATATATATATATATATATATATATATATATATATATATATATATATATATATATATATATATATATATATATATATAGTTGACTAATCGTATCACAATGGATGGATGACTGGTTGTATCACATATATAGAATATGAGATGGTGGCATCACTCGACCCCCTCGCAAAAGTTATTTTTTATAAGTTAATGGTCTGCTACTGCTGGGTCAATAAGTTTTGTCTTTTGACTAATTGCTAAAATCAGTCATCTTAGGGTGGCCCCCCTCTCTATATATATGGAGTTAGATAGAGTTAGCAGGGCCCTCCCTATATATCTTATATTAAGCATAGTGAATATGATAAGACTCTGGAGTGTAGCGAATATTGTCATATCAAGCCCTGCTAGTCTTGCAACATTTCAACCACATTCCTCATGGTAGGCTTGTTGATTGGCAAGGAATTGGTACAATGAAGAGCAAATTTGAGGGCTATTAGTATTGAGTTTCTATACAACTTGAAAGTCTGAAAATCAAAAAGTTCTTGCAAACCATTTTCCTTCTCAAGAACCCCGCTAACCCGCTTGGCAATATTGGCTCCCTCTCTGTATGATGGATCGACCGGTTGCTTGCCAATAACCATTTCCAAGAGCACCACTCCAAATTTATACACATCACTTTTAGTTGTAGCCTTCAGCACGTAAGAAAACTCTACAAAAAGAGGAGGCAAGACAAGTAAAATGTAACATATAAACTAATTATACATCAAAGTATTAAATAGTAAGGAAAGACTAAAGCAAAGTCTTTCAAAAGTCTCATTGAGTTTTTCAATCTGTGCTCATGCTATCTATGGAACATTCAAATCTTTTGCAATCATGCTTCCTATGGGATATTCTAGTCTTTTGCATTAATGTTTCACAATAAGACGTTAAGGACCTTTGTAGAAGTGTGGATTGCAATGTCCAACATAGTCGCTACAACTTACCATTAGAGTTTTAGGTTCTCTCTAAAATTTTGGATTGCAAATTCAGCATCCATGCTTTGATACAATGTTTTAATTATTTGAAAAACTATTGATTGAAGCAAGGTCCTACTTGTGGTTGTGAGTTCTCTATTATTGAGCTACTTGACCATTTCATGACAAGACTTTTAAGATCTCTCTAGAATTGTGGATTTATTTCTTACATTTTTTCCCATGAGAACCATGTGCACCTTACGGTCTTGTGTCCTTCAAAAGCAAGTCTACTTCATTCATGTTGTAAGGCTAGAAAGGACAAGCAACCAGTTTCAATTTGATGTTGTGAATGGTTAATCTTATTTTGAGATATGCTCTTATTCCAATAAAATATATATTATCCCTGGGGATTATTGTTAATTGCTCTAAAAGCCTTAGAAATATAGACATGTTATCAATTAAAGATATTTTATATCCATCCAAACTACAATGAGATAAAAAACAGATATAAAATCAAGAATAGTTCATTTTGGTTACCTTGTGCAATGTATCCATAAGATCATGCCACTGCAGGCATGGTCTCATATCCTTTTCACAATTTTCCAAGATCTTTGTAAGGCTTGTTAGGAAACTAAACACTTAGCACAACAAATAATCACTAATAGAATACAAGTTTGCAAGAACAAAGATAATTCAAATAGATAGAATAAACATGCATGAGATAAAACACCAGATTTATGTGGTAAAACCTTAGTAAAGCTAAGGAAACATTGACGGTGCAAGATATCCTACTTTTAACTCCAAAATGAACATATTACATGTGAACTCACCATAGATTACATGCAAACTCCACAAAGATAGGAAACTAGACACTTAGCACAACAAATAATCACTAATAGAATACAAGTTTGTAAGAACAAAGATAATTCAAATAGATAGAATAAACATGCATGAGATAAAACACCAGATTTATGTGGTAAAACCTTAGTAAAGCTAAGGAAACATTGACGGTGCAAGATATCCTACTTTTAACTCCAAAATGAACATATTACATGTGAACTCACCATAGATTACATGCAAACTCCACAAAGATAAATACACCTAATTGGCATGGAGTGAAAAAACACCATTCGGACTTTCCTTCCTGAAAAAAAACTGGTGGACTTCATCTTTCTAGAAACATATGTTTGACCCCCTTGCAATGCCCCCTGCCCCCCTCCCACACCCCACTGTCGAAAAGTGGGCTACAAACCGCACCGCAAAGGGATCTACATTTAACTTTGTTGTCACATGTCTAACAAGGCCAAAATTAGCCACATGAGCATAAAGTTCATCATCCAACAATATATTGTTTGATTTTATGGCACGATGAATAATAGAAGAATTGTAATCATGATGAAGATAAGCAAAGGCCTTAAGCTGAATCTAAAGCAATCATGTGCCTCATAGTCCAATCAAGGCTGCTAGGTTTAAGTCTGTGAAGTATCTCTCATATGCTTCCATTGGGCATATATTCATAGACTAGCAAGTTGGAATCCACTGTAGAGATACATCACCAGAACTTAACAATGTTCATGTGTCGAATAATTCCTAATGTCTCAATTTATGTTTTGAATCCATTGTCCTACCCTAAGTCCTCAATCTTTGCCCTGCTAGGAAGCCTCTTAACAACCAATATCTCACTATTACTCAAGTTTACCTCGTAGACTTTTCCAGTACCACTGGTGCCAATTACATTGGCCTCATTTAGGGAGTCCATAATTTCATGCTCATGGAAACCTAGCTTGTGGACGGATACACATTCGAAGGGCCTAAATCAAAAAATTTCTTACCCTTGACACTAGGAAGATAAAAATACTTCTTGTAGAAGCATCCCAACCCAACTATCAAAACCGTAGCTGCAGAGAAAAAGATACCACCAAGGATCCATACACATGGTTCGATCCCTGTAAAGCTTTCTCCACAAATTTGTGGATAGTCCAAAAATGTTCCCTCGTATTTGTTCAAGCTGCTAGGGACTGAACCAAAGAATTGGTTGCTTGACAGATTGAATAAATTCATATTGAGGTTGGCTAAAGATGCAAGCACTTTTCCAGTTAGATGATTATAATCTTACATATAATTTTACAACTGGACACAATTATATGGTTAACAAGAAGCTCTAAATTAGATATCAACAAGCTTTACCTATCAATGGATCCTTCATCCACCTTTAACAAAAAATAAAAATGGTGTGAACTAGCCTTGCATCATGCTAGAAAAGTAAGGGATGTTATTATGCATCATACCAGAAGAGTAAGGGATGTTATTGAGCATTACCTATAAAAACACTCCATCAGCGCCCTGCAATGCACTAACGCTACCATTGGTACAATGCACAAGCGTTATACTTGCTACATAACCAAAAGGTCCCCAACTATAGAGAAATGATATTACTTTACCCAAACATACAAGAGAACAAAAACAAATATGAAAAATAACTATTTATTATTCTTTGTTTCATTACAAGGATTCGAAGCACATATTCAAAGAGAAACAGAGCATGTTATTGCAAAGAGATAACATTTGTCCACCATTGTCTTGCAAACTTTGTTTCCTAGTTAAAAAGCTAAACACCTTTAATTTCAAGATGCCTACAAAGACTCCACCCAACGCAACATTCTTTGCAACACCAACAAAAAATGCAGAGGTAGAACTGATAACATGTGGGGTGTCAAGAGAGCAGAAGAATTCGAAGCAACAACGGCCCTACAAAAATGGGCAAGGGATTGGCAAAGATCCTCATTTGCATCCACCATATCCCATTTCAAGCTCTTGACTATGTTGTGCAGACACGCAAGAACTATCATTTGTGCATATTCATTACCTGAACAAATTCGACACCCACCTCCAAACAACATGAATGTATAGGGTGTTGGTTCACTCTTCTCAAACCTTAATGGATCGAATTTCTCTAGATCAGGTAACTACTCTGCTTTCTTATGCATTGAATCTGTTGCCCAAGATATTTGCAACATATTATTTCATACAACCATTTCAAAAATAACAAGTGAAGAGATAATACTACAAAAATGGTAGTTTAGGGGCAAGTGAAAAATGAAATATGCTTACTTTCCATCCTTTGGGGATGATGAATCCACCATAAGAGATGTCCAAACCGCTTGCAGAATGAACCTATAGCTAGAGGTTGGAGTCCGAGTGTCCCCTGTGCCACCCTCCATGAATACTTCATCTTTTATATGCCATTCCATTGCAATACTTACCTGCCTTCCATCTCCTCCACAATCTGCAGGTGTTATGCCACTCTGCTCATGTCAATACAAAAATGGCAGTGAAAATGAGTTGAGTGTAACCTCCCTGACCTCTTCTTGCCAATAGTTGCCTCCAAGCCAACCTTAATAAGGTTGTTACCCTTGGTCTTACCTCTATACCTCTGAAGTAATTTGTTGAGCATTGAAATGAAAATGGGAGTGTGAACTTGCCTTTTGAAGCCAAAGGGTTCAAATTTCAGAAGCTTGTAACCAAAAATTGGAGCCAAAAGGTTCAAATTTGAAAAGCTTGGAGCCAAAAGTTGACATTTCATTATAATGGACACATATTAATGATTACAAAAGGATGTAAGTTTTTAAAAGTGTTTTCAATTTTAAATATAATATTCATTTTTTTTAAAAAGATAGAAGGTTTTTGAATATAATATTTATTCATTCAAAAGTGTTTCCAATTTTAAATATGACATTCATTTTTTTTCAAAAGCTATAAGTTTTTTGAATATAATATTTATTTATTTTAAAAAGATATTCGCTTTTCATTTTCCATAATATAATATACATTTTATTTTTAATTACATGCTTAAGTAATTTATACAAATTCTATACAATCCATAATACACTATCAAATAAATCTTAATAACTCGTGACTAGAGAATGGAGTCACAAGTACATTCCTAATTATCAGACCCGCCACAACTATTGATCCCCTTTCCGCTAGTGGGGGTTATTTGCCTTGATGATCATTTGAAGGCAATAAAAATTGTTGCCATGGCCACGTTTTTTTGTGCAGTGACCCCTATTTATTGTCCCAAGGATGCTGCGAGTATGCTATTGTGTTCAGTCGAGATTTTAATGCAATATATATGGCTGCTGACAAATGGGTATGGGCGAGTGCAATGCGTGCAGGTCTTGTGGGACGTGTTCTGAAGGAAGTTGACTCCAATATATTGGGTGGAGGTGGATGCACCACTCTTATGACATGTAAAGTCCTTGTAATTAGCTAGTTAGTTGTTACTCCAACACTGATAAAATGCATAATTCATAGATTGCAACAAAATATTTACTAGCTAGCAATGAAAACAAAGATCAGATCGTTGGTCAATCCAAACACACAATTTGTGTATCAATCCTCGACCCCTATTAACGAGCATCTCGCCCATTTTGTCCATGGTTTTCATCTTACAATTGAAGGTACCAATCCTCGAAACAAAACAAATATTTAGGCCGCTCCACCATTCATAGTAACATTCTAGGATCCTTCAAAGGCCTTTAAAAAATCTACAACGAGAAGCGCCATATTAGATAATCTTCTATAAATTGTCCATTCAAAGCATAGTCCCATCACTTGCAGAGTAGGGTGGGGCGCTGGATGTTTGAAGGTGCCACGTAGTTATTTGTTTCAAACATGTTCCCCCTTGCTATGAGGACACCCTCCATTACATTGTTAGAGTTTAGAACCTTGTGCTACTCACACCACCACATTCCTTTGCCACTACTCCGAAAGCGAGCCAATAGTGGTGTGCTCAAAGAATACCTAAGAATCCCCTCTTGAGCACAGTGCTTTTGATTTACAATTGCAAACCATAATAGTTTATCTCAAGCACAAGATTAAATTTGTTAACAACCACAGAGCAAGAGAGGCACAAATCCAAGCTCCCCTACGTTGGCTCAAAATCCGGACCCAGGTTCAAAATAATTTTTCGAATCCCTTCGAGCCAAACAAGCTAGGGAGAAAATCAAAGCCATCAAGCTTGCTCATCAACGTTTCACCAGTGTACCAAAAACTATAGATAAATAATTTGGTGTTTGTCCACCACAATCTTTCTCTAAAGATGAACAAAACTCAAAAATGAAATGTTGCATTTACAATTCTCAATTCATATGAAAAGTTGATTTATATTTTTATAAAATATTATTCCTCAAAAGTCACTAACATATGCATTTTATTTGATATTGTTAAGTACTATCAAAAAAGATCTACCAATTTGAGCTTTGTTGAGATTGACCCAAAATTTGAATGGCTCGAAAATAATGACCCTACTTATAACGGTTTTAACTTCGACTTGATGGAGAACATTGGGTACGACACCTAAGTCGTCTATCAAATGAAAGGAGGCTATAACTATAAAACTTCATCTAACCCTGCTAGACCCTAGTCTATATCGTTTTTGTCATTGGGTCCCTCCCTTTTTTTTGTTTCTTTATAAACGACAATAATATGCATTTTGAAATGCAAATGTAATGAAATTTAAATAGTATGAAAATTAATAACGTTGATTTTGATGACGTACAATCTCATTTATCTTTCTCTCATAATATGTATCTATTCTCTATGCATTTTAAATACCTAATATGCATCTCTATACATTGGAAATGCTTTTAATTTTAATTTTATTTTTTTAAATCTCTTTTTTCTACATTTTATCGGCAATCTTAAGTTTTTCCCAATTAATCGCAATTTTTTGAAAAACACACCTTTTGAAAAAATGATTTTTGCTACTATGATCTAAACTTCTCGTGCCACATTGTAGAAACATCATTTTTTAACTATGCCTTGATTTTGGGAGAAGAGAACTGTAGCTAAAAATTTACATCTAGTGCACTGTTTCAAGTATGATCCTCCATCACCAACACACCCTGCAGTTAAACTCTGGAAGTTACTGCCAAGATACCAGTGTTATTTGAATTTTTTTCCAAAAATATTCACTCCACCAAAAGTTTGTTTTTGCCATTTCCTACCCTGTCCATCTCCTTTTCCAATACTAGTGTTTCCAAATTTTCCAAATGAAAGTTTCCAAATACATAAGAACAAAGCCCAGCTAAAACTCAAAAGCTTCTGATACCAGGTCAAATTGTTTTGAAGAGTTTCCCTGACTTCAGCGAAAGCTTCTTCCATTTCCTGGGCTAACCATCCCAGCGTACAATACTAGTGTTTTCCTACCATCTGAGGGACCGTTTCAAATTCTTGGTGCAAAGTAAGATCATGTGGATAACTAAATCAACAGAAACATTTTTCAAACAGGGACAAACCACAATTCAAGATGAAAGAAATGATTTGCAAGAACTTAAACAGATCAAAACTTTAGAACATCCTACAACGTGTGAACATTCTAATACCAATTCAAATTGTTTCCATGAGTTTTTCATAAGTTTTTGCCAAGGCTTCTTCCAATCCCTGCCCTAACCATCCCAGCGTCCTAATTTGAGTGACCATTTCCAATTCTTGGTGCAACATAAAAAAATATGAGAAAATCAGAGTATATCAACAGAAATGTTCTTTAAACACGCACAATTGACGTTTCAAGAAGAAAATACAACTTGCAAAACTCGAATAGATCATAACTAAAGAACATCCTAGAAAGAGTTAATTTTTGTGGTAAAAAGAGTTAATATTTTATGTATGCAACTTAAATAAAATAGAGCATAAAATAGATTTCCTAAATTTTTGCCCTTCATAACTGCAAAGACATTCAATCAAAGCAGAATTTATAAAATCTATAGATCAAGAGAATCCAAAATACCCAATTTATAAAATCTTGAATCAAAAGAATCAAAAGTGGAAATTGCATATACATATGAAAAGTCATCTAAGGTCTAAGCTACCACTGCGAAATATTTATAAAGATAGCCACAGTATATGAATCTTTAAAAAAGTCTAGAGGAAAAAAAATAGCCCCAAATTCCTAGACATGCAAAAAAATATACTCTGCCTCTGCTCCTCGATCCTCCAATGGGCATTTTCTTCACTCCTCTGTATGCCTCCTCAGCTTCTCTACTTCGGACCAGACCTCCTTTCTCCTTGGTTGCGCCGCTTTCTACGAACCCTGCTCAGATTTCCGCCTCCTCTGTTGTCCTGCGACCCTCCGCTGTGCAATCTGAATTGTCTCTGTCTTCTCTGAGGGCAATTTCGCCAAGCCCTAGCTTAACGCCTTCATTCAAAGCTACGCTGGATCTTTCCATTCCAGCGCTGGAAGCTCTTCACAACGACTGTTTTTGGGTGGAAGCCACGGGAGTTGTGAATCTCGGTGCAGAGGCTTTTGAACAAGAGGACTATCTTAAAGAGGACAGGCTCATCTGCAGATTTACTGGGCTTTGGCCTAATCTAGCTGACCTTCATCAATGGGTCTCCACTTCTTGGAAACCTCTAATCTTTCATGAGGTTTTCATTTATCCATGTGCACTTGGCGCTTATTTCACTTCTGCGCTTCGGAGACAGCGAACATGCATTTCACTCCTCTTCCCACGGTTTGTGGAGATAAATCTCATAAACATCGTCCTAGAGGAACTTTGGCTTAAAATCGGTGATAGGGTTTTGAAGCAAAAGCTAAATTATGAACATGTGGCATTTAGACGCTGTGCATGCTTCTCTCGTGGTCACCTCGCTGCAAAGTATCCAAATGGACCAACTGCAAAATTTTCAGGCATGGGTGGTGTGAAAAAAAGGTGCAAAAAGCCACCTCCCAATACTGCAATGTTGAGAAGCACCACCATACAGTCACCACCAGGGGGTGTAGTGTTGAGAAGAACCACAATAATGTTTTTCGTTTTGTTATTATAAGGGACCCTCTTTTACTTTAAAAAAAATATATATATATAAAATATAAAGGATAACCAATTAAATTAAAAAGAAAATTATATTTTTTGAAAGTAGATAACACACTGCATCGAATAGCCCCAAATTACCAAACAAGCAAGGAAGATAGTGAATAGTCTCCAATTGCGCTCTCTCTCTCTCTCTCTATATATATATATATACTGTAAAAGTGGGTAACACTGCATCTAAGAGCCCCAAATTACCAAACATACAAGAAAAAAAGGATATCCAATAGCAACCATTTTCAATAAATAGAAAATCCTTGACAGTTACCCCATTCCAAATCAAGGCATGAGTAAAAACAGGTTCCTGACCCGGAGTTTCCAAGTGTACTAGGAATTCAAATTTCAAAGGAGAAAATAAAATTGTATATAAATTAAAAGAACATAACCGATACAACCCAGTTTCATAAAACAGATTACATATGTACAAATTTAAGAGAAAAAAAGAAAGAAATTATATTAATGTCCACGGATGACCAAAAGTACGTCAATAGGACTTGAGAATACAAATGTAAACAATAGAAAGTTCAAGGAAACAGAATCCAAGAAGCTAAGAGTACAAAATAAAAAGCAAAGCAGTGTGCCACTGACAAAGGTGGTAATGGAACCAATACAAATAGCAATGGGGGGGCGAACAAGAGCCTCCAAAAGCATGTGCCGATAAACATTGGAAAACCTCATCGAAAACCTCCATGGCCGTCTGACCCATCATCGTTCGCTATGAAAAGATAAAAAGTAGGTAACACTACATCTAATAGCCCTAAATTACCAAACATACAAAAAAAAAAGGGGGGGATATCGAATAGCAACCATTTTCAATAAATAGAAAATACCACACAGTTAGCCCATTCCAGAGCAGGGCATGAGTAAATGATCAAGGGCTCGGCGATACCATATATAAAGTCACCAAAAGAGGGTCCTTGAACAGGGCCCTGACATGGGGTTTCCAAGTGTACTAGGAATTCAAAATTCAGAGGAAAAATTAAAATTGTATATAAATTAAAAGAACATAACCAATACAACACAGTTTCATAAAAAAGATTACATACTTATGTACAAATTTAAGAGACAAAGAAAGAAATTATATTAATGTCTGCAAATGACCAAAAGTAGGTCAATGAGACTTGAGAATACAACCGTAAACAATAGAAAGTTCAAGGAAAGAGAATCCAAGACGTTGGAGTACAAAATACAAAGTAAAGCAGTGTGCCACTGACAAAGGCGGTAATGGAACCAATAAAAATAGCAATGGGGGGTCGAACAAAGGCCTCCAAAAACATGTGCCGATAAACACTGGAAGACCTCAGCGAAAACCTTTGGGGCCGTTTAACCCATCATCGTTTGCTATGAAAAGATTTGATAATGTTCATTAGTGAGAAACCAATGTCGGAGGGGCCCAGTTAGGAGATCCTAGGGGGAAGCAAAGCACTTCCTCTAGAATCTCCCCTAACATCCAAGGTCAATGTACTTCCAATTGTACAAAAGAACCTTGTAATGTGAGTATGCCTTTGTAAGTTGGGGAATGGCTAGTAAATGGTAGATCCATGTCGTCAAGAAGGGGTATGGCCATGCCAATAGGAAGAAGCGGAGCCATAGTGCCAAGTGAGAGCAAGACGGGGGATCTAAGTACTTTGAATAGTAATGATACACTGAGAGAAATGTCGCCTAACTGATCTATTAGCGCTAATGTGTTATGGACTAGTGTCCAAAGGGCATTTAATGCTGCCAATCGTCTAGATGGGCTAGAAAAAAGAGGCGATCAACACTGGGGCTCTATAGCCTCTAGCCTCCTTGTGTAGGGATATGTGCTAGAGAGTGACATCCTTGCGAAGATAAAAACCCAAGGACCATTGCTCTGGATATCTAAAGAAAGTAGATAGAGTGTTCGCTGAGTCACTATAGAGGCAATGATATCTTCCCCGGATCTCATAGTAAATAAGGCATCTGAATATAAAGTATTCCTTGGTCTCCAACCCTTAGAGGGAGCAAAAATTGCAGATCTGATCTAGACGGAGAATGTGGTGATCTGTTTCGACCCGTAGTTGGTGAAAACACTCTCATCTGGACAAGGGGAAACCTCAAGCCGTGGGACCAATGGTGTTGGAGATAATGAAAGTGACAAATAATACCATCCACTACTTGTAAAAAATGCTCGATGTAGAAAACAAGCTTGGAGTTGAGTGGCTCGAGAAGATTTAAGTGCCCTGGATATATTGTTTGTAGATGTCCTCTCTGGCAACTCTAGTAATGTCCTTTGCATGAAGGAACTCGACGGGGTTGTCTAGGGAATACATGAAAGGGGGTATCCGATCTATAGAGATGCCAATAGAAAGGAGGAGCAACCTAGTTCCAAAGTACCAACAATGTTAGTGTCTCGTGAGGACCAATGAAACAATCCTCTCTGAAGAGCAAAGTGCTACGTATGGATATCTCTCACGACCAGAAGCTGAGTCCACCAAGGCCCTGAGTCTGTGGATGTAAAAGCTAACCCTAAAGATAGTCTCAATGCATAGCAACTAGGCAACAAATTCAACTTGGATCCTCTCGATGTGGATCATGTGTTGTAATATAAGACTCTGGACCCTCTTAATACAAGCCCTAATCAATGGCCCCCAAGCTAGGTCCCCACATCTCTAAATCACATAAAACTATATAGGTTTGATGATTGCATCAAAAAGACGTAATTTAGAAGAAATGCCCTGGAAGTGGATCTGGAAATAAGAAGAGGCATAACCCTTACAAAGGCAAGGGTGAGAGGCAAACTTCATGTTAAAACATGGACTAAAAAATTGGAACCCCAATATAAGTCCATGTGATCTCGAAGAGTTCCCTTTAATAGAAAAATTGGAATTTCGAGAGAGCACTTGGAGATATTGAAAATCACGACCTTAGTTTTACTAAGGTTGACCATAGGTTGTCGGAGACTCGCAAAAATGAGCAAGGGCATCAAGTTGTCGTTGTGAGCCCTCAATACAGTGTGAGAAAAGGCCAACATCATCAACAAAAAGAAGAATAGTTATAAGCACCTCATGAAAAAGACAACCATCATTCATATGAGTATGTTGCCGAAGAAACTCCTCCAACTCATCAATGTACATGCTAAATATCGTCGATGAGAGAAGACATTATAAAATGAGCATGAGATTGTACGTCTGGCTACAAGCCATTTCAAATTTCAATTTAAATTTTATGATCATGCTAAATGTCAATGTATTAAATGACTCGGAATTACCTGCACAACCAATTTACCACTGTTTGTTCACTTTGTTAACATGGTCTTAACCTCCAAAAAAAGAAATAAAAATCATTGTGGCTTCTATAAACAACTTAAAATAAGTAAAGCCATAACTTTGTGCTATTGAAATTATTGAACAAGGACTATCTTATTTTACACGCTTTCCAACATGTTAATCAAGACACATACTATAATTCACATGTTATGTATGTTAACGTTGTGTTATTACGTTACAACTGATCATTACATGCAAATTCATTCATTTTTTTAAAACTATTACCATCGTTGAATGTGGATTGGTGGATCAGGTAAGGTAAATAAAGATAATACTTTGAATTAACAGTTTTAATAGATGTCTTGTGTTCATTGCCTTATCGATGTTATAAAATATAATTGTGAGATTGAACACCGTATAAAAATACCTCACGTAATTTTATTCTTTATATAACTTTAATAAATTTTCTAAATGTAATAATGTAATCAAACAAAATTTTAATTTAAATATATACTTCAACTCAAAAAATTAAAATAAAAAACATACTATACTGTAATCCTTACAAAGTCAATTTGTAATAAAAATTTATAATATAATTAAAATGTATATGTTGGTGAAGTGTATAAAAGTGATAATAGAGTTTTATATAAATAAAAGAACTTATGGAAGGGTTTTGGGTGACATGTTTCTTCTGGGAAAGGTAGGTACCTTTATGTTCATTTAAGCTAAAATAATATAAATAAATTCTTGTGAATATTTTTTTTAGTGATTATATGTGTATTAATAGTCTATACTTTAAATGTTGTTTTTAAAATAATATAAAATAAATATTATGATTTGATAATTGATAGTGTATAGTGTATTGAGTGGAATATTTTAAAAAAATATATTAATATTTATTTTTGAAAGTTTAATAAAAATTATAGAATTATTAAAATAATATATTTTTATTTTTTTAATTAATTAAATAAAAATTGAGTAGCTAAAAATTGATTTCACTAATCCTATTTGAATAAAGATTAATAATAAAAATAATTTAAAAACATTTTTAATAATTAAAAAAAATTATAAAAATTAAGAGAATAGTATTTTAAATTCAATTAGACGAGAATGTGGACTTCGAAATAGCCAATACTTGTAAACAAAAGAAAATTCTATAACATTTTAAATTCAATCAGACTAGAATGTGGACTTCGACATATATTCTAAATAACCAATACTTGTCAACAAAAGAAAATTCTATACCCATTGTTATGTCTCAAATTTAATTCCATTCATGACCATGCCGTCCATACCTAAAAATGAAAAGGTAATATATTCCAAAATGAAAAGGTAATATATTCCAAAATGAAAAGGTAATATATTCCAAAA
This sequence comes from Torreya grandis, assembly GCA_037957365.1. Lineage (NCBI taxonomy): Eukaryota > Viridiplantae > Streptophyta > Pinopsida > Cupressales > Taxaceae > Torreya > Torreya grandis. The sequence continues at coordinate 1,012,112 of JARHVA010002425.1, forward strand.
TTTATCCTTTCCACAACAATATAATCATACTAAATATTATTAGTATTATTAGAATGATGTAATAATATTAACAAAATATATCATACTAAATATTATTAGTATTATTAAAATGATGTAATAATAATAATAATATTATTATTATAAAAGGGAAGAGTCTCTTTCAAATCTTTTGTTTTGAAGTTAAACTTGGGAAAAAGAGGGTTGGAATCCTTCACTTATATTATTCAAATTTAAGAAAAACAAAAAAACAAATAGTTAATAATAATAATAATAATAATAATAATAATAATAATAATAATAATAATAATAATTATTATTATTATTATTATTATTATTATTATTTAGAAAAAGCCAAACAAACAAACATATTCAAAACTAGAAAATATAAATATTAAAATTAAAATTTAATAAAAAAATAATAAATTATAGTTAATTGTGATAGTTTACACATTGTTTGATGAGTTGGATGCATTAATGGTAGCTCAGATAAAGGTATTGATAGGTAAGTGTATATCTAACTCTGAGCATTCTTTTAGCGAAGCAACTATACTTTATATTAAATTGTGAAATCCTATCAAAATATTCACTTTTCCTATATTAAATTAAAAAATAATAATAAATAAGGGCTATGTAGCAGTTAGTCTCCGTCTTTATTATTTCAATTATAATAAAAATTGTGTTAATTTACATAGGACATTTTGGAGGTTAAGTTGTAGGATAGTAGAACAAAAGTTGCATATTAGCAAGCCACAGTGCTTGTTAGATATGGAGAGTGTGTGTTATAGCTAAACAAAACTGCATAATAATAGAGTAAAAAAGAACAATATGTAAATTGAATTCATTTAGTAGTTAGAACATAGAAATGTGATTTGTTTATGTGTCAATTGTAATAAAAATTATAATGAGAAACAATGTGTTAGTTTTAGATTAAGGTAAAAGCAGGGTTTGAAGGGGCCCTGAAACCCTTTAACAGATCAAGAAAGATAAAACATTACAAACCACCAAGAAAGACGTCCCTGAAACCTACTGAATAACAGTAACTAAACTAGGGTTTACAGGGCCCTGAAACCACTAATATAAACTAGTATAAGCACCCAGGTTTTACAAAGCCCTGAAACCTAAACAAAACCAGGCAAAACAACCTGAAAACGAGGTTTTACAAGGATCTGAAACTTCATAAACGGAGACACCAATGCCCAACTCCAAAAAGAACAGAGCGGGCTCCCAGGTTCGATCCAACAATCCCAAGAACACAATGTCAAAGAAATTGCTCACAAACGGCAGCGGTCGAAATTTTCCTTTGCATGGCCCGCCTTCCTCCCTAAGCGCCAACGCGGCGTAGGCAGATCCGCCATACCCATCATTTTTTTTCATGAGTAAGGCTCCTCCACGGCTTAGGGTTTTCTCCATTTTTCCCTGAACAGGGCGCCGTGGCTCATACACTAACCACAGAGGAAACAAAGTTTCCCCCATTCGTTCACTATTTTCTTCGCAAACCAGATCAAGATGGCAGTCCAACTCAGTCTAGAGATCCAACCCAGGGTCCATCCGTAATACGACATACCGAAGCAAAATAAAAAAAACCACGCAATAAAAGATCTCACATTTCTGAACCGCGCACGAGCACCATGTATCCCTCCGTCCTCGGACTGAGATCTGGTCGCCATAGATCGAGGAGGCAGCCGCAGAGGTTAGGGTTTCAGCATGGCCATATCCGCGGCTGCGCTCCCTCTTCCCTCATCCCTCCGCACAATATCATACTTAAAAACAATTGTGTTAGTTTACATAAGACATTTTAAAAATTAAATTAAAAATTAATAAAACAAAATTTACATATTAATTTAACGAGTATAAAAGAGTGTTATAACTAAACAAAATCACATAATAATTTAATGAAATAAAAAGAAATAACATAAATTAAATTAAAAATAAAAAATAAAATTATATATTATATATGTAAAAAATGAGATAACTTGATCTACAAATTAATGACTAATTTTGTTTTCTTTATGTTTAAAACATCCTTATATAAATATCTTAAAATTTTATCTTCTACAAAATTTAATTATCTTAAATGAAATATTTATATTTATAACATAAATTTAAAATATTAATGTAAAATTTAAATATAAATCGTGCTTTTAAGTATATATTTAAATCTAAATATTCTTTCATTTAAATAATGGCAATGCCAAGACATCGAGTTACAGAAAATCATAAACAATACCTTATTAGATTGATTTTCCATATCAAATATCTTTAAAAAAAAAATTATATTTTAATTAATGCTCTTCAAATCACCATCATTAATTAAACTATATCTTTAGATAAAATATAATGTTAAATAAATAACCCTAATAAAAAAAATTCATAATTCTTCGTTGGTGACCCCGTCTCACGATATTTATTCTTTAAAAAGCGAAAAACAAAAACAAACCGTGTGACTGGCGGCAGAGATATACGATTGGTTTGGCGCACAGCGTGTGCATGACGTGTTCGGCGCAAAACGAAGTCGCCTGGAACTCTCGTATTCCGGTACCTCTGCATTTAAAATCTCCCCTATAAAGAATTTCCAACCCCAGTCCATACCTACTCATTGTTATCTGTTCAGCAATTTCCATTCGCATATTTTATCCTCAGATTCAACAGCCTTCACAGATCGCTCATCTTCTGCAACAACGAGCAATGGAAGCCCGGACGGTAGAAATAAATCTCATATCCGCCCGCGACTTGAAGGACGTGAACGTCTTTTCGAAGACCAAAGCCTACGCGGTCGCATGGATCAATGGCGATCCGCGTCGCGATAAGCACAGAACCGCCGTGGACAAAGAAAACGGCACAAACCCTAACTGGAACCAATCCATGTCCTTCACTGTCGACGAAGGGTTGCTGCAGCAAGGCCGCCTGGTGTTGGAATTCGAGATCCGCTGCGAGGGCACGTTCGGCGACAAGGACCTCGGCCGCGTGACCATCCCTTTAAAAGAATTCGCCATCCAGAAAGCCAACAAGGCCGGCAACGGGGCAGAATTCGTCAGCTACCAGGTGCGCAGGTCTTCCGGCAAGGCCAAGGGGACGCTTAATTTATCCATCAAACTGGGCGGAAAGGCAGAAATTCAGCAGCCTCAGTACCAGCCAACCCCATATCAATACCCTGCGCAAGGGCCATACGCCGCCACCGGCGGCGCATCGGCTAAGAACACCAACGAGCCGGTGACCGCCTACCCGGCGGGTTACCCGGCCTACCCGCCACCAAATCCGTCTTCATCTTCTTACCAGCCTCCGCCACCGCCAGGAGGTCCTTATCCTCCGCCCGGCGGGCAGTACCCGCCGCAGCCGTACCCTCCATCTGGCGGACAGTACCCGCCGCCGCAGCATCAACAAGGCGGTTACCCTCCGTACCAGGGTTATCCTCCATCCTACCAGGGTTATCCTCCCTCTTACCAGGGTTATCCTCCCTCTTACCAGGGTTACCCACCTGTGGTCGCTCCTCCACAGCAGCAGAAGCCGCCGAAGAAGAACAAAATGGGGATGGGGTTAGGCGCAGGACTGCTGGGTGGGGCCCTCGGAGGGCTTCTGATCGGCGACATGATTGGGGATGCATCTTCTTATGATGATGGCTACGATGCAGGGTTTGATGATGGAGGTGATTTTGGTGGCGGTGATTTCTGAGATCCGTGTCATCAAATTTTGTACTTGATTTTTAAGTTTGGTAAGATCGATAATTTTTTGTATATAATTGCAATAATTATGGTATCTTGAATTGGGCTCTTTGTGAGGCTCAATGATGGCGGTGATGTACATTCATTCATCTGCTGTCTAAGATTTTGAAAACTGCTGGATTGTTTATTTATTTTTCTAAATCTGAGTTTATGGTGATGTGAATTTTGTAGAGAATCGTGTTTTCATTATAGTAGAGAATGGGTGTTATTGTTCTAATTTATTTACGAATTTAATTTTTAGTCTCTCATGTGAAATTTATCCAGAATTGTGTCTTCATTCTATTCGAAATCGGTGATATTGATAATTTGTTTATAATTTATTTACAAAGTTTAATTTTCTGAAATTTGTACAGAATTGTGTTTTCTTTTATATTAAGTTTCCATTGCTTTCTTTTGTCATCGTTTCTTCATTCAAAGAAACATGCATGTTTAATTCAAATTTCAAAGAAACATTTATAATTTTTCCATGGTCCTGTTTTTTTCATGTATGCATGTTTTTACATTTTCAGAACATGCATGCCTGCTTTTTACATTAATTTCCAAATCAAAGCATAAAGACAAAAAGAAACCATCCTTTTTTCTGAATGAGATTTCTTTCTTGTCCCTTAGCTTATTGGAATGATTTGAAGCTGCAGATCTTGCCTTTCTTCCAAACTTGAATTCTGATGACCCCCAATAGGAGAGGGGCTTCTATATTCCTGTTTTTGCTTCATAGCTAATTTGTGCATTTTTTAAGGAGCATCTCATTTTTCAACAGCATTATTCACGGTGACCTCAAGTCCATGTGTACTTAGAAATCCTCTATATTCTTTTGGAGGAAGACTGGGTTTCTATGCATCCCTTGTTTCCTTCTTTTGACCACGAGGTGCAATACAAACATGCTCCTCAGAGCTACCCTTCCACCAGGCGGCCTATAACTTTGGCTTTTGTTGAATCACTTGAAAGCTGTCATCAGAAGAGCCAAGGGTTTCCTTCTAACAACTTTTGAACTGTAGTCTGCAAGCATGGGCATGAAGGCACCAAGTGACCACATTCAAAACACTTCCTAAATCTAAAAGCAATGTTTTTGTAATTAATGTTTTGGGTTATTGTTGAACCACTTGAAAACCATTATCAGAAGAGATAATTTCCTTTTAACAACTTTTGAACTGTAGTCTGTAGGATGGGCATGAAGCCACCAAGTGAACGCATTCAAAACACTGCCTACATCTAAAACCAATGTTTTCTTTATCAACATTTTGGGTTATTGGTGAACCACTTAAAAACTGTTACCAGAAGAGACAGGATTCCCTTTTAACAACTTTTAAACTGTAGTCTATAAGCATGGGCATGAAGCTGCCAAGTGACCATATCAAAACACTGCCTATATCCAAAAGCAATGTTTTCATAATCGGCAAGGAGACCTTTGCTCAGATCCATCTCCATACAAATATAGGTGCACATTGTCTTGAATTTACAGCCCGTTGGCTTGTCCAGGTAAATGTATTTTCCAATAGCATTTCTGATCTGTTTTAGGGTTGACAGTATTAAAATAACAAAGGCAAATTTGGCCACTTATTCCAAACTAAAATGGAAGAAAGGGTTTCGACCGAAGGTTGAAAATCTGTAAACCAAGGCTTCATGAATAGCTCTGCCCTCTTATGAAACTAGTCCCTGACCCTGACCCCGACCCCTCCCCCGCCTCCACCCCCTAACCCCGGTCCACCGGTTTTTGAAAAAATAAAATGGAGAACCCTGGGCCCAAGGGTAAATTTTCACCTCCTATGAAAGGATAACTGGTTTTGGCTTAACCACTCACTTTGAATAGGAAGAGTGAGACAAAAACCATTAAACCTACAAATTTACCCTTGTCATAAATGCAAAAATTGGAGATGTCATGAGCTTTCAGACAAACAAAAATGGATGAAGATGCCTTTTCAACAATAAAACCATACCTATGAGAAGGGAAACATTACTTGATCCAGATTTTTTCGGGGTCCAACCACAGATCCATTTTTGTATAGCTTTTTTTTGAAATCTATGTAGAAGTATGTATGTATTTGTTTTTGTAAAGCTAGGTTCTAGTGGTTAGATTTTTCTTTTAATTTATATACAATTTTTGTTTCTCTGAGATGTTTAGGAAATTCCAGATTAGGTGCTAGGACCTGCATTCCCAAACCCTTTTTTGGGGAGCCGAAGACTTATTCGTTAATTCACATATCCTGATTTGTAATGGTGTTGTAATTTCTCTTTATTGAAAATGGATGCTATTGGATATCATTTTTTTCTTGTATGTTTGGTAATATGGGGCTATAAGATGCAGTGTGTTCTATTTTACAGATATATTTATTTGAAGTGCGATTGGGGCTCTTGGCTATCTTTATTTTTTCTTTTATGGTTGGTAATTTGGGGCTATTAGATGCCTTGTGTTATAATGTATATATATATATAGGGCATTTGAGGGCTGTATATACGGATGTGCAATTTCCACTTATGATTCTCTTGATATAAGATTTTATGAATTCTGTTCTGATTGAACATGTTTCTGTAGTTATTTTTAGGGAAATTGAAAGGAAATGTGTTCTATGCTCTACTACATTTAAGTTATACATTATACATACTTCAAAATTCACACTTTCTAGGATGGTAAAGTTTTGATCTATTTAAGTTTTGCAACTCATTTCTTTTTTCTCGAATTGTGGTTTGTGCCTGTTTGAAAAAAGTTTCTGCTGATTTAGTTCTCCCCATGATCTTATGTTACACCAAGACTTGGAAACGGTCCCTTGGATAGTATGAAAACACTATTATTGTAGGCTGGGATGGTTAGGCCAGGAAATGGAATAAGCTTTGGCAGAAACTTCAGGAAAATTCTTGGAAACAATTTGAGCTGGTGTTAGAAGCTCTTGAGTTTTTAGCTGATTTATTCCTTGATTTAGCGCTTTGTTCTTATGTATTTGGAAAAACTGGGAACACTAGTATTGGAAAAGGAGATTGTCAGGTCAGGAAATAGCAGAAACAAACTTTGGGGGAGTGAATGTTGCTGGAAAAAAATTCAAATAATACTGTTATCTTTCCAGTAACTTCCAGAATTCAACTTCTGGTTGTGTTGGTGATGGAGGACCATACTAAGAAAGAGTCTACTAGTTGTAGCTTTTTGCTGCAGTTATTTTCTTCTAAATCGAGGTATAGCTAAAAAAAGGCTGTTTCTATAATGACATGAGAAGTTTAGATTGTAATTTTTGATTGGTGGCGCAACGGGTAAAGACAGCAGCAAGCCGCTGACTGCCTACCCAGCCTACCCACTGCCTGGGTTGTCATCATCATCATCTTCTTACCCTCTGCCACCAGGAATCTGTTACCTCCTGCTGGCTGACAGTACCCACCGCTGCCACTGCTGCTGCCGCCTTATCCACAGCGAGGCTACCCTCCATAGCAGGGTTATCATCCCCACTACTAGGTTTACCCACCCATGGTTGCTCCTCAACAGCAGCAGCTGACTAACAAGAACAAAACGGGGCTGGTGTTAGGCGTGTGGGACTTCTGAGTCCTCAGTGGCCTTCTGATTGGTGATGCTGCATCTTATGATAATGGCCATGATACAGGGTTTGATGATGGAGGGGATTTTGGCGGCGGTGATTTCTAAGAATGCATCATCAAAATTTGTACTTCAGCTTCTAGTTTAGTTAGATTGAGATTTTTTGTATTTAATTTTGTGGCAGCTTGTATTGGGCTTCCTTTGAGGCTCAAGGATGGTAGGGATATACGCTCATTCAACTGTTATCTATGGATTTTGAAAACTGCTGTATTGTTTTGATTTGTTTGATGTGAGATTTGCACTGAATTATCTTTTTATTTTAATGGAAATCGTTGATATTGGTGATCTTGTTCTAATTTATTTACAAGTTTAATTTGCTGTCTCTAATGATGTGAAATTTGTTCAGATTATTGTTTTTGTTCTAGAGGAAATTAGTGATATTGATGATATTGTTCTAACTTATTTACGATTTTAATTTCTCTCTCTGATATGAAGTTTTTAGAAAATTGTGTTTTTATTTTTAGCAGAAATGTGTGATTTGGGAGATATTGTTTTTATATTTACAGTTTTAATTTCTGATCTCCGCTATTCATATGGAGTTAAACTTTCATTTTCATCAACCGGTGGGTATTGGTATATTTATTTACCATTTTAATTCATTCCTCCACCACCATCCTCTATTTTTTCCACTTCTTCTGTCAAGAGATCTATTTTGAGATTGTCACCAGCAAAGCAGCAGCTGATTCTGAAGGTATCAAAGCTGAGTTCATTAAGTATGGTGTAGATTCCCTTGCCTTACCCCTTGCTACGCTCTTCAGTAAGGTGGTGCATTCAGGTTTCCCTCAATCATGGTCCTATCACGTTATTCATTGTATTCATAAGTCTGGAGATCCCTCTATCCCTAGTAACTACAAGACCGTTATGATAGGACATACATTTGCCAAACTTTATGCCACAATGTTAAGATATGTAGTTGTTAGAGTAATTGGAAAGGAATAATATCAGAGCTAAGGGGCAGATTGGCTTCAGAACTGACTATCAGAGTATCACACTTCAAGGTATTATTGAAGAAGTTCGCCATAGGTCTTCTAGGGTATTTTGCTGTTTTTTTTACTTCAAGAAACCCTTTGACTCAGTTCCGAGGCACCTTCTTTTCAATAAGTTGACAGATATCAGTATTTCAGTCTCTCAGAGTACTGCCACTTGGAGGCTTTGTGAGACAGTTGTTGGGTTCCCATTAGAATTACAATTAGGATTTTTTTGAACACGAAAAAAAATATATGTAATTTATGGTTTGTTCTGTGTTGAAAAAACAATTTTACATTTAACATGGAAAACTAATATTATATTTATTGGTTAGGATTTAATTAATTTAATTTCATAAAATTCAATGTAAATTATTTACAAGAAAGACTAGTTATATTGTAATTATTATAATTATGTATAAATTTTTAGTTATAAATAATTTCTAATATAAAAATAAGAACTAATTTCTACGTAATTTTTGTTATTATAAATTTTGAAAGCCTCAATTCATTAATCATTCTTAATATTTTTTTTATAATTTTAAGTGGATTCCTTTTATATTATTATTATAATATTATTTTGTTTATATAAATTGATAAACTTACTAAAATATAAATATTAAACTTATGTATATTTTATAAATTATTTTGAATGGAGTATACTCTATGGTGTTTATTTAACTCCAACTCGAGATTATATGCATTGCATCCCTAATCAAAATGTAGTTTTGTTTGGCCTTATTTAAGCTTTTAAAGCTTGAGGCTAAGAAAGTACTTACTTTTTAAGGTTATACTTTAAAAGGCACAATTTGACACGTTTTGATTAGGCGATAGGCTATGGATATTTTTGATAGATGATAATAAAAGGGGGTCTTTATTTTGTGGTGCAAAAAAATTTGGCTAGTAAATTAGATTAAGAGAGATAAAAGATGTTTTCAGGGGATAATATGGAGATAACTATAAATCTAAAAAGTCAAGTAACTAAAAGTCAAAAACCTAGATATAAGAGAGAAGACCAAAAAATATAAGTCTAAAAGCTACACATCCTAGATCAGTCTAGGGTTGTTAGAAGGAAGCACCACTGTGGAATCATTCATAGGAAATAAGAAGACACCAATGCTAGAAACTTAGGACACTAGTCACCATAACATCCTTCATGCATTGAGACTACAATACACACATCCAAAAGTTAAGACTATTGAATCCCTCTACGACAACTTAAGCAAAATAGAAGTTGTCAGTGGGTTGAGTCTTTTCTAATCAATTCTCTACATTCTTCCTAGGGAGGCGGGACTTCACAATGCCAAACTTCATTGGAAGGAAGGTGAAAGGCTCCAATGTTGGCCAATAACTTTGCTAGAGAGTTTGTCTCATGATAGTTGTGGGAGAAAGAAATGTCATCAAAAAATGGAATGGCATGGAGGATGTCTTGAATGATAGAATTGAGTTGCCACTTATTAGATATTCTTGTTTTAACAGTGTTGATAATGAAGAGAGAATCACCTTCCATGAATAATTTCTTAAAATTAGAATCAATAACATTTATCAAACCTTAGAGAAGAGTTAGAGCTTAAATCAAATTATTAGAAGACCATAGAATGTTGAAGGCAAAACATGAAATTAATTATCCCAAATAATCTCTAAAGATTTCTCCTCTACTAGAAAGACCTGAGTTGCCTTTGGATGCCCCATCAAATTATAGCTTGACATAACTTTCACTTGGAGGCATCCAAGTTGGAGGCATCCAAGAGGCCAATAATCTTTTGTTAATTTGGAGAGGGGGGATGAAGTTGTCTTTCAGTAACTTTTATTTTAAGAGAATATGATGATCCTTTCTAGTGATTTTATTTTTAGGAGGCAACACTTTAGCCTTAAATACATCTTGAATGAGAGCCTTGATTTTAAGTGTGAGGAAATCTTGAGAGAGGGACAAGTTCCTAAATAATGTATTATTTCTTTCTTTCCATAAGCTCCAAATGATTAGAGACGGGGCCATTATCCAAATAATCTTAACTTGGTCCCCTCCTTTTATCGAATTAATCAAAAGTTCATGAATAGATCCAATAACTACCCAAAGTCTATTCATTTTTTTAAAGAACTAAAACCAAATTCTTGAGGCAAAGGAGCAACAAAGGAGGAGGTGGTTCAAGGTTTTAGAATTATCTTTACAAAAGATACACCAAGAGGGCCCTTGAAAACCAATCATTTGGAGTTTGTCTTAGAAAATAGATTTCTTCTTCATGACAAACCACATAATTATGTTAGCTTTAAGAAGACATAAGGGATGCAAACTTTTTACACATACCGCAAAGGTGTATTAATATGAGAGATCAACTTATTGTAGCCTTATTATACTGAAAAGTTGTCAGAAGGATCTCTAGACTATTTTAACCCATCAGTCTCCACTAAGTTGTTAATATGGTGGGAGTTCAGGGAGAATTTGAAAAAAATTAAAAGCTCAGAGGAATAATTAGCAACAAAAAGACTTGGATTTTTACATCTTCTTTGAGGGCCTCATACACTTTGAGTTTTAACCTATTAATTACAAACTAATGGTCCCCATAGGTTTGGAAAATACTCTTCTAAAATGTTGAAGGAATGATGATAGTAGAGAGGGCCCACGCTAGACTAGGCATTCTTCCATAAGTTAATAGATATGCCATTTTTAATATCCCTTATAAGGTCTCTACATTTCCTAAGGATGTTTAAGATGTGAGATCCATGCATCTAATGATTTGTGCTAAATATATAGGGTGAGTCATCTATGTTATCAAATACTTTCTTTGAAGTGAGATGCTCTAAGTGTTATCTTTGTCATGATAGATTCTCCATAGAAGTTTTCCTTTGAGAGCTACATTCATCTTGAGCAAATTTATGATTTGAAGTCCTACCTTTTAATTTAGGCAAGTATACCTTTTCCCATTTCATAAAAGCAATTTTATTAGATTCAAAATGATCATTCCAAATTTTTTTTAACAATGTCAGTTAATTTGAATTTGATACTGACTGGAGCTTCCAAGATTGACATCATATAGATTGGAATTGATTGGAGAACATCTTGAATTAATTGATTCTTTCTTGTCCAGGAAAACCATTTTCCTTTTCAAGAAGGCAATTTATTCTAGAAGGTTGTGATCATGTCCTCCCATAATTATTTTTTTGATCACCTATCAAAGAGGGGGATCCCCAAGTGTTTTTAGGAAGAGAACCTAAAAAAAATCCAAGAATTTGCTTTACCTTATTTTGTTTACAGAGTGAACTATGGAGGAAGAAAATGCTAGATTTCAAAAGGTTAATATCCTAACCTGAAGCATGATGATATCAATCTAAAATTTTCTTCAGCATTCTAGATTCCCAAATGCGAGAAAAGTTTTCCAAAATTGTGTCATCCACAACTTGACCATGAGAGAAGTTTACATTATCAGTAATATTGAAGTTGCTAATCAGATTTAGTGATTTTATCTTTGATAAAGCTGTACCCGAGGCTTCTGCCATGATGATGAAGAGGTAAGGAGAGATAGGATCTCTTTGATGGAGACCTCTTAAAACATGAAAAAATATAATTAGGGCTTCATTTACAAGAACAAAAAGTATATGAGGAGAAATGCAAGACTTGATCCAATCACACCACGCCTCTGAAAACCCAAAATTCCTAATGATTTTGAAAATAAAGCTCCATTTAACTCTATCATATGATTTTTTTATATTAAGTTTGATGATCATTATCACTTCTTTCTTCAAATTACTTGACTAAATTAGCTCATGCAAAATAACTACTCTATCTATGATTTGTCTATTTGGACAAAACCTTCTTGTTGTTCTAAAATAAATATTTTCTAGTTTTGAATATGTTTGTTTGCTTGGCCTTTTCTATTGGATTAAATACCATTAAAAAAAATTGAACTTAGATTACAAAGATCAACTCAAGTAATATGACAATATATATTTTTAATAGTTACAATATTATTATTATTGATGAAATATATCTATATATTAACTCAACATAAATGTATAAATAATTCACAAAAAAATATAGGCAATATGAGAGCACGCCGCACAGTGGCACTAGGCAAAGCCTAGGATCCAAAAATAAAATTATCACAAAAACTAGGCAAAGCCTAAGAACAAGTCACATATAAAAAAGAACTTTAAACAGCAAGAGCAAGGCTAAGAGGCAGTGGATCCATATCATTTGGACCCCAGCCTAAGCTAGGCAAGTCATTTCCATCTGGGATGGGCTCTTAGCCAGTAGCTTGAGCAATGTCCCTGTCATCTTCTTCTTATGTCTGAGTGGGTGAGATGGTCACAGAGAGCTTGAGGAACTTATCTAGCACGTCTGATCAGCGTCTAGGTGGTACCCCCAAGCATCTGAGCACAAAGGAGGAGGAGAAACACCCCATCCATCCTGCCCAATAGGGGAAGGAGGTAGTGGTTGCCACCCTCACTATTGCCCAAGAGGGGTCATGCACTTGTACGAGGTGTCATTGTGAGAGCGACACCGGGAATGACTATGATGATGCCCACCATGAGGTGGTAGAGCCACTCTATCCTCTAGTCTGAGATCCCTAGGTGGAGATGGTAGAACCTGAGCCATTACACAAGGAACATCTCCCCAATGGGAGAGGAGACCCTGAAGGTGCCCAAGCTCCATAGGGATTTTATTGGCTTGAACTTGAATCTGCAAAAGAACATTGGAGATGATATATGACTTGTTTAAAGAAGAAACATTACAATCAACAATAGTATGATTAAACATATAATTATTTTTTTCTTTCCAAATCCATAAAATAATCTCCACTCTAAAAGTATGCTAGACTTGTGTGTATTTGAAGGGAATCGTCATTTTATCTCTAAGGAGGATGTGTTGCCAAAGGAACAATTTGGGCTGGAAAAACCTGAAAAGATCATGGATCCAAGTCTAAACCTTTTGAGCTTTGAGATAGTACCAAGAAAGATGAGGAAGTGTCTCAAGGTGGCCACATAAAAGGCAAGTAAGCAGGTGGACTCATAGTTGGATGAGTCTTCTGCCAATGGGTAAGACTTGGTGCAGTATACACCAAGCAAAATGAGTAAGTTTGGGTTCCACACAAGCTCCCCAAGTAGTGTTGAAGTGAAAGCTCCATGTCAAAATAGATGAGTGCAGCCCCCAATGGGCATTCAGTTTGTCCACCATGGGCAAATGGGGAGTGAGCCATTCATAGCCAAGCTAAGGAGTGTAATTGCAAAAGGGGGTCTCCACATACCCTTCCAGTCCTTCCACCATGGTCGAGTGGAGAGGACCAAGATTTTGTGAAGCATGGAAGGAGACATGACATTGAGAATCTCTTGGTAGGATTCCTGATCCGCATTGGCTAACCAAAATTTGGCTTTCGCCTCCTCTCAGGGTAGTCAAGAGCAAGATTGCCTACAAAAGATATTTTGGACAATATGAATTCCCCTTCAGAAAATTTTGAGAGCATTGATCCATGAGACTTCTACCGGGGTACTTCATTGAGATTAAAAATGAATGACCACCAGAGAGAGTGGGTGTTAGCGGATAGCCCATTGCAAAAACCAAAACCATTATAAAGAAGCCATGGCTTAATCTTTTCCCATGCTTTCCAGATGCTTTTAGCCACAAAGGATCCTATGATTTGGATGGGACACTGCATGAAAAGCAAATTAGGGAACCTGAGCCCTTTCTAGGATTTTTTACCCTTAAGTAAAATTGAGGCAATACAATATCTGAACAACACTTTCCAAGTTTCTTAGCCCTCAATGCCCAGCACAATCCATTTGGCACATAAGGCAGTTCCTTACCAAGCTATGTCAATGAGCCCCATCCCTTTGGCATCACACGTGAGGCAACAATATTCTCAAGCCACCTTGTGAAATCCTTTACCTTGGGAGGAAGTGGCCCAAAGGAAATATCTAAGCAATTTCTCCAACTTTTGGTAATATTTATTAGAAGGTACCCAACATGATGAGTAGTACACATAGGTGGTTGCAAGAATCTTCAATCAGAATTACAATTTTCCTACTAACAAAAGAGACTTGCTTACCCAATAATCTAGCTTCTTAGCAACTCTGTCAACAACATTTCGCCACATCAAAGGTGGTGAAGCATCAAAAGTAAAGGGGATGCCAAGAAATTTTAAAACTTCATCATGTTAGATCCACTTCAAACCAAATTTAGTAGCCCACGCTGGTGAAGGGAGGTGAGATTGTCTGTAACAACGAGTTTTCTGCCATTGGATGCTGGAGCCAAAGGCCAGGTAGAAGGTTTCGATACATTGCAAGATTTATTCACATTGGATTCATCCTCAATGAGGGTTAAGAAGGAGTCATCCTCAAAGTGACCATTAAGTAATTGAAAAATGACGTACCCGTGTACCCGAGACATCCCCGTATCCGTACCCGTACCCGTACAACATAGCTTACAGAGACTACAGTTCAAAAGTTGCTAGACAGAAAGTCTTAGCTCTTTTGATGACAGCTTTCAAGTGGAAAGCAAAAGACAAAGGCTACCTGGTGGAAGGGTGGTTCCAAGGAGCATGTTTGTATTGCACCTCATGGTCAAAAGGACACCGGGGACGCATAGGAACCGTGTCTTTCTCAATAATGAATTTAGAGAATTTCTAAGTACACGTGAAAGAAGGAAACCGAAACCCTGTCTTTCTCAAAAAGAATCTATGAGAATTTCTAAATACACATGGACTTGAGGTCACCATGAATAATGGCGCTGAAAAGTGAGGTGCTCCTTAAGAAATGCACAAATTAGCTATGAGGCGAAAAAAGGAATATATATGCCCTCTCCTATTGGGGGTCATCAGAATTCAAGTTTGGAAGAAAGGCAAGATCTGCAGCTTCAAATCATTCCAATAAGCTAAGGGACAAGAAAGAAATCTCATTCAGAAAAACGGATGGTTTCTTTTTGGCTTTATGCTTTGATTTGGAAATTAATGTAAAAAGCAGGCATGCATGTTCTGAAAATGTAAAAACATGCATACATGAAAAAAACAGGACCATGGAAAAATCATAAATGTTTCTTTGAAATTTGAATTAAACATGCATGTTTCTTTGAATGAAGAAACGATGACAAAAGAAAGCAATGGAAACTTAATATAAAAGAAAACACAATTCTGTACAAATTTCAGAAAATTAAACTTTGTAAATAAATTATAAACAAATTATCAATATCACCGATTTCCAATAGAATGAAGACACAATTCTGCATAAATTTCACATGAGAAACTAAAAATTAAATTCGTAAATAAATTAGAACAATAACACCCATTCTCTACTATAATGAAAACACGATTCTCTACAAAATTCACATCACCATAAACTCAGATTTAGAAAAATAAATAAACAATCCAGCAGTTTTCAAAATCTTAGACAGCAGTTGAATGAATGTACATCACCGCCATCATTGAGCCTCACAAAGAGCCCAATTCAAGATACCATAAGTATTACAATTATATACAGAAAATTATCGATCTTACCAAACTTAAAAAACAAGTACAAAATTTGATGACACGGATCTCAGAAATCACCGCCACCAAAATCACCTCCATCATCAAACCCTGCATCGTATCCACCATCATAAGAAGATGCATCCCCAATCATGTCGCCGATCAGAAGCCCTCCGAGTGCCCCACCCAGCAGCCCCGTGCCTAACCCCATCCCCATTTTGTTCTTCTTCGGCGGCTTCTGCTGCTGTGGAGGAGCGACCACAGGTGGGTAACCCTGGTAAGAGGGAGGATAACCCTGGTAGGATGGAGGATAACCCTGGTACGGAGGGTAGCCGCCTTGTTGATGCTGCGGCGGCGGGTACTGTCCGCCAGCTGGAGGGTACGGCTGCGGCGGGTACTGCCCGCCGGGCGGAGGATGAGGACCTCCTGGCGGTGGCGGAGGCGGGTAAGAAGAGGAAGACGGATTCGGTGGCGGGTAGGCGGTCACCGGCTCGTTGGTGTGCTTAGCCGATGCACCGCCGGTGGCGGCATATGGCCCTTGCGCAGGGTATTGATATGGGGTTGGCTGGTACTGAGGCTGCTGAATTTCTGCCTTTCCGCCCAGTTTGACGGATAAACTAAGCGTCCCCTTGGCCTTGCCGGAAGACCTGCGCACCTGGTAGCTGACGAATTCTGCCCCGTTGCCGGCCTTGTTGGCTTTCTGGATGGCGAATTCTTTTAAGGGGATGGTCACGCGGCCGAGGTCCTTGTCGCCCAACGTGCCCTCGCAGCGGATCTCGACTTCCAACACCAGGCGGCCTTGCTGAAGCAACCCTTCGTCGACAGTGAAGGACACGGATTGGTTCCAGTTAGGGTTTGTGCCGTTTTCTTTGTCCACGGCGGTTCTGTGCTTAACCCGACGCGGATCGCCATTGATCCATGCGACCGCGTAGGTTTTGGTCTTGGAAAAGACGTTCACGTCCTTCAAGTCGCGGGCTGATATGAGATTTATTTCTACCGTCCGGGCTTCCATTGCTCGTTGTTGCAGAAGATAAGCGATCTGTGAAGGCTGCTGAATCTGAGGATAAAATATGCGAATGGAAATTGCTGAACAGATAACAATGAGTAGGGATGGACTGGGGTTGGAAAGTCTTTATAGGGGAGATTTTAAGTGCAGAGGTACCGGAATATGAGAATTCCAGGCGACTTCGTTTTGCGCCGAACACGTCATGCACAAATCGTATATCTCTGCCGCCAGTCACACGGTTTGTTTTTGTTTTTTGCTTTTTAAAGAATAAATATCGTAAGACAGGGTCAACAACGAAGAATTATGAATTTTTTAATTAAGGTTATTTATTTAACATTATATTTTATGTAAAGATATAGTTTAATTAATGATGGTGATTTGAAGAGCATTAATTAAAATATAATTTTTTTATTAAAGATATTTGATATGGAAAGTCAATAGAATAAGTATTGTTCATGGTTTTAAGGAACTCGATGTCTCCCCATGGCCATTATTTAAATGAAAGAATATCTAAATTTAAATATATACTTAAAAGCACGATTTATATTTAAATCTTACGTTAATATTTTAAATTTATATTATAAATATAGATATTTCATTTAAGATATTTAAATTTTGTAGAAGATAAAATTTTAAGATATTTATATAAAGATGTTTTAAAGATAAAGAAAACAAAGTTAGTCATTAATTTGTAGATCAAGTTATCTCATTTTTTTAGATATATAGTATATTATTTTTTATTATTTTTTAATTTAATAATTTAATTTATGTTATTTCTTTTTATTTCATTAAATTATTATGTGATTTTGTTTAGTTATAACACTTTTTTATATTCGTTAAATTAATATGTAATTTTTGTTCTATTAATTTATAATTTAATTTTTAAAATGTTTTATGTAAACTAACATAATTGTCATTATAATTTTTATTACAATTAATATATAAACAAATCACATCTCTATGTTCAATTCAATTTACATATGTTTTTTTTACTCTATTAAATTATTATGTAGTTTTGTTTAGCTATAACACACTCTCTCCTTATCCAACAAGAAGGACTGTATTTTGTTAATATGCAACCTTTGTTCTACTATCCTACAACTTAACCTCCAAAATGCCCTATGTAAATTAACACAATTGACATTACAAGTTTTATTACAATTGACATAATAAAGACAGAGACTAACCGTTACATAACCCTTATTATTATTTTTTAATTTAATATAGGAAAAGTGAATATTTTGATAGGATTTCACAATTTAATATAAAGTAAAATAGATTGATCAATGAAAAGGGTTGTAGAGTAATTGGTGAGGATGATGGTTTATAAGCTATTCATTAAGGTACAAATCTCTTTAAAAATTTAACATGAAGAGTCAATCAAATAGGATTAGGATTGTTCCTTAAGTGACTTTGACGAATTGGATGTCCTTAATCCTAGTTGCTTCACTAAAGGAATGCTTAGATTTAGATATACACTTACCTATCAATACCTTTATCTAAGCTACCATTAGTGCATTCAACTCATCAAACAATGTGTAAACTATCACAATTAGCTATAATTTATTATTTTTTATTAAATTTTAGTTTTAATATTTATATTTTCTAGTTTTGAATATGTTTGTTTATTTGGCTTTTTTCTATTAAATCTAATAACGTTTAAAATAATAATAATAATAATAATAATAATAATAATATTAATAATAATTTAATTATTTAATTATTATTATTATTTTTCTTAAATTTTAATAATATAAGTGAAAGATTCCAACCCTCTTTTCCCCAAATTTAACTTAAAAACGAAAGATTTGAAAGAGACTATTCCCTTTTATAATAATAATAATATTATTATTACATCATTTTAATAATACTAATAATATCTAGTATGATATATTTTGTTAAATATTATTACATCATTCTAATAATACTAATAATAATTAGTATGATATATTTTGTTATGGAAAGGACAAATTTTGGAATACATTACCTTTTCACTTTGGAATATATTACCTTTTCATTTCTAAGTATGAACGGGTATGGTCACATAACAATGGGTATAGAATTTTCTTTTGTTGACAAGTATTGATTATTTAGAATATATATGTCTAAGTCCACATTTGTTATAGAATTTTCTTTTGTTGACAAGTCTAGGTTATTTAGATTATATATGTCGAAGTCCACATTCTCGTCTAATTGAATTTAAAATACTATTCTCTTAATTTTTATAATTTTTTTTTATTATTAAAAATGTTTTTAAATTATTTTTATTATTAATCTTTGTTAAAATAGGATTATTGAAATCAATTTTTAGCTACACAATTTTTATTTAATTAATTAAAAAAAATAAAAATATGTTATTTTAATAATTATATAATTTTTATTAAATTTTCAAAAATAAATATTAATATATTTTTAAAAAATATTCCACTCAATACACTATACACTATCAATTGTCAAATCATAATATTTATTTTATATTATTTTAAAAACAACATTTAAAATATAGACTATTAATACACATCTAATCACTAAAAAAAAATATTCACAAGAATTTATTTATATTATTTTAGCTTAAATGAGCTTATACGTACCTACCTTTCCCACAAGAAACATGTCACCCAAAACCCTTCCCTAAGTTCTTTTATTTATATAAAACTTTATTATCACTTTTATACACTTCACCAACATATACATTTTAATTATATTATAAATTTTTATTACAAATTGACTTTGTAAGGATTAAAGTATAGTATATTTTTTATTTTATTTATTTATTTTGATTTTTTGAGTTGAAGTATATATTTAAATTAAAATTTTGTTTGATTACATTATTACATTTAGAGATTTTATTAAAGTTATATAGAGAATAAAATTAGGTGAGGTATTTTTATACGGTGTTCAATCTCACAATTACAATCTATAACATTGATAAAGCAATGAATACAAGGCATCTATTAAAACCGTTGATTCAGATTATTATCCTTATTTACCTTATTTGATCCACCAATCCACATTCAACGATGGTAATAATTTAAAAAAAATGAATGAATTTACATATAATGATCAGTTGTAACGTAATAACACAACATTAACACATATACCATGTGAATTATAGTATGTGTCTTGATAAACGTGTTGAAAAGCGTGTAAAATAAGATAGTCCTCATTCAATAATTTCAATAGTACAAAGTTATGGCTTTACTTATTTTAAGTTGTTTACAGAAGCCACAATGATTTTTATTTCTTTTTTTGGAGGTTAAGACCATGTTAACAAAGTGATAGGGTGACAAACAATGGTAAATTGGTTGTGCAGGTAATTCCGAGTCATTTAATACATTGACATTTAACATGATCATAAAATTTAAATTGAAATTCGAAATAGCTTGTAGTCAGACATAAATCTCATGCTTATTTTATAATGTACAAAAAAATTCCCATTAAAATTAGAATTAGGATTTTTTTGGACACGAAAAAAAACATATGTAATTTGTGGTTTGTTCTGTGTTGAAAAGACAATTTTACATTTAACATGGAAAACTAATATTATATTTATTGGTTAGGATTTAATTGATTTAATTTCATACAATTCAATGTACATTATTTACAAGAAAGACTAGTTATATTGTAATTACTATATTTATGTATAAATTTTGAGTTATAAATAATTTTTAATATAAAAATAAGAACTAGTTTCTAAGTAATTCTTCTTATTATAAATTTTGAAAGCCTCAATTCATTAATCATTCATAATATTTTTTTATTATTTTAAGTGAATTCCTTTTGTATTATTATTATAATATTATTTTGTTTATATAAATTGAAACACTTATTAAATATAAATATTAAACTTATGTATATTTTATAATTAATTTTGAATGGAGTATACTCTATGGTGTTTATTTAACTCCAACTCAAGATTAATATATGCATTGCATCCCTAATCAAAATGTAGTTTTGTTTGGCCTTATTTAAGCTTTTAAAGCTTGAGGCTAAGAAAGTACTTACTTTTTAAGATTATACTTTAAAAGGCACAATTTGACACATTTTGATTAGGTGATAGGTGATAGATATTTTTGATAGATGATAATAAAAGAAAGGGAGTCTTTATTTTGTGGTGAAAAAATATTTGGCTAGTAAATTAGATTAAGAGAGATAAAAGAAGTTTTCATGGGAAAATATGAAGATAATTATATATCTAAAAATTCAAGTAATCACAAAGTCAAAAACTTAGATATAAGAGAGAAGACCAAACAAAACAAGTCCAAAAGCTACACATCCTAGATCAGTATAGGGGTGGTAGAAGGAAGCACCACTGTGGAATCATTCATAAAAAATAAAAAGACACCAATGCCAGAAACCTAGGACACCAGTCACCATAACGTCCTTCATGCATTGAGACTACAATACACACATCCAAAAGTTAGACTATTGAATCCCTCTATGACAACTTAAGCAAAATAGAAGTTGTTAGTAGGTTGAGTCTTTTCTAATCAATTCTCTGCATTCTTCCTAGGGAGGCGGGACTTCACAATGCCAAACTTCATTGGAAGGAAGGTGAAGGGCTCCAACATTAGCCAAGAACTCTGCTAGAGAGTTTGTCTCATGATAGTTGTGGGAGAAAGAAATGTCATCAAAAAATGGAATGGCATGGAGGATGCCTTGAATGATAGAATTGAGTTGCCACTTATTAGATATTCTCGTTTTAATAGTGTTGATAATCAAGAGAGAATCACCTTCCATGAATAATTTCCTAAAATTAGAATCAATAACATTTCTCAAACCTTAGAGAAGAGTTAGAGCTTCAATCAAATTATAAGAAGACCATAGAATGTTGAAGGCAAAACATGAAATTACTTATCCCAAATAATCTCTAAAGATTCCTCCACCACCAGAAAGACCTGAGTTGCCTTTGGACGCCCCATCAAAATTTAGCTTGACATAACTTTCACTTAGAGGCATCCAAGAGGCCAATAATCTTTTTTGTTAATTTGGGGAGGGGGGATGAAGTTATTTTTCAGTAACTTTCATTTTAAGAGAATATGACGATCCTTTCTAGTGATTTTATTTTTAGGAGGCAACACTTTAGCCTTAAATACATCTTGAATGAGAGCCTTGATTTTAGTGTGAGGAAATCTTGAGAGAAGGACAAGTTCCTAAATAATCTATTCTTTCTTTCTTTCCATACGCTCCAAATGATTAGAGATAGGGCCATTATCCAAATAATCTTAACTTGATCCCCTCCTTTTATCGAATTAATCAAAAGTTCCTGAATAGATCCAATAACTACTCAAACTCTATTCAGTTTTTTAAAGAACTAAAACCAAATTCTTGAGGCAAAGGAGCAACAAAGGAGGAGGTGGTTTAAGGTTTTAGAATTATCTTTACAAAAGATACACCAAGAGGGCCCCTGAAAACCAATCCTTTAGAGTCTGTCTTAGAAAATATATTTCTTCTTCATGACAAACCACATATTTATGTTAGCTTTAAGAAGACACTAAGGGATGCAAACTTTTTACACGTACCACAAAGGTGTATTACTATGAGAGATCAACTTATTGTAGCCTTATTTTACTAAAAAGTTGTCAAAAGGATCTCCAGACCATTTTAACCCATCAGTCTCCACTAAGTTGTTAATATGGTGGGAGTTCAGGGAAAATTTGAAAAAAATTAAAAGCTCATAGGAATAGTTAGCAACAAAAAGACTTGGATTTTTACATCTTCTTTGAGGACCTCATACACTTTGAATTTCAACCTATTAATTACAAACTAATGGTCCCCATAGGTTTGGAAAATATGCTTCTAAAATGTTGAAGGAATGATGATTGTAGAGAGGGCCCATGCTAGACTAGGCATTCTTCCAAAAGTTAATAGATATGCCACTTTTAATATCCCTTATAAGGTCTCTACATTTCCTAAGGATGTTCAAGATGTGAGATCCATGCATCCAATGATTTGTGCTAAAAATACAGGTTGAGTCATCTATGTTATCAAATACTTTCTTTGAAGTAAGATGCTCTAAGTGTTATCTTTGTCATGATAGATTATCCATATAAGTTTTACTTAGAGAGCTACATTCATCTTGAACAAATTTATGATTCCAGTCATACCTTTTAATTTAGGCAAGTATACCTCTTCCCATTTCATTAAAGCAATTTTATTATATTCAAAATGATCATTCCAATTTTTTTTAAGAATGTCAATTAATTTGAATTTGATATTGACTAGAGCTTCCAAGACTGACATCATATAAACTAGAATTGATTGGAGAACATCTTGAATTAATTGATTCTTTCCTGTCCAGGAAAGCCATTTTCTTTTTCAAGAAGCCAGTTTATTCTAGAAGGTTGTGATCATGTTCTCCCATAATTATTTTTTCGATCACCTATCAAAGAGGGGGATCCCCAAGTGTTTTTAGGAAGAGAACCTAAATAAAATCCAAGAATTTGATTTACCTTATTTTGTCTACAGAGTGAACTATGGAGGAAGAAAATGCTAGATTTCAAAAGGTTAATATCCTAACCTGAAGCACGCCGATACCAATCTAAAATTTTCTTCAGCATCTAGATTCCCAAATATAAGAAAAGTTTTCCAAAATTGTGTCATCCACAACTAGACCATGAAATAAGTTTACATTATCAATACTAATCAGATTTAGTGATTTTATCTTTGATAAAGCTCTACCCAGGGCTTATGCCATGATGATGAAGAGGTAAGGAGAGATAGGATCTCCTTGATGGAGACCTCTTAAAACATGAAAAAATATAATTAGGACTTCATTTACAAGAGCAAAAAGTATAGGAGTAGAAATGCAAGACTTGATCCAGTCACACCACTCCTCTGAAAACCCCAAATTCCTAATGATTTTGAAAATAAAGCTCCATTTAACTCTATCATATGTTTTTTTTATATTAAGTTTGATGATCATTATCACCTCCTTCTTCAAATTACTTGAGTAAATTAGCTCATGCAAAATAACCACTCTATCTATGATTTATCTATTTGGACAAAACCTCGTTGTTGTAAAATATATTTTTTCTAATTTTGAATATGTTTGTTTGCTAGGCCTTTTCTATTGAATTAAATAGCATTAAAAAAAATTGAACTTAGATAACAAAGATCAACTCAAGTAATATGACAATATATTTTTTTAATAGTTACAATATTATTATTATTATTATTATTGATGAAATATATCTATATATTAACTCAACAGAAATATATAAATAATTCACAAAAAAATATAGGCGATATGAGAGCACGCCACGCAGTCGCACTAGGTAGAGCCTAGGAGCCAATTTTTTTTTTATCACAAACAACTAGGCAAAGCCTAAGAACAAGTCACATATAAAAAAGAACTTTAAATAGCAAGAGCAAGGCCAGGGGGCAATGGATCCATATCATCTAGACCCCAGCCTGAGCTAGGCAAGTCATTGCCATCTGGGATGGGATCTTAGCTAGTAGCTTAAACAGTGTCCTTGTCATCTTCTTCTTATGTCTAAGTGGGTGAGATGGTCAGAGAGAGCTTGGGGAACTTATCCAACACGTCTGATCAGCTTCTAGGTGGTGCCCCCAAGCATCTGAGCATAGAGGAGGAGAAACACCCCATCCATCCTACCTAATAGGGGAAGGAGGTAGTGGTTTCCACCCTCACTACTGCCTAAGAGGGCTCATGCACTGGTACGAGGTGTCATTGTGAGAGTGACCCAAGAATGACTATGATGATGCCCACCATGAGGCGCTAGAGCCACTCTATCCTCTAGTCTGGGATCCCTGGGTGGAGATGGCAAAACCCGAGCCATTGCACAAGGAGCATCTCCCCAATGGGAGAGGATATCCTGAAGGTGCCCAAGCTCCATAGCTCTTTTATTGGCTTGACCCTGAATCTGCAAAAGAACATTGGAGATGATATGGGACTTGTTTAAAGAAGAAACATTACAATCAACAATAGTATGATTAAACATAGAATTATTTCTTTCTTTCCAAAGCCATAAAATAATCTCCACTCTAAAATCATGCCATACTGGTGTGTATTTGAAGGGAATTGTCATTTTATCTCTAAGGAGGATGTGTTGCCAAAGGAACAATTTGGGTTGGAAAGACCTAAAAAGATCATGGATCCAAGTCCAAACCTTTTGAGCTTTGGGACGGTACCAAGAAAGATGAGGAAGTGTCTCAAGGTGGCCACATAAAAGGCAAGTAAGTAGGTAGACACCTAGTTGGATGAGTCTTCTTCTAATGAGTAAAACTTGGTGCAGTATACACCAAGCAAAATGAGTAAGTTTGGGTTCCACACAAGCCCCCCAAATAACATTTAAGTGAAAGCTCCACATCAAAAAAGATGAGTGCAGCCCCCCATGGGTATTGAGTTTGTCCACCATGGGCAAATGGGGAGTGAGCCATTCATAGCCAAGCTAAGGAGTGTAATTGCGAAAGG
The DNA here is from genome assembly GCA_037957365.1 of Torreya grandis. Classification (NCBI taxonomy): domain Eukaryota; kingdom Viridiplantae; phylum Streptophyta; class Pinopsida; order Cupressales; family Taxaceae; genus Torreya; species Torreya grandis. The sequence goes on from JARHVA010002425.1 coordinate 1,037,264, forward strand.
GGGTCTCCACATACCACTTTTAGTCCTTCCACCATGGCTGAGTGGAGAAGACCAAGATTTTGTGAAGCTTGGAAGGTGACATGACATTGAGAATCTCATGGTAGGATTCCTAGTCTGAATTGGCTAACCAAAAATTGGCTTTCGCCTCCTCCCAAGGTAGCCAAGAGTAAGATTGCCTACAAAAGATATCTTGGATAATATGAATTCCCCTTCATAAAATTTTGAGAGCATTGATCCATGAGACTTCTACCAGGGGTACTTCACTGAGATTAAAAATGAGAGACCACCAGAGAGAGTGGGTGTTAGTGGATAGCCCATTGCGGAAACCAAAACCATTCTAGAGAAGCCATGGCTTAATCTTTTCTCATGCTTTCCAAATGCTTTTAGCCACAAAGGATCCTATGATTTGGATGGGAGATTGAATGAAAAGCAAATTAGGGAAGCTGAGCCCTTTCTAAGATTTTTTACCCTTAAGCAAACCTGAGGTAATATAGTATATGAACAACACTTTCCAAGCTTCTTAGCCCTCAATGGCCCACACAATCCATTTGACACATAAGGTAGTTCCTTATCGAGCTATGTCAATGAGCCCCATCCCTCTGGCATCACACGTGAGGAAATAATATTCTCAGGACACCTTGTGAAATCCTTTACCTTGGGAGGAAGTGACCCAAAGGAAATATCTAAGCAATTTCTCCAACTTTTGGTAAGATTTCTTAGAAGGTACCCAACATGATGAGTAGTACACATAGGTGGTTGCAAGAATCTTCAATCAAAATTGAAATTTTCCTGCTAATGAAAGAGACTTAGTCACCCAATAATCTAGCTTCTTAGCAACTTTGTCAACAACATATTGCCACAATAAAGGTGGTGAATCATCAAAAGCAAAGGGGATGCCAAGAAATTTTAAAACTTCATCATGTTAGATCCACTTCCAACCACATTTAGTAGCCCACGCCGGCAAAGGGAGGTAAGATTGTCTGTAACAATGAGTTTTTTGCTATTGGATGTTGGAGCCAAAGGCTAGGTAGAAGGTGTCAAGACACTGCAAGATATTATCCACATTGGATTCATCCTTAATGAGGGTTAGGAAGGAGTCATCCTCAAAGTGACCATTAAGTAATTGCATATCTTCTTGAGGGGTCATGGTGTCTAGAGGGAGATAAATTCCCTTAACAAGGCCCCTTTCTTGAGCATTGCTAAGTAGTTATCCAAAACCCTCAATTGTAAGTACCTACAAGGTGGGAGCCAATGGACATCCTTATTGAATGGAGCAAAAAAATCCAAACTGCTTAGAGGTGACTCCATTAATGGAGAGGACGGTTGAGGCATCTAAAAAAAGCATTTGGATGGTTTGGATGAATATGGGCCCGAAGCCCAACACTTGAAGCATGGATAAAATGAATGGTTATTTGATACGGTGATAAGCTTTTTCAAAGTCAATTTTAATAAACATAGCTTACTGCTTAGACCGTCTGACCTAGTCTATCCCTTCCCAAATTGTAATGATGTTATCCAAAATATAACTACTTTAGATGAAACCTATTTGTTTTGAATGCAAAATGAGAGGTAGCATATTGCACAGTTGGATCATCAGAGCCTTGGCAATGATCTTATAAGAGACATTCAGGAGAGTGATGGTCTGCTAGTTGTAGATCAACTCAGGATCTACCTACTTAGGTATGAATTTAATATTGCCTTTATTGATATTTTTACCCAAAGAATTTGAGTGAAACACTTCTTGATAAACCTTATGTAAGTCACTACCTATAAGGTCCCAAAGGGTTTTATAGAATTTACAGAGAAATCCATCAATGCCAGGGGCTATGTCATTAGCCATGTGAGACACTGCTTCATGCAAGTTATCAATAGTGAGGGGCCTATCATAAGCCACCCGCTAGGTGGGAGTGAGTTTACATGACACCACTATGAGGCATTGTTGGAGGGAAATTTCACGCTCAACTGAAGGGGCTTGAGCTTTGAACACTTGCTAATAATGACGTATAAAGGCTTGAATAATATATAGAGTCTCTGTAAGTCTATTTCCAACATGACTTGAATTTGTTGTTTTGAGTTCTTAGCTCACAACATTTGAAAGAACTCCTTTAAAGCTTTGTCCCCAATATTAATCCAATGAAGCTTGGCTTTGACTTAGGCTCCTCGGACATTGTAGTTATCTTCAATCTGAATGCGGTGTTGTAAGGAGGCAACTCTGACCTACAAGATCTCATTGAAGGGATCCTTTTTTAGGGATAAAGCTGCATGACTCAACTCTAAGGAAGTAACAAAGTAGGAGTGTCTCCAAATTTTAGCAAGTTGGTGGCCATAAATTTGTAGAAAGTGAAAGGTCCTTCTAATGGCATCATCCCACCAAAAAATCCAACTAGATTCTTGGGAAAGACGTGGATCCAAATACCAAACTCTCCTAATGTGCGCTACCATGGGCCCATGTTTGAACAAAAAGGTGCTTAAGAAGAATTGAATTTTGTGTACTTTGAGTTTCATAACTACCATGTCACTCTGAACCGGATAGGGGAGTGGTTGGAAAGCCCAAAATCTGGTAGTGCCTGCACTGGAGGGAAAAAACTGTTATCAAATGAGTATGACTAGGTGGACATCAATGCCCTGTCTAGACACTTCAGAACTCGAGCGAGGCCTTCCCTGAAATTACTCTAGGTGTACCAAACTCCATTTGTAGGCCGACAGGTTAAATTGGGGTCATAAAGGCCCCATTTAGTGCACATGTAAAACCACACCTCCCTTTCGTCAGTTGCCCACCTCATAGGCAAGTGGCCCACTTTATCTTCGAAAGACACCACCATATTAAAGTCACCACATAATACCCAATGAGCATCAGGGAGATCGCCTGCTATCCACCTCCATAAATGGGTACACTCCAAGGTGTCATTCGAGGCATAAATATTAATAAATCTAAAAGAGTGGCTTTCAATTATAAAAAGATCCCATACTAACCAATTGGTGGGGTTCATGCTAGATTGCACTAAGTGCGGTCACCACTTTGGAGAAATGGATGTGATCACCCCTCCATGTCCTACCTCATTATTGCTATGAAGGATGATACTATCATGCCAGATGGAATTACTGACAACCATAAAAAAATATGCCACCTTGACTTCTTGTAGTCAAAGAATGTCCATCTCGAGAAACGTCCTTATGAAATTATGCACAACAAACTTGCATTTTGGGTTTGTGAGACCTCGAACATTCCATGAAAAATAATTCATAGATGATGGGTGTCAAGTGACATGTCTTCCAAGTCTAGACCTTCCAGGGCATCATACTGATTCTACAGTAAGTGCCCACTAGTGGCACTTAAAAAGTCATCAAATTGCTTCCTCACAGCAAGATCAACATGGTACTCTCCTTGCTTCACCTCATCACTCCTTCGAGGAGGATTGTGAGAGCATTTGGGCATATCTTGTTGAGCAGGAAGTTGTAGAGTGGCTGGCTGTGAGTCTAAAAATCTAGAAGAACTAGGCACAAAGGCCTTGAAACCTTGGAACAAAATGCTAATAGCCATAGGGGTGTTAAATACCCTGGGCTTTTCAACCAATTTTAGGGCTTTCGCTTGAGGAGGCACTTTTTCAGCAGGAGCCTACTCTTGTGGGCCATTGCTCGGAGATGGCTTGCCTCCTTTGAGGGCAACAACTACATTTATGGCTTGGAGCGGTTGTTCTTCTTCCCTATTGTAGTCCATCCGTCCTTAGCTAGATTTTTGCTAGCTTCAAAAGAGGGCTTGAGGAGAGAGGAGGAGTAGTTATACACATTATTATGAGCCAACTGATGGGGACAATCTCGAATCTTATGGTTTGTGGCTTGGTAGCGAAAGTAAATGTTAAGCAAGTTGATATATAGGACTCATTAGGAGTGCCTTACATCCCCAACTTGAATTTTCATAAACTCCTTGAGGTCTCAGGAGAGGTTTACTTCTACATAGACCCTTTTTTGTGGTCTAGCAGAATAGAACCAACTTTGTTCATGATAAACCACCTTGCTTATGGAAGACACTATTTGATGAATAAAGTGTCAGCAGGGGAGTGGGAGGCCTAGAAATTCAACTCAAATTGGGACTCTAAGAATAGTGTGCTTCAAGACCACAAAGTCTCGTGTCCAGGGAGAGAGAACCATAAGCGAGTACCTGACATACCAAGTGGTAGACTTATGGAGGATTCCTCCTGCATGGGAAGGGTTGGAAAAGCGAAAGAGAAAAAAACCCTTAGTCATGTTCTGGACACTTTCCAGCTTAATGTCGTGAGCTGCCTAGTGAGTTTGGACCCAAGATTGTAGCATACTTTAAGAGGGAATTCTCCCAACAAAATATCCTATTAAACAAAATTGCTCTAACCATTGACACACAAAATTAAATTCAGGGATAGGGAATATAACATCAGGTTCCGAAGCATTACCTTGTGGTAAACCTTTGGGACAAACTTCTTCGGACACTTGTAGGGGCCATTGCTCGTTGCTCAACCATTCTTCTCTGTAGCTAAAACAATCGAGATAGAAAGGGGAGAAGTCATTATAAAAGCTGGCCTCGTCTGAAGGCAAAAAACCCTAAATGATAATAAATGCAAGTTTTGTAAATGACTTAAGACTACAGTATGACACAAGGCTAGGCAGGCAGAAAAATAAACGTTGACTCAATAACATGCATAAAAAAAATCCTAACAAAACAAAAAAACTCCCAAAACATTCATATGTCTAGAAAATTATTTTTTAATATTATTATTTTTATAAAAATAAAGTGAAAATATTGAAAGGAACCCTTCCCTTTCACAATATTATTATTACATCACTCTACTAATGATAAAAATATTTAGCATGGTATTTTTGTTGTGGGAAAGACAAGCTTTGGAATATATTATCTTCACTTTAGTATATATTACCTTTTTACTTTTACGTATGGGCAAGCATGGTCATGAATGAAATTAAATTTGGGACATAACGATGGGATGGGTATGGAATTTTCTTTTGTTGACAAGTATTGAATTTTTAAGAATATATATCAAAGTCCACATTATACTGTTCATTTAATTTTTATATTTTTTTAATTATTATCAAAGTCCACATTATACTATTCATTTAATTTTGTATGGAATTTTCTTTTGCTGACAAGTATTGGATTTTTAAGAATATATATCAAAGTCCACGTTATACTATTCATTTAATTTTTATATATTTTTTTAGTTATTATAAATTTTAAAAATATTTTTATTATTAATTCTTATTAAAGTGGGATTATAGAAATTAATTTTTAACCAAATTTTCTTTCACTTAATTAAAAAAATTAAAAATATATTATTTTAATAATATATAATTATATTTAAATTTTCAAAAATAAATATTAATATATTCTTTAAGGATTATTTAAAAATATTCTACTCAATATAATATACACATCATCAAATCGTAACATTTATTTTATATTATTTTAAAAATGGCAATTAAAATATGAACTATTTATATATTTAATTATTAAAAAAAATTATAGTTCACCCCCAAAAAAATTATTTTTATTATTTTATATTGTTTTAGCTTAAATTAGCTTCTAGGTACTTACGTTTCCCACAAGAAGCATGCCACCCAAAACCCTTCCCTAAATTCTTTTATTTAATAAAACTTTATTATCACTTTTATACACTTCACCAACATATACGTTTTGATTATAATATATTAGCTTCTAGGTACCTACCTTTCCCACAAGAAGCATGTCACCCAAAACCCTTTCCTAAATTCTTTTATTTAATAAAACTTTATTATCACTTTTATACACTTCACCAACATATACGTTTTGATTATAATATAATTTTTATTATAAATTGACTTTGTATGGATTAAAGTATAGTATATTTTTTATTTTGATTCTTTGAGTTGTAAGTATACATTTAAATTAAAATTTTGTTTGATTCATATTATTTTTTTAAATTTTATTAAAGTTATATAGAGGATAAAATAAGGTGAAGTATCTTTATGTAGTTACGTTCAACTTCATAATTGTGATCTATGACATCAATATAGTAGCAAACACAAGGCATCTATTAAAACTGTTGATTCAGATTATTATCTTTATGTGTTTTATTTGGTCCACCAATCCACATTCAATGATGGTAATAATTTTAAAAAACTAATGGATATGCATGTAATGATCAGTTATAATGCAATAACATAACATTATGTGAATTATAGCATGTGTCTTGATTTATATGTTGGAAAGTATGTAAAAAAAAATAGTCCTCATTCAATAATTTCCATGATACAAAATTATGGCTTTATTTATTTTACGTTGTTTACAGAGGCCATAGTGATTTTTTTTTTTTGGAGGTTAAGACCATGTAAGGAAAGTGAAAAAGTGATAAAAAAGTGGCAAATTGGTTGTGCAAGTAACTCCGAATCATTTAATAAATTGACATTTAACATATTCACAAAATTTAAATTCTAAATGGCCTATAGCCAGACATATTTATTACATAGGGTTTTAGAAAAATAACCCAACAATCTCGTGCTTATTTTACATTGCACAAGGAAGTTCCCATTAGAATTAGAATTGGGGTTTTTTTAGGCACGAAAAAGAGCATATGTAATGTGTGGTTTGTTCTGTGTTGAAAAGGCAAATTTACATTTGACATGGAAAACTAATGTCATATTTATTGGTTAGGATTTAATTAATTTAATTCCATGCAATTCAATATAAAACATTTACAAGAAAGACTAGCCACATTACAATTATTATGCTTATATATAAATATTCAACTATAAATCATTTTCAATATAAAAGAAGGGACTAGCCACTACACAACTCTTGTTATTATAGATTTTGAAAGCCTCAATTCATTAATCATTCATAATATTTTCTTATAATTTAAAGCGGATCCCTTTTGTATAATTACTATGATGTTATTTTGTTTATATAAATTGATATACTTACTAAGATATAAATATTGAACTTATGTATATTTTATAATAAATTTTGAATGGAGTATACTCTATAACATTTATTTAACTCTAACTCATGATTAATATATGCATTGCATACCTAATCAAAATGTAGTTTTTATTTGGCCTTCTCTAAACTTTTAAAGCTTGAGGCTAAGAATGTACTAAATTTATAAGAATATATTTTAAAAGGCACAATTTGACACGTTTTGATTAGATGATAGGTGATGGATGTTTTTTTATAGATAATAATAAATGAAAAGGGGCCCTTACTCCATGGCACAAAAGGATTTGGCTAGCAAATTAGATTAAGAGGGACAAAAGAAACTTTCAGGAGAAAATATGGAGACAACTATAAAGCTAGAAAATCAAGTAGCCACAAAGCCAAAATCCTAGATAAAAGAGAGAAGACCAAAGAATATAAGTCCAAAAGCTACATATCCTAGATTAGTCCAGGGATGATAGAAGGAAGCACCACCATGGAACTACTCATGGGAAGTAGTAAGACACCAATGCTAGAAATCTAGGACAATAGTCACCATAATGTCCTTCATGCATTGAGACTATAATACATGTGCATCCAAAAGTTAGACCATTGAATCCCTCGATGATAACTTGAGCAAAATAGAAGTTGTTAGTAAGTCAAGTCTTTTCTAATCAATTCTCTACATTCTTCCCAAAGAGATGGGACTTCACAGTGCCAAACTTCATTGGAAGAAGATGAAGAGCTCCAAATTTAGCTAAGAACTATGCTAGAGAGTTTATCTCATGATAGTTGTGGGAAAAAGAAATGTCATAAAAAAATGGAGTGTCATGGAGGATGTATTGAATGATAGAATTGAGTTGCCACTTATCAGATATTCTCATTTTAACAGTGTTGATAATCAAGAGAGAATCACCTTCCATGAATAATTTCCTGAAATTTGAATCAATAACATTTCTCAAACCTCTAAGAAGAGTTAGAGCTTCAGTTAAATTATTAGAAGACCATGGAATGTTGAAGGCAAAACATGAAATTGCTTGTCCCAAATAATCTCTAAACTTCCTCCTCCACTAGAAAGACTTGGGTTACCTTTGGATGCCCCATAAAAATTTATCTTGACATAACTTTCACTTGGAGGCTTCCAAGAGGCCAATATTTTTTTATTAATTTGGGGAGGGAGGATGAAGTTGATTTTTAGTAACTTCCATTTTAATAAAATATGACGATCCTCTCTAGCGATTTTATTTTTAGGAGGCAACACTTTAGCCTTAGATACCTCTTGAATGAGAGCCTCAATTTTAAGTGTGAGGAAATCTTCAGAGAGGGAGAAGTTCCTAAATAATATATTATTATTTTCTTTCCATAAGCTTCAGATGATTAGAGATGGGGCCATTACCCAAATACTCTCAACTGGATCCCCTCCTTCTTCTATTGAACTCATTAAAAGTTCTTGAATATATCTAGTAACTATCCAAAGTCTATTCACTTTCTCAAAGAACCAAAACTAAATTCTCAAGGCAAAGGAAAAATGAAGGAGGATGTGGTTCAAGGTTTTAGAATTATCTTTACAAAAGACACATCAAGAAGGCCCCTAAAAACCAATCCTTTAGATTCTGTCTTAGAAAAGAGATTTCTTCTTTGTCACAAACCACATATTTACGTTAGCTTTAAGAAGACCCCAAGGGATCCAATTTTTTTTAACAAACCACAAAGGTGTATTAATATGAGAGATCAACTTATTGTAGCCTTATTTTATTGAAAAGTTGTCGGAAGAATCCCCATACTATTTTAACCCATCAGTCTCCACTAAGTTGTTAATATGGCGAGAGTTCAAGAAGAAGTTGAAATAAATTAAAAGCTCAGAGGAATAGTTAGCAACAGAAAGACTTGGATTTTTCCATCTTCTTTGAGGGCCCCATAAACTTTGGGTTTCAACCTAGTAATTACAAACTAGTGGTACCTATAGGTTTAGAAAATACTCTTCTAAAATGTTGAAGGATGATTGCAGAGAGGGCCCACGCTAGACTAGGCATCCTTCCAAAAGTTAACAAATATACCATTTTTAATATCCCTTATAAGGTTTCTAAATTTTCCAAGGATGTTCAAGATGTGAGATCCATAAATCCAATGATTTGTGATAAAAATATAGGTTGATTCATCTATGTTATCAATTACTTTCTTCGAAGCAATATGCTCCAAGTGTTATCTTTGGCATGATAGATTCTCCATAGAAGTTTTGCTCCTAGAGCTACATTCATCTTAAACAAATTTATGATTCCAGACCCACCTTTTGATTTAGGCATGTATACCTCTTCCCATTTCATTAAAGCAATTTTATTAGTTTCAAAATGATCATTCCACATATTTTTTTAATAGTGTTAGTTAATTTGGATTTGACACTGACTAGAGATTCCAAGAGTGACATCATATAGACTGGAATTGATTGAAGAATAGCTTGAATTAATTTATTTTTTCCTGCCTAGGAGTGTCATTTTTATTTTCATGAAGCCAACTTATTATGGAATGTTGTGATCATTTTCTCCCATAATTATTTTTTGATCACCCATCAAAGAGTGGAATCCCCAAGTGTTTTCTAGGAAGACAACCTAAATAAAATCCAAGAATTTGCTTTATCGTATTTTGTCTGCAGGGTGAAGTGTGGAGGAAGATAATGATAGATTTCAAATGACTAATATCCTAACTTGAAGCATGTTAATACCAATATAAAATTTTCTTCATCATTCTATATTCCCAATGTAAGCAGAATTGTATCATCCATAACTTGACCATGAGAAAAGTTTACATTTTTAGTAATATTGAAGCTACTAATGAGATTTAGTGATTTTGTCTTTGATAAGGCTCTACCCAGGGCTTATGATATGATGATGAAGAGGTAAGGAGAGATAGGATCTCCTTGATAGAGACCCCTTAAATCATTGAAAAATACAATTAGGACTTCATTTACAAGAGAAAAAAATATAGGAGTAAAAATGCAAGACTCTATCCAATTACACCAAGCCTCTAAGAACCCAAAATTGCTAATGATTTTGAAAAGAAAGCTCCATTTAACCCTATCATATGCTTTTTTGATATCAAGTGTGATGATCATTGCCACTTCCTTCTTCAATTTACTTGAGTAAATTAGCTCATGCACAACAAGCACTCTATTTAAGATTTAACTATTTGGACAAAACCTCCTTATTTTTATAAAATATGAAGAGGAAGGAGTATTTTGAGACAATTAGCCAAGGCTTTTGAGATAATATCATAGATGGTATTGCACAGGTCTATTGGTCTAAAAACTTTTTAGAGAGATTGTTTTAGCTTTCTTGAGGATTAGAGTTAGAAAGTTGTAATTAAAATTCTTCAATTTTTTTTCGATGATTTAAATTCATTAGCAGATTTGAGAATATCCTTTTTTATAATATCCCAAAAGTTTTTATAAAATCGCAAAGAGAATCCATCAAGACCCAGAGCTTTGTCATTGTCCATGCTCCAAAGCGCAGTTTGGATTTCTTCTTTTGTGAAAGGCTTCATTAAACCAACATTTTGATTATCATTGACAATACCTAGAATAATATTCACAAATTCATGTTGATCCAAAGAAAAATTCAAGAGCAGGGAAAATTTTAGAGGCTATTTATATCCAAAAGGCTATAAGAAAGTTTTTTTGATTTTGGAAATGGCTAATTTTGTAAAAATATACATAGGTCAAATAGCCTCAATTTTATATAATTTATTATATATGTGTTTCGAATTGTCTTATAAATTATACTCGATCCTATTTTGGGACACAGATTCACCATAATTACTATGCATGTATGGTTCTAATTTGCCAAAAAATTATACGAGCCATGTGTTGGTTATCTAGAATCTCTAGGTATATATGTGTGTATGTGTATGTGTATATATATGATAAGGGCCACCTAGGAAATAGTAATGCTTAAGGTAATAATTATATTTTGGTTGGCATGGTTTGTTATTTGAATTAAAAAAATATTTGAAAGACCAGTTATTGATATGGTTAAGAAATTTTGGTAGACCTTATTATATAATTTATAATTTTACAACTATGAAAATGTTTTGAATATTTTTTGACACCATTTATAAAACCAAGTAAAATAAACATTTTCTTCCTTATATGGTAAAGTTTATTTTATTTTTAGCATTGAATGAAGTGCAAGTGAAATTAAAGCTACGGGGATTGAGGTTGAGTTATTGCCCCATTTTTTGTGAATTGGCATCAACATATTGAGGGGATAAGCAAGGCAAAATTTAATGTTGCTCCAACATGTCACCCACATGATTAATTTAAGTTATTTGAATAAATATGTGATGATTTATTGATTTTTCTAGTCATTTATGCAAACTAGTGGCAAAAGCGAAGCTTTGGTAGTCAAAAAATTAGGACAAGAGGTTGGAAATAAAGGTGCATACAATTTCTTAGTTGGTTTTCTTATGATTGCAAGGTATGAATTTGTGTTTCTTTTACTCAGAAGACTGATTGTAATTGTTTGTATGCATAGTCGTATATCTTGAAATGAATAAATATACTGATAAGTTCCATGAAAAACATTTATTTAAAAATATTTGCTTAAAACATTGTGCATGTTGGTTTTCTTGGAACTTCTGTGTATATCTATAAATATTTTTATTAAAAAATGTTTTTGTTTCTTTCATTTATTTTGACTGCACATAGTTATTCCGTTTGCACATGTGATAGAAGGTTGATATGTTCTCAAAATCTGTGAAATAGGTATTTTCAGGTATGGTTAAAATGATCATGAAACTCTATTGCGTTTATTCATTTTGTTCTTTGTTAATTGTTTAAAAGAAGTATCTTGCATGCCATTATTTCTCAGAAGAGATCAATTTCTTGTGTATTATTTAAAAAAAGTATCTGACATGGTTTGTTAATTGAAATAATTTTTTTTTGAAAGGACGTTATTGATTATAGATATGGTTAAGACATTTTGGCAGACCTTATTATATAATTTATAATTTTAAAACTATGAAAATATTTTGAATCTTTTTTTTGTTGTGTCATTATCACTTTTCAGAGTTGTCTTGCCCTATGGTCATATAGTCAATTTATACTCTATACTCTGATTTTTGTCATAATTTTTGCTATAATTAGTTTATTATATTATTTGGTTGGTCTTTTGAGAGACTTATATAGGTCTGTACTCAATTTATACTAAGTACTACACATGATTTTATCATATGCACTACACAAAAAGAGTTTTGGAGAACCATATTTTTGAGACATAAAAGATAACCAAAAAAACCATTATTGATTTCAACCTCTCCCTCAGGCTCATCTTGAATCTTGATCATGTTACATACATATATTTACTAATTTTGGCAAGTCTAAAACATGATCCACTAGCTAGAAGAGTTGTTGACTTGCTCTGGTAGCCTTCACAACTGTTGTATACAACCTTAATAAATAATATACATATGAATCGACTATGAGGCTCACGCTTTGAAAACACAACCAACCATAGAAACTACATAGAGGTTTTCATACTATATTTTGTTTTTAAATGTTTAAGGTAAAAATTATATTTTGGCTGGCATGGTTTGTTAATTGAAATAAAAAAATATATTTGAAAGGCTATTATTGAGTATAGATATGGTTAAGACATTTTGGCAAACCTTATTATATAGTTTATAATTTTAAAACTATGAAAATGTTTTGATTATTATTTTTAGTTATGTCATCCTCACTTTTCATAGTTGTCTTGCTCCATGGCCCTATAGTCAGTTTATACTCTATACTCTAATTTTTTGTCACAATTTTTGTTATTCTCCATTTATTATATTATCTGGTTGGTCTTTTTAGAGACTTATAGAGATCTGTACTCAATTTATACCATGCCACCTGAGTAATTACCTAAAACATTATGTCTTGATTGTAAATTCATCATCAAATTAGGAAGTACACATTAGAACACTAGAGCGCCATGTCAAAGTCTATGATATGTAAAAAACCTAAAAATGCCTTACTACTTGATGCTGAATATGCCTAATATGTGTCTTGGAATTACTTTTTGATTTTAAAATCCTCATATTATATCATATTTACACAATAAAACAAATAATATCAATTAATCCATGGCTTATGTATCTATGATAGAATTTTATCTCTTTTTTGTTCAAGATAATGAATATGCAAAATTTAACAGTGATAAAAATTGATGCCTCAAGAGTAAAAAATACGTCCATTAGCTACATTATGTTAAGTTTGAATTCAAGAAATTAAAAAGATTTGAAGTTTCAAATCAAATAATCTAATGATCAGGTTGGTTTGATTGCATTATGATTTTCATAGTTATCTTGCCCTATATCCCTCTAGTCGGTTTATTATTTATACTTTATACTATGATTTTTTGTCATGATTTTTTCTATACTCAGTTTATTATATTATTTAGTTGTTATTTACCACATGATTCTTTTAAACAAATAAGAAACTAATTTCCTCTTTGGCATGGTTTGTTAATTAAAATAAAAATATATTTGAAAGGCCAATATGTATCTGGTTAAGACATTTTGGCAGACATTATTATATAGTTTATAATTTTAAACTATGAAAATATTTTTGATATTTTTTTTAGTTATGTCATCCTCACTTTTTATAGTTATCTTGGTCTATGGCACCTTAGTCAGTTTTTTCTTTATACTCTGATTTTTTTTCACAATTTTTGCTATACATTGTTTATTATATTATCTGGTTGGTCTTTTGAGAGACTTATAGAGGTCTGTACTCAATTTATACTAATTCATATGACCATCAAATTTAGTCCTTAAAAAGTACAAATTTAATCATTAAAAAGAAGGAACCACAAATAAGATCTCGATTTTAGACTTCTCATCTTCTAACCTCTTTTCCCATTAGTTTTTTTATTAACATAAATTACCTCTTATAAAATAAATCTACCTAAGTGCTTCAAATTACTTAGAAAACTATAACAAAAAAACCCTAAAACCTAAATTCATATAACTTCATTTTTGTTAAAGTTTTATTCCTTTGTGGTCATGGGAATTATGAAGTGAGTGGCAGTTGCAAGAGGAGGCCAAGGAGGAGTCTAAACAACCAACAATGAAGAAGAATCCAAGTAAGAAATATAATCCCTAAATATTTGTAAACGTTTTCACACTTTTAATGAATTATGCCTATATTTTAAGGGATTTGAAATGCTTCCATGCTATTTTTTCTTTAGATCTTTACTCATAGTGTGAAAACCCTTTTTTTAATCTCATATCAAAACCCTTAATATTAGACACAATTTGGTTATCACGTGGGATTGTTTGTTTAGTAATGAGATTAACAAGATATTTGCTTTTTTTTGGGATTGTTTTTTTAGTAAAAATATCAAGAAGACCTAAAAAATCTTTTGAATCTGTGTTTGGGCATTGATGTGGTGATGACTTTTTCTTCAGAGTCGCACATACCTGCTTAGGGTTTAGGTTTAGGTTGGGTCTGTATCAATTCTTATTTGTGTTTTTCTCTAATGTCTTCCTTGCTTGGATATATTTGTTGATGATTTAAAATTATGCTTGATTCTAATCAACAACAATGGGAGGTTTCAAGATATGGGACTTGCGTCTTGAAACAACCTCCAAATTTTAGAAAAGCTAGCTCTTCTTTAAAATTGAGTAGATACTGGGAAAAGGGATAGGAATTTAAATCAGAAACACAATGCAAGAAAGAAAATCTAATCTATGGTGATGCGCCTGAGATGTAATTCGACCTTAATCTTGAGCACAATGAGACTATATGTAGGATTCATTTACATTTAAGAGCAAACAAGTGCATGATCAATGTAAAAGATTGAAACAATAGAAATAGAGGCTCACAACATAGACTTCTTTTGCTAAGATACAAAAAATGTCAATAAGGGCATAGGGTTCAATCTTCTTATTTGAATTTTCCAATCACATAAGAGGTGCAAAAACACGTATAGCTATGTAAACCTTCCAACTCAAGAAAATGAGACAAAAGCAAATGACATTCCTAATCACAGCTCTAGAAAATCTACAGTCTAAACTACTTTTGCAAATGACATAAATAATATCAACAAAGGCATAGGGTTCAATTTTCTTATTTGAATCTTCCAGTCATACAAAAGGTGCAAAAACATGTACAATCATATAAACCTTTCAACTCAAGAAAATGAGACAAAAGCAAATGATATTACTTAGCCATAGCTCTAGAAAGTCTAAACTTGTTACAATAATTCTCTCTCAAAAATTTCTCTGATCATGAATTCTCGGTGATGATCCTCTACACCCTTATTTATAGCCTTGGATCCACTTCGGATTGTCTGCTTGTTCCCAATCTAACGGCCCAAATCAAATCTTCCCTAATTGAATGTGTCTAACAGAAGATATCTTATAGATTCTGAAATGCTTCATCTTCTGGCAGTTCATTAACTATAACAGATTATAAGACACTCCCTTCTCTTAAATGCTAAGTAACACTTAGCCAATTTTATTATTACTTTAGGTAACACTAGAGAATGACACTTTTCGTATTCCGCAGCACCTATTGAAGACACGCGGCACTTTACACATAACTTATACTCTTTAGTGTCTTTGCTCAGCCATGTTCTGCCTTTGACACTTGTCACTATCTGCTTTCTCAAAACTCCAATAGCTTAAAGACAATAAGATTCACAACATTTATTTTAAAAGGGACACCAGGATAGGTGTCAATCTCCACTTCTTCATTAAAAGACACTTGGCAATCTCCGCTTCTCTTACCTGGGTTACGTGGTGATCTCCACTACTTGTAGTTGCCTTTTTAGAAACCTGTAAAAGATGACATGTGGCGGTCTCCGCTGCTTGTATTTATACTATAGAAACAATTTGGGTCTCATTTCACATTTACATGGACAACGACACTTGGCAGCTTCCACTCACTTAAGAAACAAAACTTGGGACCCACCACAGTCTTTGCTATATCAGCAAAGCAAAGATGAAGATAATTCAGACCGCAACACGTGGTGGCTTCCACTTTCTTTTGCTGGAGTACATGGCAACTTTCGTCGCTTTTAGAAAAGCAACATTGATACCTTCCATGACTACCACTTGGTGCTTTTTGCCTGATCTTGATACTTAGCTTTTGAAACCTTTCATTGGAAAGAGATGAAATGCAGGTGCCGATATGAAATCATGGACGACGACACTTGGAGCATTTTGCTGAGCTGCTATGAGACATGTGGCACATTCTGGCCAACTCACAGAACATATAAAAGATTTCTTGGATTATGACACTTGGTAGTTTCCACTAAGAAGAATGCCTTAGACGATGACACTTTTTAGTTTCCACTTTTCCCCAACACTTAGACAAAAATGAATCAAAAGAGAAATAGAGCCTGTGCTCTGTTTCAACACTCTGCCATCTCAAACCACAGTATGCGAAGGCAAAATTTTGTGGCACGCGACTGAAAAAATAGAATGCAATGTAGAGTAAATTTTTTACTCTACAATATTCATTTAGGCAAGTGTTTGAAATGGATAAATTAACCCCAATTTCATAAGGTAAAACAAAATAGTTGTTCTGAAAAACTTACGATATCTGTTGATAATAATCATTGTTCCACCTCAAGCATATTTTCCTCATGAATGTGTTTGGGGAAAGGGGTTTAACTATGTAATTTTTTCCATTATTTATTGATTTCAATATGAAATTTAATTCACCATATATTTTTAATTTATTTAAAATATTTAATAGAAATCGCTAAGTAATTTATATCTGCATGGTGATTTTGCCAAAGATTAACCAATAGAATTATCCCTGAGTTCTATAATTCACCAAGATTTTATAGTAAGTTTTATGGGTCCATTATTAAAATTATCCATATCAAGGAGGGGTCCTTAAGGAAGTTTTCAAAAAAAAAAGGCAAACTCATTTTTAATCACATCTAAATCTTTAGGATGAGGAATAATGCTAATTTTGAGTTTCAAGATCTTGTTATAATTATGAGTATCCAAGGTTGATTGGTAAAAGAATTTAGTATTATAGTATCCTTCCTTAAGACAACACTCTCCATGATTTTGTTTCCATAAAATCTCATATTTTACCAAAACCAGGTTCAAATTTGCACTTTGTTTTTTCCCCCCATCAAAAGTGAGGTTCTATCATGACCAACCATCTACACTTGGTCTTGAAGGCTTTGACTATCAAAATCAATGATGGTTTTTTCCCTCAATATGTCCGTAAAGACTTCCTCATTCCATTTATGGAAGTTTTGTCTAACATTTTTTTCTTGTGAGATATAATAAACAGCTTGGCGCTGCCTCTAGGTGTTGGTTCCTTCTACCAGTCTTTTAGAAGGTCCACCATATTTGGATCCTTTAGCCACATTAGTTTAAATTGGAATGGCATTTTAGAAAGATATGTATCTCTTTTGATAGTGAGGGAAATAGAAAAATGGTAAGACCGTGAGGGTTTAAAAATTTATTTGATAAGTAGTGGATGTATACCATGAAGAGAATTGACATATACAGGTAGACCTTGAGATCAAGAATACTTAGTCAAATATGCAATCATGGTTTATAAACAACATAAAATCAATGTATCTCATGCTACATTTATCTTATATTTCAATGGACATTACAAATCCTTGATGGACAATACCCCTTATTTCCATAACAAGTTAAGATGCAAAACCATCCATGAAAACTTGTATAGTCCTGGAGATCCAATTACTTAGTGTTTCAAACCCTCAATTTTTTTTATCAAAACAACCATAGCCATGTCAAAGTATTTCCAAGTTTATCAAATACCATGCATCCCCACAACAATGCCTAACCCAAGATGGAGTGTCTAGTCCCCAAGCCCTTCAAATTTTAGTAATCTAGAAGATATCATGCACTCAAGAGGTGTTAAAGTGGTACAATTATGTCATAGATTTTTATATCCTAAAAACATGAGCTGAATATATTCTATGGGTCAATCATCAAACATGGAATGAGTTATAATATTCATTATTTATAATTCCAGCCAAAGTCTAAACATACCCATATTTATCAAGAAATAGATTCAAGGTTCAACAAGCCCTAACACCGAGCTAGTAAAATTGAATGCCATATCAAGCAAATATTTTCCTTTAGTCCACATTCTATTTTAGAATGAATAACACTCATTACTCTAGAAAAGTATCATTTAATGGGTCTTTTTAAATGGGTTGAGATTATATTCAAACAAGATTTTTTTTTACGAATATGGGAATTAACACTGTCTCCATCATTATCTCACCACAAGTTATGGGTTCAATTCAAGAAAGTTACCACTATAACTTTCCTCTCTTCAGTAAAATTGACCCAGAGTGAGAGAGACCTCAAGTGTACATGGTTTGAACCTATGATCTCAAGCAAACAAACACTTAGCAGGTATAGATTGGTCTATAACCATTCCTAATATTCAGAGAAGGTGTTTCCAACTAAATAGTCATCACTATCTTACCCAAACAATCCCTGTAGGAGAGGCTAGGTCCCTTCATCTAAGACCTAGGATATTTATGGAGTTTTTTATCTTTTGCTACACAAAAATACACATTGTAAATTTGTAGTTTGTAAGAGCATGTTTATTACCATCGTGACAGTAACATGAGGAAGTTTATTACAATAAAATACATCAATAACCAAGATAAGTATATGTATAAGGTCTATGTTAAATGTTTGCTTTCATCCTCACATTACTTATTTTTTGATAGGTGATTGAAGGTTAGAGGGTCCCTCACCCAAATAATAGAAATGAAAGAGATAAAAAAAGCAACAAGTTAATTTAAAAGTCTCAAAGAAGCTGCTTAAAGAGCCAAATGGCTAAAAAATCTTGGATACCATAAGAGATATAACATACTCATAAGCCACACTAGTTTCCCTCATAGACAAAGGCAACAGATATTCTTTCAACAAAAAAGGCCATCAAGGATGTTATGTCATTACCTTCCTTCCCTTATGAGAAATAAGGGCCTTTGTGGTCCATTGTGAGCCACCATCCACTGAGTTTAGAGCATCTAACCAAAATCTTTTTGCTTCTATCTTTCTTCCCCTATGCTTTTTTGATCCATAGTTTGGTTATGATAGAAAAATTTTCTTTGGGAAATGGTGAGCACTTCTCCACTAGCCAATTCCTCTTTTGAATCCTCATGAAAGGGATCTAATTCATTTTTAATTAAGCTAATCCTACACCTATTCCTTACTTATAGAGAATAACACTTGCTAAATTTCAGTGGAACCTACATCAACTTTTTTCTTAGAAGGAGATGTAGATTCTACCAATTCTAGCTCAAGAGGGAGGGGAAAGCTTATCCATCTCAAATGATATGATAGATATCCACAATTAGAATGGCTTTTGGAAGTGAGTTAGATGTCAACAAACATCTATTATATATTATTTTACCATATTTTTTATATAACAATATTCACTAAGCATAAAATTTTGAAGATAATTTGGATTGTAATATATGACATTCAATCATAAATCTGAATGTAAAGTAGAATTAATTAAAAATGATTGCCAAGTGGCATATGCTAAATATAATAAGTACAACTAATAATAAGATAATTAACTTTTTTGGTTTTTATTTGATTGTAATAGGTATCTGATAGTGGAAAAAATGATAAAATAGGGATGTGATAGCTCAAATCCAGAAATAGAGTTTGTAGTTATATCTAGACAACTTTATGCTCTTTGGACAACCATGTAGTGTAGCCTTGTTTGTTAACTATGATTTTTCCTGTTGTGAAAGTGAGAAAATTGTAATTACTTTACCGTTGACATGTATGTCTACTGAGAGGGATGAAATATTTTACTTATATTAAAGTCATGCATAATTATTTATTTTTCTTCTCATTGCCTTGGATAACCCTAGGTGTGCTTGTGAGAGCTAAAAAATTGAAAAAATAAAGGTAAGTGTAATAGGATAAGCTAACCCTAATTACCCATGTTGATGATTTATTGTTGCCTACTATCTAGATACTCTAAGAAGGGAATTAATTAACATACAACTCTTCCACATAATGTGATTGTGCAATTGTGTCTCTTCATTATATGCATGTAGCTAGTAATTTCGGTTTGATACTTGACAATGTTCACTTTTAAATTGTTTTGAAATGCTTTAGACATGGTTTGTGACTAGTCCTATTGATTGATATTGAATTTGAGAAGAATAGGTTTTTTTTTCAATGTGTGGTAATGTATAAGTGTTTAATAGATAGTGCCAAGTTCTAGGGATATCTCCTAGTAATGAATGACCTTTGATTTGTATTTATAGGATTCCAATCGAATAATTTCTTTTAACTGACTGATGAAACATGCAAGATGACCCATATGGATATTTCAAATTTTATAAAATAATCATTAAATGGTGAAAGGATTGTGTCATTATAAGTGGACATGTTTGCAATAATATTCTTGTTTATAGAACATGAACTTATCCCAGATAAGTAGTTGGGAGCAGTATGAGAGTGATATGTAGTTTGAGCAATGACTTGAGAATTCCTATGTAGTAGTGAATAAAATAGAGGGTTCAAGCCTATATATAAATAAATGGCTAGAGAAATGGTGAATAAAAATCATATATTTGAATGCAAGTTAAGTGGTTTAATATATGTTAAGAATTAACATCATCAAGTACCTATGACCTAATTTAGGTATCTTTGTTTTCCCTCCCTTTATTTTAGTAATAAAATTGCTAGAGTAAAGGAGAAATATATACATGAATGTGTAAAATGCATTATTTCTTTTGATAGGAAACTCTAATTGTGTAGGACACTCAATTAACAAGCCCTACAACAACACATGAAGTAGTCAATGTTCATATTTGAAATTTGAAACTCTAAACTTCAAAATTTGAAATTTAAATGAGGGAAAGGAAGGAGTAGTCTTATAGGGAGATGAGATCATGTTGCCTCATAAATTGTAAGAGATAATGATTCTTTATTAAATCATTAGAGAAATGTGCCCCCCTTGTTGAATAACTTAGAGATATGGTTCCTTATGTTAAACCATTGACAAATTGAGCGTGATCAAATTCTAATTTTCGTATAACTAATCAATCCCTTGAGTTAGAAAGATGCATATTTTAATTCTTATGAATTGGGAAAAGTACCTAATGTACTAACCGAAAATAGGATGTAACCATGACGAATTTTATAGAATGTATGCTAAGGCTATTGAGTGTCACTAGACTCAAATGTATGTCACCTATAATATAAGGTAGAACCACAAAATGGGTTCACTATAAGTAATTCCAAGGTTATTGAGTGTCTCTAGACTCAAACTTACATCCTATAACATAAAAAATCACACCACTACAAATGGATCCAAATTTTATTTATGTGATCAAAAGAGAATGAAGAATATTCATGCCCCCATCATGAGTGTAGTTCCAATAATTTCAAAGTGAAATAACAATCATTTTCTATTGAATCTATAAAATGTATTATAGTGCATATGCATATGAACTATTATTATACATTTTGAATTAAAAAATACACATATGTGCATGGACCAACATCATGTTCCTTGAATATGTGCCAAACAATATATAATTTTATGCACTTTTATGTTCAACTATAACTGTATGTAAAACTTGTAATTATTAATCCTATAAATATTTTACATATGCATCCAAATGTAAATGAATATGTACTAAACTCTCTATAAAGTGAGTGTATATGCATGTCATACATCCCAATAATCTATATCAATGTATTAATATCTATCATGAATTTAATTTTTAAATTACTTTTAATATTTAAAACTTGTATTTTGTTATAAAATCTATTTTTTTGCTTATGGAGGCTTGAATCTCTAAGACAAACCCACTATAATGCCCCCCTTTTGAGATATGTAGCCTAAAAGTCACTCATCTAAAAGAAAGGTTAATTGTATCTTGTGATAAAGATATAATCATGTCAACATATGGCCAATATGTGTAATATACCTAGGTATGGGTATATATTGTATATTGAGAATAAAATAGTATAATAATAATAATAATAATAATAATAATAATAATAATAATAATAGAAATGAAGAATGAGATAGATTAGAGTAATATAAATAATTAGCATATGTTAGTATAATGCATCCAAGCAAATACAAATGGATTAGAGTGACTCCGATAAGGAGGTAGTTCTCTCAAATTCATAAGAGATTTAGAGTGATTCCTTTCATAAATTGACTAATATATTCAATATTTGTAGTTATTTTGTGTATTCTAGCATAGAGGTTTCTAACATTTGGTATCAAAGCTCTTTCTAGGGCCATTTTCATATTTTTTAAGGAGATTGTGCAAGTAAGAGTTTGTAGTTTTGTTCATCATATGCTCTCACCTTGTCGTAAAAGAGATTATGGTGATCATAAAGTGATGATATATAGGTAGTAATATATTGTTTAATCTTTTGAATTGTGAGAGTCTTCTATCTAAAGAGGTTTTAGAAAGGTGTGCAAAAAATTCTAATTTTTAGGAGAATTTCTTCTTTGTGTGTTTTTTTTATTGTAGGCACATTTTAGAGCTTCATGAAGTAAAGTTGAGTTATATATTGCATTTTGGATGTATAAGACATTTCAAATCTGACTCTTATCTTGTCCTTGTCAGAATTTGAGACTAGTTTTGTGATTTGTATCAAGTGCAAATTTATAATTTTTTATCCACAAAAACTTGACTATTCTTCTGCATACATCTCTCCAACAAAAAATAATCATGCCAAATTTTTTACAGGTTTTTTGTGCCTCTATTTTAGCTTTCTATAACAGTTTGAATTTAGTTAAGTATTTCAAAAGTTATTGTAGTTTTAGTAATTGCTTCCATTTAAAAAAAACTATTTTTATACATACAACTCTCAACTTGTAATAAATCACACCAAATAATTTGTGGGTTTTATGAACCTATTTTATAGATTTATAGAATAATTTGAATTTTTTTATTTCATTTAGTATTTTTAAAGTTATCATAGTTTTATTAACTGCTATTATAAAAACAAAAAAAAATGTACAGATGTATTTTTGGTTGAAATTGACATCCACTCAATTGTAATCATAGAAATCCCATTTTATATGGCACATTGATTTGACTTTTTCAAATTGATATAATTAGGAAATATCAGGATAATTTTGATAGACTCATCGATCCACTTGAAGGCCTATCGAATGATTTCTACATGCGCTACTTCAACTAAGGACTTAAGGATGAGATCTGATCTAGGGTTGAAATGTTCCACACCATACTTAGAAGGACATTGTTAGCTTAACTAATATATTTTAATACTATATCCATCTACATAACAATGAGACACCATGGTTTTTGCACCAACATCCCAATACAACACCCCCTCTCTAGTCCATCAAATGTCTCCTTGAAGCAGATACATTATCTTTGCTTGCTATTGATTCATGGGAGGAGGTCACTAATTCCATTTTAGATGCACCCTAGAAGGCTATAAAAGAGACTGATTAGGCACCAGAAGTGTCTAAACCAACACAAGATGCACCCCATCAGGCTCCCAACAAACCTGAGTAGGTAATAATAACTCCTAAGTTAGCACTAGAAGAGCTAAAGAAGTCACCTATAGAGCCTGAAAAAGTAATAAAAGTGCCTGAACAAGATCCCAACAAGCCCAATAAAGCAACGAACATGTCTGCACATGCCCCCTATGAGCCCAAGCCAAAAACTACAGATCCCAAGTAGAAATCCAAAATTTCAAGTTCCTTAGAGTACAATGCTAAGGGGGATGGCAGGTATCCTCAGTTGGCTCTCCAAGTAGCCTATTTTGTGCACCCTCATTATCACTTTGATATGTTGATCACCATGCTTCGAATTGTACTTCAACCTTTAGTTATAGTACTCATGTTCACCGTGTTGATGTACATGCTCATATCCCAACACAGGCGAAAGAAGTGGAATACAAAAATGACATATGAACATGCATCTATCTGTTCTTCTACATATTTTTGACATTTCTTTGCATGTTTCAAGGATGAAACATGTCAAGGGGGATAAAATGTAATATACCTAGGTAGGAGTATATATTGTATATTAGGGGTAGAATAGTAGTAAAAAGAATAATAATAATGAATAGTAATAATAATATAACACTCATAGAAATGAAGAGTGAAATAGATTAAAATAGTATAAATAGAAGGGAATAGGTTATTGTAATGCATCCAAACAAATACAAATCAATTAGAGAGATGATTTGATAAGGAGGTATCCCTCTTGAAGTAAAAAGTGATTCATAGCGATTCCTTCCATAAAAAGAATATAATATAATATATATTTAGTATTTACAGTTATTTTATGTATTCTATCATAGAGGTTCTTAACAATATGTCATCATAGTATAGTATATATCATCAACACATGTATGAAACATATGGAATACAAGACATACAAATGTCATGCCTAGATAAATATAGCAAGGAGACACACATTAAAGTAATGATATCTAAATAAAACTATAGAGTAAAGTGCATGATATAGATCATGACACCACTAATCAAGCACAACACACAATGTCACACAATATCACACATAAGGCCAAGGACCACATATAAGGGATATGAACATATTGTATCAAAGAAAACTAATGACTATATATAAATGACATATTTTTTGTAAATAAGGGACATAAAGATGTCATACACATGAGTCCAAGTGGCTACACATGATAAACAAACAATATGTAGCCTATCAAACAAGAAAGTTATAATATCGAAAGAGCATATAATAAATGAAAACTAGTCTACACTAAACATATGCATCAATGTCACATCCTAACAAAGTAACATATCCATGTAGCATAATATAAGATATGAGTAAATAAAAATAAACTTGTTAAATATGTAACTCAACATAGTAGAGAGATCATAAATAAATATAACAGATGATAATATAATCTATAGAATAAAATATCTCCATCACAGGCATGGCCACTAGGTAGATGAGAGTCTAATATCTAAGAATCCATGTATAATATATATCTTGCATCACACTCATATACTGCATGAAATACATGTGTGTATGAAAAATAATATACTTTATACCAAATTATATAATAAATAGCATGTATATAAATATAAACTAACAACTCATATCATGCTCAAATGTTGATTTTTTATTTTTAAGATTATATTAAATATTTTTATATTTTTTAAATATTTAAATTTTTGATATATCATTCTTAATTTATACCATTTTATTTAAGAAAAAAATGAAATAAAGAATCACAAAATAACAATAATAACTGAAATCACTTGCTTTCTTATTCCAAAAGAGCAGAGGAGCGAAGGAGCGAAGCGTGTGGACAATATTTGAAACTAGTTTTTTCCCGCCTGGTTGGGTCCCCTGAGTGCGATAGGCGGGACCACAGATCCAATGGAGGTCACTGTGAGTAGCAGTACCTCTAGGGATCTATCTAATAATCTATTAGGGGATATTCCATCCAATGGATGGAAGAAGGCAGTCTTAGGTGAAAAGATGTGTCCATCGAAAGGCATGTCGAGTCTCCCTGTTCTCTCAGAGGGCAAGGCGTTGAGTATCCCAGATGATCTGGTGGAGGAAATAGTGGCATCCATGGACCTTACGATGGTTGGTAAGTTTTTTTCTTTCTGTCTTAATATCGAAATGCTTAGGAGATGGATTCTATCTAGGTGGAAAGTCAAAGGTAGTGTTTTAATCATAGCCATGGCTAGAGGTCTATTCCTTTTTAGATTTATGAATAGGGAGGACATGATCGCTACCCTTGTTGGGGGTCCCTAGCTATTTGGACCACATTCTCTAGCCTTATGCCCATGGAAACTAGGATTTGATCCTAACTCGGACCTCAATAAGACAACACCTACTTGGATAAGATTACCAGGATTCCCTTTGGAATTCTGGGATGAAAATATCTTCACAGCCATTGGCAATTCTACTGGTCAATATGTCACCTCAAATCATATAACCAGAACTAAGTCTAGATGTGTGTTTGCTAGACTATGTGTTAATGTTAAAATAAATAAGACTCTCCCTACGTTCATTGAGCTTAACTCTAAATATGGAACTTGGACTCAGCCAATTACTTATGAGAATGCTACCACTTTTTGTCAAATATGTAAGAGGAAGAGACATCTAATGACGCAATGCAAAGTGAAGCAAAGGGGGATGGAAGAGGATTCCCAGAATATAGAGGAGGAACAAGCGAACATCAAGTAGGAAATAGAGAATAATGTGGAAATTCCTGACAATACAGGAAAAGGAGAGGAGGGGAAGGGAAAGGAGGCTACCCTTAATAGTGAAGGTGAAGTTTTTCCAAAGAAAAACATAGGATTAGATGATAGTCAAAAGGCTACAGAAGAAGGAGAGGAGGAGAAGAGAAAGGAGGATAGCATTAGTAGTGAGGGAAAAGAGGTCCCAAAGGAGAATATATTAGAAAAATAGACTAATATGTTTAAGGGGCAGGAGGGAACCTTTTGCTAAAGGAAGTCAATGAAGATGACACAGTTTCAAGGATTGGACAAGAAGTAACACCTGAAAGTCACACTCAATGAGTCCCAGATCCATAGTCAAATATAGACTTTTTCTGTGATTTGGAAGATGGAGGCCAGGTAGGAAACTACTTGGAAACAAGGGTAGTAGGACAAGATGGCAAAAATGAATAGGAAGAATGGGTTACCTCAAAAGAAAAAGATCCAGAAAGGTAAAAAATATGCAGATGTTGGTACTGAGCCCGAACAAGGGAGGCCAACCTTAAGGGAAACAAGACAAAGAGAGATTGCTAGGGAGATTGCCAGTGGAAAACAGAAAACACTGGAGTCCCAACCCTCCAAACTCTCTAAATGAGAAAATTATCATGGAATTTGAGGGGATTTAATAGTCCCTCAAAGCATTTTGAGGTTAAAAACTACATTTTAGATAATTAACTTGATATTCTATTACTCCAAGAAGTCACGATGAAAGAGGAGAATTTTGCAAAAATTGCTGACTATATATGGCCTAAGGCGGCTTTTTGTATTAGTCATGCTAAAGGGGATTCGGGAGGGATTGTCACTATGTGGAATAGTGCTAAAATCCAAGGATCTCTTATGGCCCATCATAAGCACTTTTTGATTACCATTTTTTCCATGAATTCCTTAAACTGGACGTTGGTAAATATTTATGCACTGAATAACAGAGCTTTGAGATAGAAATTATGGATAGATTTGAGTAGCTACAGGAATAACCCTCAGAATTCTAAATGGATGTTAGCCAGAGATTTTAACACACCTTTATACCCTTCTAAAAAATAGGGTGGAATTATTGATTACTCGGACAACATGTTCGACTTTGCTGAATTCATCAATGATTGGGGATTATTGGACATAGAGCTGCAGAACCAAAATTTTACTTGGACCAATAGAAGAAGAGGAGATCAAATGATTCAAGTTAAATTAGATAGATTTCTGATATCAAGCAACTAAAATGTTTATCAGAATATGCAGGCGCATGCTCTACCCAGAACCATGTCCGACCATTGCCCGATTATCCTCAATTAGAGAGATCAGGGACATCACGAACCTCCTCTATTCCATTTTGAAGCTATGTGGATTAAACACAAATGTTTTAGACAAATGGTGGCGTAATGGTGGAATATTCCCATTCAAGGTACTCCCATGTTTAGAATAGTCAAGAAACTCTAGCATATTAAACAAGAAGTTTATGGCTGGAATAGATACAATTTTGGGTAGGTTTTCCAGCAGAAATATAATGGGAAAACTCAAGGCTATTCAGCAACTGATTGATCAAGGGGATGACTTTGAGGGCACCTTAGACGAAGAGAATAGTCTATCTTCAGAATGGAAGAATCTGATGGAAAGGGAAGAGGTTTTTTGGAAACAAAAATCCCATGTTCAATGGGTCAAAGAGGGTGATAAGAACATTGCTTTTTTCATCTCTCAGCTATGAAACATAGAAAAGCCAACTCAATAACTAAGTTTGTCCTGGATAATGGAGACATTATTATTGAGGATAATGAAATAGGGGAGCAAGCCAGGGTGTTCTTTCAGAATCTGCTTACGGAAGAAAAAAATAATGATAGAATTGATAGATCTATGAGTCAATTCATTGATAAAATCCCCTGTTTGATAATAGAAGAAGACAATTTAGAAATGTTAAATCCTGTATTCGATGAAGAAGTACATGCTATTTTATTCTCCATGGGTGCTTTTAAAGCCCCGAGTCCTGATGGCTTTCCTCCTATATTCTTTTAAGAATATTGGGAGATTGTTGGAGCAGAC
Source organism: Torreya grandis (assembly GCA_037957365.1). Taxonomy (NCBI): domain Eukaryota; kingdom Viridiplantae; phylum Streptophyta; class Pinopsida; order Cupressales; family Taxaceae; genus Torreya; species Torreya grandis. Next base: position 1,065,472 of record JARHVA010002425.1, read on the forward strand.
CTCACGGCTGCAGTTCGTGATTTTTTCAGATCTGGAAAACTTTTGAAACAAGTCAATAATACTTTCATTGTACTTGTTCCTAAAAAATCTCAACCTTTACGCCTTGCTGATTTCAGACCCATTAGCTTATGCAAAATTGTGTATAAGATTTGTACTAAACTGCTGGTTTTGAGAATTCAACCCTTGCTTGACAAAATTATTTCTCCTGCTCAAAAAGGTTTCATCTCAGGCAGATAGATTCTTGATGCTGTGATCACCACACATGAGACTATCCACTCCATGGATAAGAGCAGAATCCCTGGGATGGCCCTCAAGCTTGATATATCCAAAGCTTATGATAGAGTCTCATGGAATTTTCTATTCTAAGTGATTAGAAAATTTGGGTTTATTGATAAATTGTCTTGCTTATTATGGAATGTGGTCTCTTCTGCTAAATTCTCAGTGCTGGTTAATGGTGTTCCTAGAGGGTTTTTCTCCTCCTCGAGAGGAATTCGTCAGGGAGACCCTCTCTCCCCGTACCTATTCATCATTATGGCTAAGGCACTGGGAAGATACATACAAGCTGATATAGTTTCAAAAAACCTTGTAGGCATCAAACTGGCCTCTTCCCTTCATCCTATGGTTATACAATAGTTTGTGGATGATACCATCTTATTTGGTATCTCATCGGTGATCGAAGCTAGAAGATGGAAGAATATACTTAACGATTATGCCAGAGACTCGGGACAAATAATAAATTTCTAGAAAAGCAATGTGTACTTCTTCAACACTCCCAATGAACTTAGGCATATAATCATTGATATCTTAGATTATGCTGAGGTTGGCCTACTAGCTACCTACCTAGGTCTCCCACTCTCGGTCAAAGAGGTATCTTCAAGTTTTTGGAATGGTATTGTGGAACGTACACAGAGGAAACTTCTTGGGTGGAAGGGGAAACTATTCAGTAGTGCAGATAAGCTGCAACTTCTTCGGACATCCTTGCAAGGTATTCCTACTTACTTCATGTCTCTTTTTAAAATTCTTACGTATTTTGCTGAAAAGCTGGAACAGATTCGAAGTAAATTTTTATGGATGGGAGTGGAAGACAAACAAAAAATGTCTTTAGTCAGATGGGAAAAAGTGTGTCTCCCAAAATCTCATGGTGGACTTAATATAAGATCCATCAGGAATATGAATAAAGCCTTCCTATCAAAAGTTAGTTGGAATCTGATTCACAACAACAGTGAGTGGGGGAAAATAATGTATGCCAAATACATGCATAGCAATGATGATTCCAACTTTCTTCAACAGGCGAGATTACCCCAGGGGTCTGTGATATGGAATAAAATGCTAAAAGTAGAAGTCTTCTCAAACAAAGAATTAGGTGGAAGCTTGAAAATGGCCGATAGATTAAATTCTGGGAGGATAATTGGTTAAGGGACAAGCCTCTCATCTCCCAAGGAAACTATAGAGAAATTATAGGCCTGACTACTCAGTTCTTTGGTGATAGGGTTAGTGATTATATGGAAAATAACAATGGGATAAGGAGCTGGAAAAACCTTTTGGATTACTGTGTGCACAGGCCTGAGCTTATCCCAAGAATTCGAGAGATCCAGCAATGTGTTCAGGAGATCAAAATCTTGCTCTTCCCTCGAGAGGATGAACAATACTGGTGGCTGAATAAGAATGGATCATTCTCTGTCAAATCTGCCTATCATCTGCTTACACCTGAAGCTCAGAATAAGGAGGTATGGAAAAATGTTTGGAATCACAAACTCATTCCAAAGATTAACTTGTTTTGGTGGGCCGCTGCCCATAACAAAATCCTTACTCAGGACAACCTTCAAAAGAGGGGGTTTACTTTGGTCAACAGATGTTTTTTGTGTGGTTCAAGAGAGGAATCAGTTTCACACCTATTCATACACTGTGAGTTTACTCGAGATTTATGGGGCAAAATACTTAACAACTTTGGCATTGAATGGGTTTGTAATTCTGACCTTAAAGAAGTAATTCTCAGCTGGAACTCAACCTTCACAAATCCCTGGATTAAGGAACTATGGAAGCAAGCTCTACCATGCTTGAGCTGGACTTTATGGAAAGAGCGAAATCACAAAATTTTCAGGGACACTGCTAGAAATGCTACTTAGGTGTTAACTCCTTTGCTAGGACCATCTTGGAAAGTGTTACAAGAGCTCATATTAGTGTTGTAGAGAAACCCCTATCTGAATTTGAAAGTCAAATTGCTGCCAAATGGAAGGTTTTAAACCTTATCCCTAGGCATGATAATTCCAAAATTCTTCAGAGACTTCATACTAAATGGATACCACCTAAATCCAATTGGATGAAACTCAATTTTGATGGGGCATCCAAGTTGAGTGGTAAAGCAAGTGGAGGAGGAATAATAAGAAATGAAAAAGGAGGGATGTCTGCTGTCTATGCTGGTGGCATGGGTTGCTAGAGCAATACATATGTTGAAGTTATGGCCTTACTTTAGGGATTAAAGTTAGCTATATCCCTAGGAATTAGAAATTTGAATATTCAGGGAGATTCTAAGTTGATCATAGATGCCGTTAATAAAGCATCTAATATTGGTATCCATCTAAAAGACATCATTACGGACATCCAGTTTCTTTTACAAATTTTTTTTGAAGTTGAGATTACCCACACCTACAAAGAAGGTAACAGGGTCGCTGATGCTTGTGCCAACCTTGGTCAGCAATTCTTAGGATGGAGGGTATGGTGACAAGGGGCTCATATACCCCCAAACATTAAAGATATCATTCAAAAGGAGATGACGGAGCATGAATGATGCACATTGATGACAAAGATAGCTTTCGAAGGTGGTCCATGTGGAGAAGGCCATTGTGGATCATGGAAGTGGTGGGTAATCCAGAGAATGCTGACAATGCGGACAATGAGAATCTTAAGGATCTTGCTAATTCTATAGTTATGTAGTTTCATCCTTTCTGAATCTGGTCTTTCCAGTGTTTTGTTTTGCTTTTGACTTTATTTCTCGGTTGTGCCGTTGGTTCGGTGCTGACATCTTTTGTTTGCCAGCCTTCTTGTCTTTTTTGACTGTATAGGGTTCGGCCCCTGGATTGCTGCCTTAATTAATAAAAACAATAACAACTAAAAAAATAAAAATAAAAAACTAAAAAAAAATTGTAAAAAAGGCCCATGTAGTGGCTAGTCCCTGCCTTTAGGAATAAAATGATTGTAAATTTATGTTGGGGTAGTTGACAAAGCAATTACTAGATAAATTGGAAGAAAGTGGTGGTGCTTTATTCAGAAATGGACAAACTTATGTATTGTTAAAACCTTTTAGCGATGGTGAACGTGAGAGTTGAGGAAGCACAACTATGTGTGAGAGCTTTTATATTGTAAATTGTTTAAAATCGAATTTGCATATAAATTTGTAATGTAATCTCAATGCAATAGTTAGTGATAGAAGCAATGACTATTATAACATAGAGCTTTGAATATGTTAATAGTAACATACTAGATCATTTGACATGTTCTATAATACTTGATTAGATAGAGATTCATTTGTATATTATGTTAGGGCCACCTAAGTGGGGTCAAGAAGGGAATGGATGTGTCATGTGTTGTTTGAGATATACCAAAAGGCATTGCTAAAACTACAAGTAGTAAAAATATTGATTATTCTCAGTGTCTTTCAAATTCATTGTAAGTTGATTGTTTTAGTTAAACATCTCTATAGCTCAAAACATTATGAATTTAGAAGATCTTGTTTCTTGTTTGATGTCAATAAAAAATATTAACCATGTTTGTAGTTATAACTATTCAATGATATCCAAGGTTATTAGAAACACACACACATTGAAAATACCAATAAAAGAAGGAGCTTACCTCTAGATAGTCTGTAAGAGATCCCACCATATAGGGCAAACAATAACATCTATTTTGTATATATTTATAATCTCATTTGATTAGCATAGCAACTAGTCCCTGCATTTGTAATAAGAATTATTTGTGTTTTGATATGTTGTAATTTTAGAATGTACACTTTCTTTAATAATTTGAACTTTAATATACATATGCAATATTATGCTACTTGTTATTACAATTTGAATTTGATCAACATTTATGTTGCCTTTGTTTTCTAGTATTCATTAGGCTTTCAACAATATTAATTACAACTAAGGAATTTGATTTTATATTAATTTAAATTAGTGTTATAAAACATTGTGTTTAATTATATTAATTTATGATATAGGTTTGTGGAATACTATTTTGTTGCTCTAGCTATGAAATTATAATTTTAAAATAATATATAAGCATAGTTATTTATTTATTTTTTATTAAAATAATATTTAAGTAAAAATTGATTATACATTGAGTTGAAAGGCCATTGGAAAAAATAAATATCATAAAGTTGAATTAGTCATATCTAATGGTGCTTCCCAATGGCTATCTAATGACTTTGACAATGCGTATGGGTATTGTGAATGATATATATGTATGTTGGTAAAGTTGACAATGCATTAAACTTTTTAGGGCTCTATTCTTTTGTGAGTTAGCACTCCTTAATTCATTGGGGGACCTTCCACCTATTCTCTCATTAGGTTCTTATCTCCTCCAAGCCTTGATCTTATTTGAAGATTGACAGTGGTTGGGGCCTTGGATTATTTGAGATTTATGTCATTCCTGCTAATGATTTGAGCTTCTAGGTTTCCAAGATAGTGCCACATAATAAAATCTTGGAGCCTCGAAGACATGAAGTTTTACATTGTCGATACCTTGAGTCCCTTGGGATGCTGCCATGTGGTAACATCCCATACCTCTAAGTACCTAGAGATGATGGGGATGTGCAAATTTATACCACATGGTAGCATCTTATACACCCAAGGGCACTTGGATGTGTTTGATGCTACCATGTGGTAAAATATTGCATGCTTCAGAGTCCTGAGTGATCTGTTATCTTTTAGAAATTCATACCAATGTAATGTCTCTATGATAATGGGTTAACAAGATGAGGCCATGTGGCATAATTTCAATACTCTATTATTTTAAATATTTTTATACAGAGTGCAGAGCTTCCAAGCGAGTAGGTGAGCAAGATGATGTTATGTGGTATCGTCCCATTATTTTACTATCTTGGAGATGTTCGTATAAAGCATGGATCCTCCAAGTAAGTAAGTGAATGGGATGATGCCACGTATGAAATCTTGTTGCTCTACTATTATGTGGAGATGACCCCAAACCCTGGGGCACACAATAGTTTGCCATGTGGCAACATCTTGTGCACCCGAGTTATAATAACCCCACTAGGTTAGTCATATAAATACATGATTTTTTTAATCATACATATATATCAAAAATAGATTACACCATGAAAATTTATAGAGACCATAAGAGATACTCAAGATGTGATAATTGTAACAAACATAATACATCACATATCATTGATTTCTAATATCATGAGAGCACATAATAATGCAAGTATAAAAAATAACTATATTAACTCAACCATAGTTGATATAAGCCTACAACCACTGGTGTCCATATACAATAACAATTAATTACAACTTTCTTAAAAATAATCAATGATAAGTACAATACAATACAATATACATATAGATACATGGCTCTTTTAGAGCATAGTTAGTAAACTCAGGAATATGTGGCAATCTCAAGTGTCATTTCGATAAGTAGTACTACTATGGGTAGGGAGAGCATCATTTGAGCACTTTTCACATTAACCACAAACCAACAATCCCGTACACTAATCCCATTATAAAATGGTCTTCCTTTCACAAATGAGTAGATAGTGATGGCATGGAAATCCAGACAGATAAGTAAGTACCTATGCACTATATAATTTTTAAACTAAGCATGCAGTGTATCATAAAAATTTATTCTATTGAAAGATATTGCACAAACATGTAAATTATACTCATGAAATGATAATGTCACACTAAACATACTTTGATCCTAAGTTTTATGAATAATAAATAATAACGATCTAGATCAATCAAATTCATACACACCACTTGATCATATTGTCTTCATCTATCATTGTGATACTAGTAAACCAATAAAGTTTATCTCACTCTTTACTACGTATTGACAATGTAAATTGGTCAAATACAATTTAATCACAAGATTTATATAATTTACAATCTACTACTAAATACATCATTTAATATACTAATCATAGGAGTAATCAAAGTATACATTTATTCCATCAAACGTATGAATAAATATTATATTATTTTTTATCTTATATTAGAAATAATGACTATAATTTATACCACCCAAATAATTACACATTTAACTACATATTTTAACTACCACAATTAATTTTCAAATATACTACACCCTATGATAACCCATATTATCATAGTCTAATATTCTGAGACTTATCTATTAGTTTTTCATAATCAATCATAGTAAATTAATCATAACTACACGAAAAACATATATTTTATTCAAGTAACTAAGTATAACAAAACAAATTAAAGTTCCTACATAACACAATAATATACTATCATGGCATTTGTTAAACTCTCAAGGCTATATGCACACATACATAAAATCCTTCTAACTATCACAAATCTACTATTCATAGTAATATCCAACACGCATACATAAAATCAATTAAATGTAGGTATGAGTCTGGCCATAATAATTACATTATGTACTATCCAGATATAACATAAATGTATATTATATCACTCTATGATATCTCATACTATCATAATTTCTAAACTACATAATAACATATAATTCGAACTTATGATTTCAAGAATCAAACGACACACATACATAATAACAATTAAGCAAGTACGTGGTTATGCCACCTAGGTATACCCTAAATCTAAATCACATACTAATATTCAAGGAAATATAATATACAAATATGCCTCTTGATGCACCAATATATGCTAGATATAACCAAACACTTTCATAATCATGTACTACACACAAATTCTCAATATTAGATACATATAACTATCAGTCATTTGTAGAGAAACAAAAAACTCATAAATTTATTTTATCATTCATTTGAACATTTCATTCTATTTTCTAGAAGACTATTTAATATAATTATGATTTTGGTCTCATGAGCACCTGATGTCTAGATAAATCACACTTCTAACTATGAGCTTAGGCATATGACCCAATACAACTATTTTCATTATGTAATCATGTTGCATACTTAAATCCATATGTAAAAAAAGTAAAACAAGATTTAACACATAAAAAACATTATATAGTCCAATCTAGCATCTGTTATTTGCTTTAGGGGTTTGAATACACACATTTGATAACTTAATTTTCATAATTATTTAATATAGTTTATAATCCACTTAAGGAGCTAAATCCATCAGAGTATACCCCTATGCTCATATACATGCTACTAGGTACATTAATACTTACGTATTTGTTAAGTTTTATTATTCCTAATTCTTTAACATAAGTTATAATCTACCTGTGGAGATACATAACCATGAAAATACACTTTAATGAGCATATAAACATATAGTTCTTTTTAAGCTTATTAAAACTCATTTTTAATGTTACGTTCACATTTTGGGTTTTAATTCTCAACTAACATATAATAAGTGACTCGTCCTTTCATAAAGAAAACTTGTTTGAATTTTCTACCCTTTCCATTCCTTGTTAAGGGTTATTCATATATAATGAGAATCATTCAATCATTTATCATTATAAATATTGACTAAGTCCCTGATTTATCCAATTTTTTTTTTTTTTTTTTTTTTGAAAATAAATTTATATGTACCATAACTCTCAACTATTGAAAATTATTATTCTAATTCATATATATATATTCCCATAACTACAATATTATTTTTTTAACCTTCAATACTTTCCCGTAATCAATGTTTACTTAAATATTTTATTAAAAGAATTTCCATCCCATTTTAACTCACCTCATGGACTTCTCATGAGTATGGTGACGCACAATAGCTTAAGCATAGTATATATTTCACTAATTATCTTTTGGCTTTTAAACTATAGTAACACCTTTATCCAAAAGCAATAACTAGAAAATGTTAACACAAAATAAATGAATTAATTGTATGGTGTTACTACAACAACTGTGTTCTCAATATTCCCCAAAATGTAGCGAACTCTAAACTTTTATGTTTGAAAATAATTAAATATTTAATATGCCATGAAAAACCAAATATCTATAGAGACATCTTTTACAAGAAATGATTCAAATCTTCTACATGGATTTCCAAAAGCATAAAAAACGAACCTCAAGACCAAACAGGCTAGAAAATCAATGAAATATTTTCATTGAAATGCATGGTGACTTCACATAATCATAAAGTGACTCAAAAGACATACACCAGACCCCATAGTTTGGATGCCATCAACATCATGCTAAACCATTAACTACAACAATGCAATATTTTTAAATAATACATCTATCAACAATAATAATACATTTAGCATTGAATTGTATAACTTAGTCTCAATATAATTCATTGTTTATTGGTTATATTAATATCTATATTTGGACTTAGTCTTATTATAGATCACTTAGTTTAGAATTAGGCAAAATAACAATAAGCTTAATTCATCATTCAAGGGGTGATTCAAATTAAAAAACATGATGTAGGTTTTAACTACAGTTGCTTGAATATTAACATGGGTACTTACTATATTCAAGACAAATCAATCCATAAAATAATTACATGATCAGTGACTCATTTATTATTATTTTATATGGTATGAAGTTAAATACAAATCACCTCATATTGTTAGCAAGGCTGGGCAAACATATGTTTGGCTAAAATTACATATATAGAGGCAACTCAACAAAGTAACACAACTTGGCAAGGTAACACAACGACTCAACTGGAATGTTGATGCCATTAGCAAAATAGTTGAAATTGCAGCAACTCTATATGAATATTGATGTCATTAAGTAATTACTGGTATGTTTTCTAAATCAAATGTATATAACTAAAGTTACTATGCCTCATATTTTTAAAGAACAACGATGCCATATGGTTTTCATGGTAGTTAATACTTAGTGATGAGTTGTTCTATTTAATGGCAATAGTTTACTAAATTTATACTATGTCATTTAATGTCAATCACACATGCAAGAAAAATCTATCAAATATGAATCAAACAATAATGATGCAAAAAAATTCATTCTTTTTACAATTTTTATTTTTTTATTTTCTATAACCATTTTAACCATTCAATATGAGCGCGGCAAATTAAAAATAATATTTGATTGATAACTCAGTAGTATGGCCTTGCTAACATGCTACTTTCTTCCAATGCCTCCTTTCTCCTTCTCTAGCTTCTCTTCTTTTCTCCCCTTCTTTGGCTTCTCTTCTTAATTTTCTTTATATGAAAAATTGGGCGTAGCTCTCATTGTTTTAAAAATGCTTTTGTTTTTGTGAAATTTTTAATAAATCAGTATGTTTATTTATTTTATGGCTTTTTTTTCCTTTTTTTTTGTTTTATTCCATTTTTTTATGTTTTATTATTATTTTATTAAAATCTTTCCCTTTTCTCAAAACCATGAAATTTAATTAAATCTCTCATATTTTATGTATATTGCCCTATTTTTTCTAGTTTTACAGTTATATTCACCTATTAAAATATATTTTCTAAATAAATTAACATTTCTAATATACCAATATCTTAATGATAAATTCATAAATTAATAAATTCAAATTTATTCTAATTGCACAAATTGCAAAACATCAATGGTTATGAATACAACCATCACACAAACACCTCAAATCAGTTTCAAGTAACTATTAAGCTAAACCAATCATGAACAAGTAATTCAAAATAAAGATGATATTAAACTCACTAGATTAGTTATTTCTTTATGCATCTAATCATGAATTATTTATGTGGTGTGTGCAGGGTTCTTACCCATTCTTTGTCATTCTTTGACATCTCCATCTATGTCACTCTCTCCGATGATGCTCTCCCTACGTCACACTCTAAGGGTTGATTTCTCCTGTGTCAACCTCACAATAAAATAAGTACTTAGACCATAACAGTCATGATATATATACATATCATAAAATATAACTAAAATAAAAAATCAACATGATCATAAAGTAAATATTTACTTACAAGTCATAACATGGTGATCATGTAATCTAAGCAATAACCTATTGTCCCATATCAATATATATCTCACACCTTAGTTAAAAATAGTCCAATTTAAATTTGTTAATTATAAATATCTATAGATAATCTAACAAACTTACCTAACAAAAAATTAGGATGTAACATCTTTTCTCCCTAAATCTAGTCATCGTCCCTGATGACTCTTATTCAAACATAGTTTTTGAATTTAAAAATGTTATTTAGCAAGTCAAAAACATGACATACAATATCAAATTAAATAATAAAATAAAAATTACCTGTAGAACTCATTATATTTTCTTCAAGTTACACTATTCTCAAAGTATTGGTCCCATAAGACCCGCTCAATGACATCTCTCAATTCTAAAAACATGGTTTGCAAGTATTACTCACTCTGATTGATTTTGTCATGACCACCTCAAGGTCTAGAACTGTCAAGACAAACCTATATACTATAAAACTGATCTTTTTTATTACCTTGAAGGGTCCCACATATCTCAGTGAAAGTTTTATTATTTTTTCAAAAACACATGAGATCATCATAAAATACAAAAATAAATGGTGAGAGAGAGTTCCATAAAACCTTCCTTTCCTTCCACACATCTCTCTACCCTAGAGATTATTTTTCTCATTCCAAAGAAAAATAATTAAAGAACTTGGCAAGAATGATGTGTATAAATTAATACTATCGCTAATTCACATAGCTCTTGATAAGTATAACATGTAAATACTATCACTAATCCATGGATATCTCAACAAGTATGACGATAAATAGAAAATGAAAACACTACATTTTCAATGTATATAAATTTAAAGAATAAACATTCTAATGTATACATACATTTGGTCATATGACTGAATTTGATAAGTCCAGTTTTCAAATCTTAGATTCGATAAGTATGTATGTCAGATCCAAACTTAGTAAATACTTTGTCAATGTGAGTCTAATTAGGATACCATCCAATCACTTAGAAATCATGTTCTTAATTTAGCACTCTTCGCTTAGGTCTTCATGACTTAGTGATCTCCAAAAGTGCACAATGTTCCATGAATCACAATTCCATACTAATAGATCATAGAAAGTAATATTATATGCTAAATAATTTCAGATGTACCAACATACATATAAGAAAAATAAATCATACAATCATTTTATAATTCTATTGAGTTGCCATTAACCAAATATAACTAGTATCAGATTTCACAACTTAACCTATAACATTATATTCATGGTTAAGAGGAAATAACGTTGAAATAAACATAACATACAAAGGTCAAGGATCACACCATCCTTTCAACCTAATAAAGAAACAAATGAGGCAATATCTCCCAGATTTCTCGATTATAAGCAACAAATTATAATATTATTTCAATCCATAGATTGACAAGATGTTCCACACATCCTATACCCTACTCGCTTACGGTGAAAGGTATAAAAATATCTCTTCAAAACAACATGATTTAAGTAAAAGAGAATAATATCAATCTAATCAAGAGTGTATAATATAATACTAATTATAATAAAACTCCTACATACCCTCATAAGGTAAAAATAAAACATCATAACACAATGTTGTTGAAACACTACCTACTTACCAAATCTATAAGTATAGTACCACGATCTATTTCTATAATCGAGAGAAGATATTGACCACAGAAGGGACCAATCTATCCTATCGTATAACTTCTTTCTCAACAAGAAGTAGAAGATATTTCCCTACAAATTTTAAGGAAATATCATCAAACAACATTATAGAAACAAGTTTCTATTAAGAAAACACTATATCAACATTATGTAAACATGGATACTCTTGGTAGCTTATATCGATGTCAAAGGAGAATGAGATTATCACAGCTCACTTTTAAGATAATTAAGAGAGATGACACTCCTTAAACCACATAACTTAAGGGTGTCAATCCATAAACAAACTCCTAAAATAAAAGAATTCTCAAGCAAGACATCCACACTTTTCTAAAAGAAAATTTCCACCGCCTTAGGTGGTAGTAACTAAAAGTAATCTTATGAGATTTTTCATAAGACAAAAAAAATTAAAGCACATAAATTTAAGTGAGAAGCATCTCGTGCTTAAAAAACACTCAAAACACAAAATATAAATGGTGAAGGTGACTTGATTACCAAGAAGGATGTAATCATACTCAAGGTGTTTGATCTATGCAATCAAAATATGGTAGAAATCTCTTGCTCACAACTCATGAACTATGTTATGTACTCACCTACCCACCTCATACACACAACTATCAACATTGAGATACTCGATAAATCAATCTTTTATACAAATCAAATGGGTAAAAGTGTTCCTAAGGGTACACAATCAATATTTTTCCACACATGCTTCATGAATGTCCCAAACTTACAATAGTCACCAAGTCATATAGGAGAGTCTATCAAGTCTCCAAACTCTAATCATGGTGTAACATGGTTCTGTACTGAGACACTACAAATCTAAAATACAAGTGCAATACTTCATGTTACCAAGTTCACACTAGTAAGCAAAAAGACACAAAAATAATAATGTACTAATTAGGTCTTAGAGTTTGAGCCACACCTCTGATACCACATATAATCCCACTAGATTAGACATATAAATACATGATTTTTTAAATTATAAATACATACCAAAAAATAAATTACACTAGAAAAATTTATAGAGACCATAATAGGTACTCAAGGTGTGATAATTATAACAAGCATAATATATCACATATCACCGATCTCTAATATAATGAGATCATATCATAATGCAAGTATAGAAAATAATTATATTAACTCAACCATAGTCGATACAAGCCTATAACCACTACTGTCCATATACAATAACAAGTAATTACAACTCTCATAAAAATATTCAATGATAAGTACAATACAATATAATGTACATATAGATACATGGCTCCCCTAGAGCATAGTTTCTAAACTCAAGTATTTGTGACAATCTCAAGTGTCATCTTGATAAGTAGTATTTCTGTAGAAAGGGAGAGCATCATTCGAGCACTTTTTCACACTTTAGACCAATAATTTCTTGTACTAATCTCATCAAAAAATGACATTTCTTTCAGGGATGAGTAAATAATGATGTCATGAGAATTCATAGAGACAAGCAAGTACCCATGTGTTGTATAATTTCTAAACTAAACATGCAGTGTATCATATAAATCTGTTCTATTACAAGATATTGTACAAACATGTAAATCATACTCATGAAATGATAATATCTCACTAAACATACTTTAATCTAAAATTTTATCAATAATAAATACTAATGATCTAGATCAATCAAATTCATACTGACCACTCTATCGAACTGCGTTCATTTGTCATTGTGATACTAATAAGTCAGTGAAGTCTATCTCACTCTTTACTTTATATCGATAATGTAGATTGATAAAATGCAATTCAATCATAAAATTTATCTAATTTATATCCTACTAGTAAACATATCATTTAATATGCTAATCATAGGAGTAATCAAAACATACATTTATTTTGTCAAATGTATGAATGAATCTTGTATTATTTTCTATCTCATATTAGAAATAATGACTATAGTTTATATCATTTGGATAATTGCATATTTAACTATAGATTTTCACTACCACAATTAGTTTTCAAAAATAATACACCTTATGATAATCTATATTACTATAATTTAGTGTTCTTAGACTTATCTACTAATTTTTCATAATCAATCATAGTAAAGTAGTCATAACTACATTAAAAATACATCTTTTATTCAAGTCACTAAGTATAACGAAGCAAATCACAGTTCCTAAGAAACATAATAATATACCATCATGACATTCATTAAACTCTCAAGGCTGTATGCACACATACATAAAATCTTTTTAACTGTCATAAACCTATTATTTATAGTAATATGCAACAGACATACATAAAATCAATCAAATGTAGATATGAGTTTGGCCATAAACAGTACAATATGTACTATTCAAGTATAACATACATGTATACTATAACACTCTATAATATCACATACTATCATAGGTTCTTAACTACATAATAACATATAATCCAAACTTACGATTTTAAGAATCAAGTGACACACATACATAATAATGATTAAGCAAGTATGGAGCTATACCAACCAAGTATACCTTAAGTCTAAATTGCATAATAATATTCAAGGAAATATAACATATTAGCATGCATCTTGATGCACCAACATATGCTAGATATAACCAAACACTCTCATAATCATGTATTGCACATAAGTGCTCAATACTGGATATATATAACTAACAGTCAATCAATCATCTACAAAGAAACAAAAAGCTCATAAACTCATTTTATCATTCATTTGAACATCTCATTTTATTTTTTTGAATACTATTTAATACGATTATAGTTTTGGTCCCATGGTCACCTAATAACTAGATAAATCATGCTTCTAACTATGAGCTTAGGCATATGCCCTGATATAGCCATTTTCATTATGTAATTATGTTGCATACTTAAATCTATGTATAAATAAAGTAAAACAAGATTCAACACACAAGAAACATAAGATAGTCCAACCTAGCATCTACTATACACTTTAGGAGTTTAAATACATGCATTCAATAACTTAATTTTCATAATTATTTAATATAGTCTATAATCTATCTGAGGAGCTAAAACCATAAGAGTACACCCCTATGTTCATATACACGTTACTAGGTACATTAATACCTACGCATTTGCTAAGTTTTATTATTCCTAATCCCCTAACATAAGTTATAATCCACCCATGGAGGTACATAACCATGAGAATACACTTTAATGAACATATAAACATATACACTTATAGTTATTATAAAGCTTACCAGAACTCATTTTAATGTTATGTTTATATTTCGGGTTTTAATTCTCAACTAACATATAATAAGTGCCCTATTCCTTTCATAAAGAAAATTTGTTTAAATTTTATACCCTTTCTGTTCCTCATTAAGGGTTATTCATATTTAATGGGAATTATTCAATCGTTTATCATTATAAGGATTGACTAAGTTCCTGATTAATCCAAATTTATTTAAGAGTTTTCAGACATAAACCCGTATGTACCATGACTCTTAACTATTTGGGATTATTATTCTAATTCATATATATATATATATATATATACACTCATGACTATATTATATATTTTTTAACCTTCAATACTTTCTCGTAATCAATGTTTACTTGAATATTTTATTAAAAGAATTTCCATGCCATTTTAAACTCACCTCATGGATCTCTCATGAGTATGGCGATTCACAATAGCTTAAGAATATTATATATTTCACCAATTATCCTTTGCCCATTAAACTACAACAACACCTTTATCTGAAGGTAGCAACTAGAAAATGATAACACACAAGTAATGAATTAATTGTATGACATTGCTACAACAACTGTGTTCTCAATATTCCCCAAAATGCAGTGAACTCTAAACTTTTATGTTTGCAAATAATTAAATATTTAATATGCCATGGCAGACCAAATATCTATAGAGATTCCTTTTACAAGCAGCAATTCAAATCTTCTACATGGATTCCCAAAAGCATAAACCTTAAGACCAAACAAGCTGGAAAATCAATGAAATATTTTCATTGAAATGCATGGCGACTTAACAAAATCATAAAGTGACTCAAAAGACATACACTAGACCCCCATAGTTGGGATGCCATAAGCATCATGCTAAACCATTAACTACAACAGTGCAATATTTGTAAACAATACATCTATCAACAATAATAATACATCTAGCGCTGAATTGTATAACTCAGTCTCGATATAATTCACTGTTTATTGGTTATATTAATATTTATATTTGGACTTAGTCTTATTATAGATCACTTAGTTTAGAAGCATGCCAAATAACAATATGCTTAATGCATCATTCAAGGGGTGCCTGAAAAAACAATGTTGCAGGTTTTAACCATGGTTGCTTGAATATTACCATAGGTACTTACTATATTCAAGACAAATCACTTTATAAAATAATTACATGTTCAATGACTCATTTCTTTTTTTTTTATATGGTCTGAAGTTAAATACAAATCAACTCATATTGTTAGCAAGGCTGGGAAAACATATGTTTGACTGGAATTACATATATAACAGTGACTTAGCAAAGTAACACAATGACTCTGCAAGGTAACACATCGACTCAGCTTGGAAGTTGACGCCATCAACAAAATAATTGAAATTATACTAACTCTATATGAATATTGATGCCATTAAGTAATTATAGGTATGCTTGCTAAATCAGATGTATATAACTAAAGTTAATATCCCTTAGATTTTTAAAGAACAACTATGCCATATGGTTTTCAGAGTAGTTAATACTTAGTGTTGTGTTGCTCTATTTAGTGGCAATAGTTTACTAAATTTGCACTATGTCATTTAAAGTGAATCACACACATGAAAAATCTATCAAATATAAATCAAACAATAATGATGCACAAAATTTCATTCTTTCTACAATTTTTTATTTATTTCTTTCATAACCATTTTAACCATTCAGTATGAGGATGGCAAATTAAAAATAATACATACTTGACAAATCAGTGGTCTGGGCTTGATAACACACTACTTTCTTTCAATGCCTCCTTTCTCCTTTTCTGGCTTCTCTTCTTTTCTCCCCTTCTTTGACTTCTCTTCTTAATTTCCGTTATAAGAAAAATGGACGTAGCTCTAATTGTTTTAAAGATTCTTTTGTTTTTGTGAGATTTTTATTGAATTAATATCTTTATTTATTTTATGGCTTTTTTAATTTTTATTTTTTTATTCCATTTTATTTTATTTTATTAAAATCTTTCATTTTTTTCAAAACCATGAGATTTAATTAAATTTTTCATCTTTTATTTATATTGCCTTATTTATATTGCTTTTGTGGTTATATTCACCTAATTTATTTGCTAAATAAATTAACATTTCTAATATACCAATATCTTAATGATAAATTCATAAATTAATAAATTCAAATTTGTTCTAGTTGTACAAATTGTAAAACATTAATGGTTATGAATATGACCATCACACAAACACCTCATATGAGTTTTAAGTAACCATTAAGCTAAAACAATCATGAGCAAGCAATTCAAAATGCAAAGAGTATTAAACTCAATAGGCTAGCTATATCTTTATGCATCTAATCATGAATTATTTATGCGGTTGTGTAGAGTTCTTGCTTGTTCTTTGTCATCCTCTGACATCTCTATTTACATCATCCTTTTTGATGATATTTTTTCTATTATACTTCAAGCGCCGAGTTTTTATACATCAACCTTACAATAAACAGGGAGTTAGACCCTAACAGTCATTATATATATAATCATAAAATATAGCTAAAATGATAAATTAACATGATCATAAAGTAAACATTTACTTACAACTAACTCATAGCAGGGTGATCATGTAACCTAAATAATATCTCACTACCCCATATCAACATATATCTCACATATTAGTTAAAAATAGTCAAATATAAATTTGTCAATTATAGATATCCATGGATAATCTAGTAAGTTTCCCTGACGAAGAATCAAAATGTAACACGAGTGCTTAGAGATGACTGGGATGCGTTGAGTTCGTCAGGGATTTGGGATGCTACCATGTGGTAGCATCCCACACACTTGAGAGCCCATAGATGATTGACATGTGCTCGGAGCCACGTGGCAACTTTCCACATCTTCAAAAGGCTTTTGACAGTTGTTTGATTTCACAAAAGTTTCTCAGAGGCACATGGCACCTTTTTCAGTTGTTCAAAAGACTTAATTAATTTTACAAAGTTTATCGGTGCCATGTATCCCTCTCGTAGTAGGATTGGGCTTGTTCAGGGTTTTCTGACAGGGAATAATGTCGGCAATGCTTTGAGCTAGCTGGTCAACGGGATGATTCTATGTGGCATAACTTCATTGATCTGATATCCCAAAAAGGTCCGTCCCAGTGCCATGCCTCTACGCTAGCATTTGTTTATTTTTGGAATACTTTTTTCTAAACGTTTGTATGTGTTTTATAAAGATAATCTTTAAGTTTGCATATTCTTTCTATATATGTTGATTACTAATTTTTATTTGAACTTATCTTTAGTTTAGCTATATTGCACTTAATTATTATTCATGTAAAATGATTATTTTGTAGGCTATCAAGAAAAGAAAGTGGAAAGAAATAAAAATTGCTTTAAAAATACTAAGCTCAATCATAAATCCTTCATTTGTACTTTGTAAGCATTATACAAATCTACTTCACCATTTTAAACAAGTTCATTATTTTGGAGGATAGGGGCATCTTTGAACCCATTTCTGCTATGCAAGTTGTAGAATATGTATTTGAAACTCTAGACTATTTCTCTAATCGTTAAGAAATAATTCTAATGTTTTTCATGTTTGATTTCTGTTTCAGTGAATCCTGGTGCATCTATTTCTTGGTCTTCTCGTAGTAGCAAGAGCAATTATGTGGAGGATTCTGACCTCCAAGATCGTGCCACGTGGAATGATCTACCATGATCGAAGATTGAGAGGCCAATGCAGAAGATCCGAACCGCCAAATCCCTGATACTTCAAAAATGTGCCATGTGACATGACTTCGGGGTCGCGATGGTTTGGATCTTCTAATTTGCCCTGACAATCCTTCATTCCCCTCAGAAGCAAATATAGACTGTGCCATGCTAAGGAATCCCGATTGGCCGAGATCTTGACACTTATCCTAATCTTGGCAAGCCAAGTTCGGAAGACCTTCGAAAAATGATAGGGCCCAATGGAGCTCCACCTGGCTACGCTTTTGACACTTTTCAATTACCTGGGAGAGGGGGTACTTTGGGACATTTCGAATGTACTTTGGACGATTTTGATTGTGTTTATTGAGCCCGATTAATGGCAACGCTCTCATGTCAATACTCCGCGGAGACAATGAAACTGCTCCATGATGAAATCAACAAAAACGACGGTATATCAAACAGTGATTCAAGCAAAAGAAGAATTGAATAAGGTACATGGACTGTTCGACGAAATGCCTCAAATAAATGCGGCCTCATTGAATTTACTGGTTTAAAGCCAAACTGCATAATCTTTGCCACCATCCTTGCACCCTATGCCAAATTGAAAGCTTTAGAATAGAGAACGAACATCTGTGATTTAATGTGGATATTTTTTGATATCTGTATTATTTTAAGGAAGCACATGTGTTATTTTAAGTCTATAAATGCGAGCCATTTTTTTCGATATGGAAGTCTCAAGAATAAATGATATAAAATGCCAAGCCAAATATTAAAAAATTCATGTCAAATGATTCATTATCAATTGTTAGTTAGTTATATGTATTCTACAACTAATCAAGTATTCCATTTGAAGTAAGAAAATAGGAGAATAAAAAAGGTGGATTTATAAATAATGTTGAAGGATTGTCTGTAAAGAAATTAATTTAA